>OX467087.1:22719573-23319573 GCA_950106755.1 Climacium dendroides | reverse complement strand
ATAAATTACTCTCATGATATCGTATTTAGAAATTTTCACATCAACTACTAAAAACCACATGCCATCATTGAGTCCTATTGCATATCCACATCTAACTTTGTTTGGCAATTGAATAAACTTTGGGAGACACTAGAGAGATAGTTAACACAAAACAAAACTTTAACCACATCAAAAAATTGATTACATTGAATTCAATGGCAGAAAAATGCAGTTTCTTCCTAATTACCTGATTCGTAGGCGAGAACACAGATTTCCTCTATAAAGAAATATTATGCATCTGTCATTATCGTGCCTTCACCCAACTCTCTACTCCTATTGCTCTTAACATAGACCAACAAATTAATCCATACTGTACATAGCTTAAATAAATGCTCAGAACTCATCGAATAACCTTTAGCTCCTTTGTTTCCTTCACTACGAAGAAAAGGATAAATTGCTGACCTGAGTGAGCAAAGATCCATAATCATTTGAAAAAGGTCCTCGAAACTCTTTTTTGCATTTCTTATTCTTTTCTGCATTTCTTACTCTTTTCTTGCTCGTTTTTGACGTTGGCTCCTTAAACAATCTTTTCGCAGGTAAGATTGCATTAGGATTAGCATCCCTATGCTTCTCATATTTGAGATTGTAAACATTGGAAGCTCCGTATTCAAGCTGAAGATAAAAGGCAAACCATAGATAATTTACATGTTCAATTTCTAAATCAGCACTTTGAGGCGTAACGTCCAAGCTGGTCCACTTATACTTCGAATCTGGCCCACTGTAATTACGGACTTGTACCAAAATATAAAACATAACACCTTGACATAACCACATTGGAATTATCAAATTAGTACCCTTTTCACCTTGCTTGCATATAACGACGGCACTCCTTTTATAGAAATCTAACAATGCAAATCATTTGACATGATAGGTGATTGAAGTAAAGTGGATAAACAATACCCTCCCTTTTAAAAACTTCTCTATTTTTTGTTCATCAATTTGCCCTTTGAGAGCAGCATGTGATAGATGTTCATTGGCCAAGGAATTTAGAAACTAGTGTACCATTAGAGGCCTGGTGTAGAGTACTTCACAGTCCTTGAAGATGGCAAAACATGGTCCATAATCAGACGTATTCTCCCTACATGTATGATCCCAAGCTAAGAGGAAAAGAAGTCGCGCCACCAACTCCCCTCGTGTACCCCCTTCGACGATTCCCTCCCGTACATAAGGTAACATGGGATCTAAGATTTCACCCAAATTCAACTTTGAGACTCGATTCATTATATGACACGCAGCTTCAACAAGCACTGGTTCCGATGGATATAGGGTGAACATCGAGCGCCTGTCAAAAGAAATTGTAAAGCACATGCCAAGATGACTGGCCACCAAGGACGATGCCAACTCCGACTGGGGTTTAACAAAAACAACGGCACGAACAGATACCAATGCAACCGCTATGTAATGGTCCACCTTTAACTCCATATTATGTGTCACTCTAATGCCCCTAAGCAACTTCTCCATAGCCAAATTCACCACCTCTGTAACTTTTGAGTCGTTCGAAGTAGATTGAATGTAGCTTCCAAACAAAGGCCACCTTTTCTTGAAATGTAAGGTCAACTTAGGTATCAAGTCGTGGTTAAAAGGAGAATCAAGTAAGCGATCCCAAATTTTCTCCTTAGGAGCCAAGATATTGAAGGTATTCACCGTGTAGAATGGTGGAAGCAGCAACCTACTTCCCATTGAATACCTGTATGATTTATCTCGAATCGTCAACAACATGAAGTTGCTGATCTTGGAAATTGTATCATGCAGTACTATAAAAATGCCACAACCCTCCCAAAGAAAAGATGCCATTGATTGAAATATACTACTGAGTGTGGTGCCACCATAAATGCCAAGCAGACTACTTGCTTCATCCATAGCAAAGACCTTAGAGACCTTGCAACTTTCCAAAAACTTGTCACAAGACTTTCGTATCTTGGACTTCATGTGCTCATCCCCCACTTCCTCCACTTTTGGATACTTCTTTTGGAATTCGATCATTCACTTATAGATTGCCTTCCAAAAAGCAACTCCACCGACACATGTCGATCCAGACTCCTCCACCCCCTCCTCCAGTTGCTTCCCACACCATTCTTTTGGGGTAATGTTGGTGGTCTCCATAGAATGGGCCAGATGATCAATGCAGGCACAAATGAATGAAACATAGACAAGGCTACCCTTCAATTTCTCCTGCGCTTCTCCACCTTGTCTCCGTCATTAGAAACCGGTACAAGCTTGTCCGCTATCCAGGAACGCGCAGGAATGCCAAAACTACCCCTGGCTCTAACACAACAATATATCACATACCGATCATTGGCGAATTCTTTCAACAGTCAGCTTTTCTCGATACTTGAGCTTTACACAAGAGACGTATAGGGGGGCAAGGTATCTCCTGCGCTTCCATCCAACTGCACAACTATCAACAAACTTGGTAAAAGTCTTCAAGCAGGAGCGATCATCTTTATACACATCAGAGAAAGCCTTCAACCAATCTTTTCTTTCTTCGGAGAAAAGCTTGGGGTTAGCGGATCCACCCAAAGAAAGCTGGGGGGCATCAGATCCATCCAAAATAGACTTGCAGGCCAGCCTCTCTGCTTCAGACTCCGTTTCATAGCAAGCTTTAACATACCGCTCCAAAGTATCATAGCTGTGATTAGCAAAAGACACCACTAAACGGTCTGTTACGGCGCTTGGGAAAAACCAAGTAACATACCGCATTACGGCAAGTTTCCAATTCAAATTATCCTCCCGTGGTGGAGGCGGCGGAATATCCACCATCTTGCTCCAACCAACGGCGTTCTGCAAAATTCGCGGTTCCAACTTCAGTCCACAATCAACGGGTTTGGTTCATAAACCTGCACCAAAACAAAACAAGCGTCAAAACGATCCCCCCGGAACAAAATCGCAGGATAATCATCCCTTTACTACCTAACCCCCTTGACCATTACACAAGCCCAACCAATAAGTGGAGAATATAAACTTGCTTGCATATGGCTGCCCTGCCCACTGACCATGTCAATCACTTTAATAGAAGAACCCTCTGTCACCGCTTCACACATCCACAACTGATTCTATCCGAAACGGCTACATCACTTTGCTGGTGGCACAAAAACATTTATCAATCACAAGCATGAATGGCATCAACTTTTCCAGAGGAATATGCTCGGCTAAAAAAGCATGGAAAACAGCTGAAAGCCATACTGGTAAGGATATTCAGGACATTTGATGTCCGAGACTTGTTCTCTTTCGTACCAAGGCCAACAAGAAAATTGAGATATCAAATTTACTCGTAGGTACATTGCAACGTCTGCGATTCTCTGCAGATCTAATCCGCTGTCACTATTTTCAAATGCAGTCCTTGTGTTATAAATCTCGCATTCACAGTTGAAATACCTCAGGACGTTCGGACAAGTACCGAGATGCAGCAACCCAATTACGATGATGGCGAAGGACTCATATATTTCATTATGAATCTTAAAAGATTAGAAGTTCAGATTGAAAGAGTAAAGCTTAAAATCCACACCACTCATGTCTACCTGGAAGCAGAACAAAAAATGAAATTTTATTAAGACACTCAAGTAAATCTACCAAGCAGTCACATGCTTCCGTTCTTCAACCGCTTCAAATTCCATTCATTTTCACCCGCGCATTGGCACTTGGTTCTAATCTTAGTTGGACTGCATAGAAATAGCTTCACTTTCAACCCGAACTCTGCAGATCCCTGCATCAGATTCCCATCATGACCAAATTAATGAAAGCCTCCCGACCACGCACTCAACAAATACATCACTGAATTTCAATAATTACGAATGTTTAGACTCTTCATCCACAACTTTAGCTGGTCAATTTTGAATGCTGATAACGCATTTTCCTGTCATCATTGATATGATATGTCTTTTAAGCTGATGCTCAAACACCTAAGACTTCTTGAAGTTCTTCTGAACTTTCCATACTTATCCGTTACAACAGAACCAGACGCTGAAACTTGAAAAAATGGAGATAGGAATTCGCTTACACCGTCACCGGCAAGTCGGACTACATTGGAGCGATGCCCGAGAGATTGAAATTCAGCAGCAACTGGACCTACTAGACGTGCGGAATGTCGCCACCCTTCAGGAATTCCACGCCGTTAAAGAAGGTATTTCAGCTTCGAACCACGTCCTTGAGTGGTCCGTGTCTTTGACTCTGTTGTAATAAAAGTCATTGTCAAACACATGACACAACGAAGATGCATGTGGAAAGCACTGAAAAACAATCATTTCACCATACAAGTAGATTCTCAGTAAAACTCGAGTAGATGCAGGTTTCCCTACCACCAAGAATGATCACTGATCTATTTGAACTTGGTAGCTACGTCCGAGAAAAAACACGATTGACACATATTAGTCTATGGGTGACCTAAACCCTCAAGGAGGAAGGTAACCCCTACAACCGCAAGAGGTAATGAGAAACATGTACATCCAAGGCGGAAGAAATAAAATTGAAAGTTACATTCACGACTTTTCACAGGAGAAAAAGATTGTTCTCCTTCTCTTATGCATACCGACTTCTTTACAGACTTCAAAAGCAGAGTCAAAGCCAAAAAAAGAGTCAAGTGCATACTCAGAAATTCATCTCGATGGGAAACTGTAGCACCATTTTCACGCTGGCATTGGATTGCGATCAGACAAGCAGATCTCCTTCAGCCTATTAGCAGCTGCTTCATCTACGCCGTACTGCAAAAACGGAAAATTTAAGAATATGCATAAATGACTATGCTTCCACAGATTGATAACAACCATACTCTCAAAAATGCTAGCAAGACCTGTTTTCCCACGTGCCCGTATTATAAGACTGCAAACGACCAATCACCAGACCATTTTCTGCTTCTCTCCACCGCTCACCCTAATAAAGATACTCGAACAACATTTCACAACAACTTACAACAGTATTCCAATCTGCAGTCGATAACCTATTCTAACAGAGACCATGACCAGTTTGAAAGTCGCTATACAAAGTCTGACAAAACGATTAACCCCTAAAGGAAAATGCAACCACAATATAGACCTTAGAGAAGCGCCATAAGGTACAATTTCATCACTTTTCAAAATTCACATTCGTTCTTCTTAAAATCCACGTTCACTACAAAATGAGACATTCCAAATCTAAATCAATACAGTCACACCTTTCACATAGCAAATTTTTCAACGTCACATCTGTGTTAAATTTTTATTATTTCAGGAAACTTTTACAGTTCTTGACATCTATTTCCATCTATTTTTTGGCCATCAATTAAGAAAACATGATTTTAACCAATCATGTAAAGATCAACTCTCAAAAACGAAATTTGTGTCTTTCAAAATCATTCAAAACCTAATCCTTCCAAATTGATTCTGACAAAAGACTTAAAACACATTTTGTCAAAATCGACCATACAGATCACTTCTCACCACAAAATATCATATTCTCTCTTTCAAAATAAACTTCATCAAAGTTAAGTAAGTCACAGAGTATAAATTTGGATCCCAATGTCCGTCAGGGGAAAATAGAAAACCCTAACAAGTGCAGACAGCTGTCAATTCCGGAACAAACCAGCTAAATACTCGATTCAAAACTCTCAAGTCCGCAAGAAACCAAGGGTATTACGAACATATCCAGAACCTGAATGACAAAAGAAACGGAGCCTTCCCCTCCATTTGCAACGCATCCCATAGAACTCTCATTCACAATTGATAACGCTCATTCTCAAGTATAATGACGCGCATTTCAAAGAAAGAAAGTTCAAGAGAGGAGTAATCCATCACCTTCTTGAGGATCCAGCAGGTGTGGTGGTGCGTGCGCGCCAGGAGCGCCCGAATAGAGGCCGGGTCCTGAGCTTCACTGTATGTGATGAAATTCTCTCGCGCGTACTGCGTGTAGTAGCCGCGCGAAGGAGGCGGCAATCGCTTGATGAGCTTCAGCACCTCTCTGTACGCTTGCTTCACGGGCGCATTCATGTTTGATGAAAGAGCTCTCAAAACACTCCCTGGTTATTGTGGATGTGATTTTCTGAGTGAAGGCTAACGGAGACTGTCGCTGTAGCCGTAGTGTCTTCGGAAGCACGGTCACCGTTTCCCTAAACCCGTGCTTTCACAAAACCCACGTCAACTGATATTGAGGATCTCAACCATGTTTCGCAACTCTTGTCTTTATATTATAACTCTTTAAACTATAATGTAATTGTATTCTGAAATTTTCGGATTTTTTAAGCATGTTTTGTAAATTTTCTTTGTATTTTTAAAAAAAAATTCATGGTGATTTTAAATTTTCATAAAAAATCTGAAATTATAATGACATATATTGCACTTGTGATTTCATCTCTGAAATATAATATTAAAAAATCACTCATAAATAGCAAAGAAATGGAGAACATAGTGTGGATGTTTTTGGAGTTTGCTTATATAATCATGGGCTTATCTTTTGTGATTTCATCTCTTCTAAAATATTATATTTAAAAAATCACTTATAAATAGCAAAGATATGGAGAACATAGAGTGGATGTTTTTGAAGTGTGCCTATACAATCATGTTTTTAAAAAATCACTCATAATTAGCAAAGAAATGGAGAACATAGAATGGATGCTTTTGGAGTGTACCTACACAATCATGGGCTTTGTCCTTTGTATGCATGTATAAAACTGTTGAATTTAGCAATTGGACTATGAAAGTTGATTTTAGATGTTAATTCTTAATCTTTAAACATTGAGGTAGACGTTGTGAAAGTTGATTTTGGATGTTAATCCTTAACCCTTAAACATTGGACTAGTGACTACAGAAATCAGCTCTTTTGGAACCGTGTGACATCATCTAGTTTGAAGAAACCAAAAATATTCATTGGAAGTCAAACTATTGTAGAAGATTTTCCCTCTTCCACCCCTAATTCCGAGGATGAATAGTTGCATTTTTGTCCTATATAGGAGAATTCCATGTCATTGCAAGGATGAATAGTTGCATTTTTGTCCTATATAGGAGAATTCCATGTCATTCATTGGACAAAAAACGTTCGCGTTGTCATTTATGGGTTAACCTTTAAACGTCGAGACGGACATTTTGCATCTAATGGATGACAAAGGATCTCTCTATGTAGGAGAGAAGTGCAACTATTCATCCTCTACAATAGTATGAGTGCTTTTACAATTTTTAAGCCAATTCTTCACATGGTCTTAAAAATTGATGATTTCCAAGGTCACCCTGTTCTCCTTTTAAGGGTTAAGGCAACAGCCTTCTCCAAGAGCAAGACCCAATAAATTCTAATCTGTCACAAGAATGCACGAAAATAGTGTAGAAGTATCAAAATACTACAACCCACATTAAACTAAATGAAGAGTACACCTTATGGTAATTGCACACACTTGAGACCTTGATACAAAAGCTATTTCAATGGACTCTTGCCTAAACTATAAGACAAATCTTTAGATTTGGATACACCAATTTTTGTACTTTGAAAACTCATGGGTTATTCATACTATGTCCAGGAATACGTATGAAGATGCATTGGAGATGTTTTCAATCAATACTTGAGAAATGGACGATGGAAGTGTGATTACCATAAGTAATGGCAAGTCTATGCACACCAATGTACGGGGAGTACCGGCCGGCATTTAGTTACGAGCTAGCCGGTTGAATCTGAGAATTTCCGAATGGATTTCAAAATCTTCAGAAAAAACCCGATCATTTAAGAGGAAAATCAGAGAATATTCTCTACTTTATAAAGGTCTGGCCGAGAGAATGCTTCAAGCAACCGTTTGGTCTCAGAAAATGTAGGATTTTAGCCGGTCAAGCTAAAAATCTCCCCGGACTGTGATGCACACCAATTTCACTTCCAATTTTGTACATTACCTAATACAGAACCAATTTCGGAAAAACAAAAGTCCTAATTTTTGACATAGGAAGAGCAGACCAAATAATCACGTGATGGCATTGACAACATCAGCTAACGTAGGAAAGATCTGCAAATTCAAAGTTCCACAAAAATAGTTTGCCTTAACAGTGAGCGACGTTAAAAACAAATGTTATTTCATGACAGTAAGACGGTCAGTGATGAAATAGCAAAATGCAACCAACGGTCTAATAATGTTCAGTTTCTTTCATTGCAATTTTCATGAACACATAACTCAGAGTATAACCTTTCGAAATCCTGCAATAGCTAAGATACCTGAAAGTAAACAACGATTTTTGTAAGCGAATTAGCAGTGCTAGAAGGAAAATAACCTGTGTAAATTATACGATATGAATCACAAATAAATCTGCTGCAGAAATCTTGCTCCTACAAAATAACATGATAGCTTCTACCATCGATACATCCAGGAGCTTATAATGACTTGGAATATGGGCGAAACTGTAAGAATCATCTATAGTAATTAATGATGCAAAAATCGGTTATGGCTGAAAATCAGATGGCTTCTCATGAACACTCTTCAGTGCTGGCGAAAGCTCTTCTTTCACCATTGTCCAGAATACTGCAGTATATCGGTTCTGCAATAGAAGGACAAAAGCAGTTTAGCTGCTCAAATTCTTGCAAATCTTCCAACAACTCAACCCCTTATAGATTACAAGAAAAGACAAGAATCTCCAAGGAGACACAACCCCAAAAACTTTATTAAAGACGTGCGACTAGTCAAAACACACCTGCATCATTGAGCGACAATTGGCAGTGTATGTTGTCTCTATCATTCTTTCACTCTGCACATCCAGAGGGCAAGCTTCATTATGCACCAGTCAAGAGCTAAAAAGATGTCACTGCAGAAACATCAAAGCTGACAGACTCACTAAAGACCTGCAACCTCTTTAAAATCAGGAAATGAATCTTGCGTCTCTCAAGAAGTGTTACAAGGCATACCCTGTCAACCTGATACAGTAGAAGACAACTTTTTCCTACTAGGGATACCTAACCGGAGGATAATATCGCCACCAGGAATTTTCCAAAGAGCAATAGACGCATGTGCTGTACTGTACATACCAGTAGCGCTTGAATATGCATACCTTAAGAACTAATCCGAAACGTGCGGCTACCATTTTCACATCTTCCAGGCTGAGTTCTAAAGACATTTCCTGCACTCTCGAAAAAGCTCATGTTCAGTAAGAGAAACAATACTTGGGCTTTGTCAGATACACTCAATAGCTGAAATTCTTGTATTTTCAAATCTGATACCAAAAGCCGAGGCAAGAATGAATAGTAGCTTTGACATACATTATGTCTTTGCTTTCTAGAGTAAACAAATATTTTTGCTTTGACAGCAGATCAATTGAAAAAGTTTCAAAACAACATTGCATTCTTGCTACAACTACGATTTTATCGTTTTCAGGACAGTACGCAGCACTAACATTCATCAGCTCGACATCGAGATCATACAACTAACCTCTTCTTGAGAGTACGACTCAGCGAAATGATAAAGCAAGGGGCCCAAATTAATCCAGACCTGCATTAGTGCCGGTTAGATCGCAAATGCTGAGGCAAAATAAAAGTCAATCATTGCACAACATAGCATGTCAACTTAATTGCAAGCAAGTGATTTCTTAAACATACCCCGCCAGGTTTCAGAGCACAAGCTATCACTTCCAGGTACTCTACAACATTGTGAGCAGTATCAATGAAGAAGCAAGTCGCAATAGCATCCCATGCGCCTGTCACATCGTTCCAGGAACCCCAGTGTTACACTCTTGCAGCAGTTTTGTCAAACTAATCCATGCAATAAGCCTATTGAAAACGCTGGGTTGATATGGTAATAATCTCAGTTCTTGGATGAACACCATCTTACATCAATTTTAAATTCCATACCTGCCTGACCTGGATGACTATAAACCTCCACAAAATCCCCAGCACACATCGAGAAACCCTCAGTTATCCCTGCACTGATCCACGATAAAGCCATGAGATAATTGCTAACAACAAAGATACAGCGAAAATATTTGCCAATTGAGTTAACGAGCCCAGCACGAAGTTGCAGGTCCTGCCCACTAAGCAGATTCATGGAGAACACCAGTGGCAATATGGAGTATTGCTTGAAATGTTTCCTGTCTACATGCATATTTCTAAGTGAACTCTACTGGAACCAAAATCCACTTTGCAGTAGGCACAACACACGTCTCTCAATTCTGCATACTACCGCCGTGCACCTTCCCAACAATTAGGAGTTAATAAGATTCAAAAGTCTTTTCAATCGTTTGCACATAAGATTGTCTAATACTCAACATATAGTTTGGCACACAAAGTGAACATTGTCATACCTTCCCGGATGAAGATCCGGGATATATACAGCCCGCAATTGGTCGCTATCTGACAAACTGTTGCAGTTGCTATGTATCCATGGGTGCAAAGCCCATTCAAATGCTTCATCAGATCTAGTACACAAACCAAGTCGTGTCAAAAGCTGCTTGAAAAAAATCTTATCAATAAAATGAGAAGCACGAAGAGTATCAGCACGACTCCACTATCTATGCCATCTATAAGAATGTGCATTTGTACATATACATATACTAAACATGGAGAAATGCACTTATAACCTGCAAAGTCAGACTCACTGGTTTAAGATGAAGCTGGAGCACATAAGCATATAGTATGAGAACTCATTTCCTTGTGCGATGAAGCCTGCATCATTAAATCGACGCATGTAAAGAAACAATTTACAAGAAATGAAGAAATAACGAATCAAATGATTCTTGACATGAGGTTCAGCTCGTTATTTAAATCGAAAAAAGTAATGAAGAGCAGTGAGGAAGTATATACCAAGACGTGAGATCTCACAGGCCAGACGACCAAGTCCTGCACCAGGAACCAAGCACGTAGGGCGTTGCCTAACACACGGCAGCTCAGAGTCAGTTTCTCTTGCATTCAATTCTAGCGTTGGGAAAGCAATCTCAAGTAACATTGCAAATTTTCTCTAAAACTTCCACACTCCATGAGCGCTTGGCAATGTAAGAACGATCATCACCAAGGCATTGGTCAGCTACCTAATATCCTTCCGATCAGGAAACAACCGGTGGAGCTCTTCCAAAATGGGCAGGTAGCACTGCTGACGTTCAAGCGCACCCTGAGACACATATCTACTTATTAAATTGACATTAAAAGGGGTCGGATATAAACAACGTAATTAACAAAAATCAGGTATGAGAGATCGGGAGAGCCTGGCACCAACTTCGAAGTGGCAAAAACGACCTTGAGAAAAATTTGACACAAATACTCGATTTTGGAGAACTTCGTCAGAAGGAAGTGAACTTACCTCTTCTCCCCAGTCACGAACGATGTTCCGAATAATACAGCGCACCTGGAATCAGCTCATCCACAATCACTTACATCTCAAATTAAAATACTGAAGTTGATTAAGAGAACACATTCAATTAAAGACAAGCGACAGGTATCTGATGAGCACATCACGAGAGAAAATAATCAAGCTTGACATATTGCAATTAATACCTTATCAACGTCTGCAGAGGGAACACGGAGCTGGAAAGACGGGTGGCCCAGATCAAGTGGAACACGATCCTAGAATGCACACATCATGATACAACAATTCAGAAAGAATTGGCTTTGGTCATCAGAACAAAAAGTGAATCACGTTGGGGATAGGATCCACAAATCAATTTCCAAACCTGATTTCCAATGATTTTTATCAATATTCGATCCAAATTATTCACGCTGTATTGCTGACAGCTGTTGCCGTTCTTCAGTGATTGACGGCAAGAATGATGAATTAGAACGTAGAAAGTAAGAAACATTGGCAATCTAGGAATCCCCCCAAAATAGGCTTAGCAAACGCCAGGAAAATCTCACATATGGCATATGTTTCGGAGAGCCAATTGGATGTCCGTCCTCGGAATCATCTGGAATCCTACATACACTCCCTATAATTGGATGTTCGTATTCTATGTCGCCATTTGATAAACGGCCATTAGCTCCTGGCTTTGCACCGTGCTCCTTCGCTTGGGCTTCAGATCGAGTGCAAGACCAATCGTCGCAAGAGCGTACTGGACCTCGAGTGCCAAATGCATTAAGTTCAGGAGTTGGTAAATCTGTTGTGGTATCTTTATCGGTGCTCTCTATAGCTTGCCGCTTGTTGGAGTTAAGGGATGTAAGGGCTGTGTCCCTAGTTGGGCTTGGGTAGGACTGAACTTCAATTGTGTTTTCGTCATCTCTAAAATAAACACACAATCATCAGCGTTAATCGTGAATCTCCACTCACTACCTCGTAAGCTAGGAAACAAACCACACGTGTTTTATCGCACCGACTGCTGTGAGGTGTAAAGTAGGCAATGTAAAATTGCATGCACGTGGACTCAAAAACACAAAGCTTGAATTCAGGGTGGCAATGAGAAAAACCACGGCAACATCATACCCGGACAAGACTGGTTGTCCAGTTTCACTGAAGGTTCAAGCGTGAGATGCGCATACCTCCCACAACAATTGACACCCTCATGTGCATGCATAATCTTATCGGTCATCTTGCTATCAAAGGGTGACGGCTCGTCGAAATCAGAGCCTATCCCAGCATCCATTTCAAATGGAGGATCAAATGCCTGCATAGAATTTGTATTTTCAGACAGGTACACTTAACAGCTCCTACATAGCAGGCTGTTGGGTCCTCCTAAGCGAAAATGAAATCAAACGTTCTAGATAATCTTCAACAAGATCCTAGAATTGTTAGCGTTGCAAACCAAGGACCATCGACAATCAATTCTGGCTAAAGGAGGGTGAAACTCGTCCTCTTCAGTGCAAGAAAGGATGACACTAATTCCAGAAGTTCTTGACGAGAAAAGGAACATAGATGAACGAGTCATCGAATCCTAAATCTTGGGTGAAATGAGGGCAACTTACCTGAAGCATGTTCATAATAAAATATGTATTGGTCTTGACACACCTACACAGTGAGTTTGAAGAATTTAACGTGCTTCAAACATAAGATACTGCAGGTTCATCAGAAAAAGTTCTTCCACATCAATTACAACAAGTACAAAACTAACTATTGCAAGAGATGGTCATAATAAATCACAAAGAGATAAGGAGTGTTAATTCTTACCTCCTCAAATCTTCGTACTTCTTAGGCAAATGAGGTAACAATGCCTGGTCAAGCACAATGGCACAAAAGAAAATTGAAGCTCAAATGCGAATACTGCTTGAATTCAAAACAATGTAGAGTAATAAACATTGTTTACAAATGAGCAAAAACTAAGACATAAACACCGAGTATAGACCTTATGAGCCGGGCTACACTTTGCGTAAGATCGCTTCCATCGTTTTATGTCTTCCTCCGCTGCCACTGGATAACTGTACACTCAACCGAGCAAAAGGATGCGCTTTGAGGAAAATGGTGAAACTTACGTGCACAGAACTCAAGGATCCGAGAAGTTCGGAACAAACACAAAAAATTACGAATACAAACAGTTCTGAGGTGAGCTGACAGGAGACAGTCTGCAACAAAATTTCAATTTCACCTTCAAGTTAACAAGCTCAATGCTACAAAAATTCTCATTCCCAGGAAATTGAAGCTATTAAAAAAAATAGGAAAGAATAGACAGAATAAACCGCAAAACCTCCCATTCAAGAACTAAAAATATCCTAATCGACACGATCACACTCTCACCATTGCCAACGGTATCAGCACTCCAAGATTCATTATTCCAAGAGCATTTCCTGAACGCGAAAAGAGACACGACTAACTACCAAATTTTACAATTTCAAGAAACAAAACGCTGGAATGAAACTCGACCAAAATTGGCACACGTACTTGATATAGGCACTGATAACGCGACGCAATGCCTGAATCTCAAGTTCCTCGTCGGACTTGCTCATCGGCTGTCCCATCGGTGGCTCCATCGTGGAACAAAAAAACACTCGCCAAACCAAACCGAAACCGCTACGGATTAAAAAAAGAATCTTACACTCATGATTCGCATAGAGGTGCCAAGCAAGTCAAGTCGATGAAAGAGGAAAACAACAATAAGCTTAATGAGAAACGTCGAATGCAGAGAAAAGCATTGACGGAGCATTGGTGTTTGACAAGGAGCTTCTACGGAAGGGTAGGTTTGGTTTTCTGGGATTCGGGGGCCTATTCCCGGTCGTCGTTTCCACTTCGTCTTCTTCAGTTTGAACGGCGATCCGAAAAGGAAGACGGACCTAAAGCCAAGGTGCTCTATAGCCGTCGCAAAAAATTTAAAAGGATTTCTTGTAAGGTATTTGCACCCATAATTTTCACTACTCAAAATGAGACACCTACATCTGTTTCAAAAAATGATACTCAAATTTTGATATAGAGGGTTCAAAATGTATGCAATCAAAATACCAAAGCTTAGAAAATCAAAACATTTGATCTTAGAAGAGTCATCATAACATTATTAACCTCTCAAGGCCTAAGGCCATTTTTGGTTTAAAAACATCATTGCTTTTCAAGCCTTATAAGTCTACATGTCACTAAAGTATGAAAATCTCAACCGTACAATCTTATAGTGTGCATGTGTGTAGATGACGTGGATCAAATTTGGAGTCATTTGACCATATAGTTTACAAGATTGTAATGTTTTAGTGTTGAAAAAAATGCTCAAATTTTCTTGAAAACACATTTAGAGGTGAAATTTGATTTCTAAACCTACTCTAATGAAAAAACTTTAAACTAAAAAGTTCATTGAAATCAACATAAAAACACATTGGTGAAAAAAAATTTCATTAATTTGACTCATTGTGTTTGCAAAATGACTTTGAAATGTCAAAAAAATAGCAAAAAAGGGTGCAAAAAACACATCTATGACCGGACCTCCTTCTACTAAAATGCTTCTCAGTCACTCATAAATTCTTGGATTGATATGAAAATTTAGCCACACAAACTAGACTAGAATGCGTAACTTTTCAAAAAAAATTATTAGAAACAAACACTATATGAAGAACAAACAAGCCGCCAAAGTTCACTATAGTCCAAAAATGTTTGGTTTTGGAACTTTAAATTGCTCCCAAACATTCAAAACAACTTGCATTGCCATGAAATTTTGACCACAATAACTAGACTTCTAAAGGAACAAAACCCGACAAATTTTATTGAAAACAAACATCATATGATGGAGATACAAGCCTTCGAAGTTGTAGCCATCAATTGTAGTTTGATGAACTCAAATTGAACCTGTGAACTTCGATTGGCTCCCAAAAACTCTTTACATCTTGGATTGATCTGAAAATTTTACCACACAAACTAGACTAGTATGAAAAACTTCTCCAACAAGTTTTATTGAGCTCTGACATTGGATGCAAAAGTTATAGCACTTTGAGTTGGACTTCCAGACTATGTGAGACCACTTTTGGGCTCCTTGGACGTTGAAGGATTAACCAATGTTGGGGGCCTTTTTGCTCCCTATAGAAGTGGGAGAGCCCTAACAATGCAACCTGTGAAGTTCCTCTAGCCATGAGTTGTTGTAGCCAATCTTGAGTTGCCAAGCTCTATTGACTTTGCATTAGCCAGTAGTTTACTAATGAATCACCAACCTACTAGCCAATATTTTTGTTTATATTATAATTATAACTAAATTTCTTGCAAAGCTTCCCATTTTCCCTCTTCTAACAAGAAATGATCCCCCAATTACAATGTTATGTAGTATTGATTATTGGTAAGTCTACAAACAATACTTTGAAATTTCATAACTTAGTTTATGCAGGGGCTATATAAAATGCATGTTAAAGTGCATTGAAATCTTCTTTAATTTGGCAATATTCTCTAATAAAAATAATTTATTCTTTACAATTATAATGACTATATTCAAGTGCTACTAGTGTTGATTATGAGTGTACTTAATTTATTTATATATACCACAATCCCTTATCAGATTCGGTATCTTCAAGTTATACAAATCTCAACCGTACAATCTTGTAGTGTATATGTTTTAGATGATATGTATAAAATGTGAAGTCATTTGGCCATATAGATTGCAAGATCATAATGTTTTAGTGTCAAAAATAAATGCTGAAAATTTCCCCAAAACACATTTGGAGGTGAAATTTGTTTTCTAAACCTACTCAAATGAAAAAACTTTACACTACAAAGTTATTCAAAACTAGTATACAAACACATTGGTGAAATTTTTTTTCATTCAATCGACTCATTGTGTCTAAAAAACAGCTTTGAAATGTCAAAAAACACCAAGAAAAATTGCAAATAACACATCTAAGGCTAAACCTACTACTACTAGAATGCTTCTCACTCACTCATTACTTCTTGGATTGACATGAGATTTTTGCCTCACAAACTTGACTAGTATGCACAACTTTTCTAAAAAAATATTTATTGAAAATGGACTTTGTACAAAGAAGAAATAGGCCGCCAAAGTTCACTCTACTTCCGAAATGCCAGGATGTTGAACTTCGAATTGCTCCCAAACATTCACAACAACTTGAATTGACATGAAAATTTTACCACAGTAACTAGACTTCAAGGGGAACAAAATTCAACAAATTTTATTGAAAATAAATGTTTTACAAAAGAGATCCAAGTCCCTGAAGTTGCAACCCTAAATGCAGTTTGGTGAACTCAAATTGAAGTTGTGAACTTCAATTGGCTCTCCAAAACTCAGTACATCTTGGATTCATCTGAAATATTTGCCACTCAAACTAGAGGGGAGAACACAACTTTTCCAACAAGTTTTATTGAATTTGGAGCTTGGATGCAAAAGTTACAACACTTTGAACTGGACTTCAAATTGTGTAAGGACACTTTCTGTCCTCTTTGTCATTTTGGGGTTAATGCAGAAAATCAATCTAGCTTTCATCTCCAAAAATCCTTTTGAGATTTAAAGCTTCCAATCAAAATTTATGGACAAATTTCAAAGAATAAGTTGGAAGGGACATGTTCTTTAACATTTTCAAACATCCCTTATGAATTTTGTTCATACATTTTTTTGGAGGCTCATAATCACAAACGGATTTTTGAAGATGAAAGTTAGATTTATTTCTCAACTTTCATTAGTTCAAAGTTTTTAAAATGTTATTTTACTATGCCCAAATGAGGTCTAAAATTCTACTTTGAATACAATTACTCCTTTTGACAATGAGTAGTCAAGTTCTCATCTTCATCATTATCCCATATCCTTTGAGGGTTCTTGACGGACAATGAATTTCATTATAAAAACAACCTCTCCAACCCCCATTCTCTTCAAATTTCAATGAAAAAATTCCTTCACACTTCCATTAGAAACCTTTTGATGATAAATAGTCTATGAACTTCACATTGAACTTTCATACCAACATTAGACATTCTTTTTTTACAACAATTTGGTCATTAAATTCTTATTGAATTTGGCAGGATCCCTAATTCCTAAAAATTGGCCATTGATTTTGGCAATGGGCACTACCAATTTTCAGAATTTTTGGCAATTATCATAATAATATTCTAAAATTACAATATCCTTAAAAAAAACAATTAATTTCTGCCAAAATTGAAAAAGAACTACGGTATACACTAACCAAATTTATACATAGGGATAGGACAAGAGACACAGAAACATGTGCTCAACAAATCATAGGAATGCTCGTAGTGCTTTAGGTTTTCATTTTGAATATTGGAAGAAATAATTGAATGATATTCACTACAAAAAAACAAGTGTTTACAATGACTTGTCTACAATGACTATAACACAATAGTAACTACAAAATGATTGTTTTATAGCTCATTTTATAGCCATTGTAGACAAGTCATTTGTACCTTCATTTTTTTGTAGTGATTTGTCCAAAATGAAAACTTGACGGATTTTGTAACAAGAGTAGTAATAAGGATTGGAACATTGCATACTTCATGTAATAGATAATCACTAATGAAGTTAATATTATGGTTCAATTAGTGTAAGATTGTTAACGTTTCACACTAAGTAAATACTAATTGGATAAATTTAGTGAATAGTTGTGTCAATATTTTAATGAATTTAAATAATACTGAATCACAAGCATTCTATTTGAAGTAGTACAAAAATAATGTAGACTATAATATATTAATTATATTCAAATATTATAAATGTACTCATTAGAGTATCTTCTGAATTCATATAATTTTGAATTTAGTACAAGTTGGAATTATTACTTGTAAATACATTAATTGAATTATGTTATTTAAGATCCAATGTTGGTACCCTTGAGCTCAATGGTCACATATTAATATATACATAAGAACATAGAAAGAAAACTCTTTATTTTGTTTCTATTATTTTTAAATTTAGAATAATATAGTTAAAATCATGGAAAATATGTTTTAATTTTAAAAAAATTACAATCATACAATTTTAAACTAGACATGTTATGGATTGCTTTAAATTAAAACAAAATAAAACTATGTCACTTGTGATTTGAAGGATTGAAAAGTTAAGTTACAAAAAGATTGAAAATTTGAAAGTGAATTGAAGTCTTTCAATCCTCTTATTATATGTCAAACCTAAAATTGTAATCATGAAAATAGTACAAGGTTAAAGAACTTAACATTTATAACCATAATCACTTTATGACTTCTCAAAATCTATGCTATAAAGTTTTTGAACAATTAAAAGACCAAAGTCTCTACAAAAAACAAAATGGATTTTGATAGGCTCTTACATACTCAAATTTTGTCATGATTTATTGAAATATTTTTTTGAAGATAGAAAAATATATTAGCTTTCTGAAAATATAACTTTTTATTTCAATCAATGCCAAGAACAAAAGTTATGCCATCCTAAATACAATTTACATCTTATCAAGCAACAAAAAAAAATCCTCAAAAACTTGAAACAAAATTTCAAAAAATTTGTTTCTTAAAGATCATATTTTTGTCTATTTGGAAAGCTTTTATCCATTTCATTTTCATTAATGATGTGAAAGCAATGGAACATCTTGTTTTGGGGGCAATCATAGCATCTTCTTTAAAAAATAATGCATTGGATTTTTTTTTTTAACTCAATATTCACAATTTAACTCAATTTTTAAAAAACTATCAAAGCTTTGTTGTCTTGCTAGAACTATCTCATAATTGGAATTAGTGTGTTGCAATTCCATCTTAGGGATGTTCTATCTTCTATCTCACATCTATTTCTACTCAACAATTTTTTTAAGAATGAAAATTAAGTATTTTTTATTTTAATTTTTTTCCTAGACTCTCAACTCAATTTGCCATGATATATATATATATATATATATATATATATACAAATTTCCAAAATGATTTTTCCACCAAGGTTCAATACACTTGAGATGATGTCCAAGAGCCCTTAATAGTGGAAAATCAAGATTTGTAATACTCACATTTACACAAAATCTTGAATAGAAGAATTATGAACAATTTTTTTGCCAAAATTGGACCTTTGATGCTCAAAGTAATAAAAATTTGAACTTTTAAACATTCTAAAGATAATACTTTTAATATTAATGTGGTAAGTTTTGTTCACACCAATTATGAGTAATGCCTTGCGCATTTAGGGGTTAATTAGGGGTTAAATACTCTGTGTCAAATTACAGTAAACATATACACACTAAAAAATGTGGCCAATGATAAGCTTACGGGCTAAAGCTTGGCATGAAAGTTGTCAATACATGACCGTGGAAAGCACACTCATACCCTGGTTGGTAACCAGGCACTGCGGTTATGCGAGCGTCATCGTTCAGGGCCTCAGGGATGGAGCGCCTTGGGAGGCTTTGATTAGGGCTCTTTGTGTTTGCAAGCAGAAGAGTTCGGGATGCGGAGGACGGTGGGGCTGCGATCTCGGCTTCCCGTGCTTTGCATCAGTACATTCTCAGCGGTAGTCTTGCACCAGCACAGATCGGTCGAAATCCGTGTTATCACCGGTGTCGCTTTAGCTCGTTAGGGTTTGAAGAACAGGACAATGGGTTGTAGGGGACGGCAAACCGTGAAGCTGCTGCAGGAGGTGGCAGCTATTCCGTTGTTCCGGAACACATTGAGGCAGAATGACACGGTTGCACCTGTAACCGCTCGCCTTCTCCACCAAATTGCGGAGAGGGATTCCAATGGACAAGCTTTGCCTTCACGAACCCGATTGGGGGGGGTGCGCCACTCGACCAGTGCCGCACTGGCCTCGAATAGGGTGAAGGCAGAGAAAGCGGAAGTGGAAACGATTGAAGTGAGTGTGGATGGTTTGCCTGTTCAAGTGCCCAAAGGCATGACCGTGCTGCAGGCGTGCGAGCTGGGAGGGGTGACGATTCCTAGATTCTGTTACCACAGTCGCCTCTCTATTGCTGGAAATTGCCGCATGTGTCTCGTGGAGGTCGAAAAAACTCCCAAACCCGTGGCCTCGTGCGCTATGCCTGCTTTACCAGGTTCGAATTAGAATCTTTCATTTTTGCTTGCAAGTCGGGTAGTGTAATAGGATCTTGATTAGTAGAATCTTTGGTTTGTAAAACAGAAGGATATTTAGGTAACTTATCTTAAAGGCGACTGTTATTCTGATCCCAAAATTTGGCTGAGGGTATGGCCGAAAAGCTTAGATCAATGCATTAGCAAATGGAATAGAATCGCAACACATGTTACTTTATATTTCATATTTTGCCGATAGTTCAAGAACATTCTATGGATTTGAAGTGAAATTCGAAGGGGGCGTAGTGTTGGCTCTAGATTACCCTCGGAATTTTTCTTGCTTCAAGAATGTCCAATTAAGGGGTAAAAAATTCAACTCCCGTTAGTTGCATTTCGGATGGTGTTTTTTTGAGGTATACTTTCCTTAAGAGGCTGAGTGATTTACAGGCATGAAAATCAAGACCGATACACCTTTAGCTAAGAAAGCGAGGGAGGGAGTTATGGAGTTTTTGTTGATGAACCATCCATTGGATTGTCCTATTTGCGATCAAGGTGGAGAATGTGATCTTCAGGATCAGGCAATGGTATTTGGATCCGATCGTGGCCGTTTTATTGACATGAAAAGATCTGTGCTTGATAAGAACCTTGGACCTCTTGTGAAAACCATCATGACTCGATGCATTCAATGTACCAGGTTAGTCCCTAAGATGCACAATATCAGTTCCCGTAACGCATGCACAGAGGGGATTATGTTTCAACTTGCCGGGGAATCATGATTACTGGTGGTTTGTGAATTTCTCCTTGACTTGCGGACCTATACAACAGCTGTCTCTTTATTTACTTTGCATTTAATCGTTTTATTGATAGATTAGTAAAATTCGCAAACTTATGTTTGGCTCGCATCATTACGTGAGAATTTGGTTCACTGATTGAATTGGATTCTATTCCAGATGTGTGAGATTTGCAAAGGAGATAGCTGGTGTAGAGGATCTGGGTGTGCTTGGACGTGGAGGAAGTGAAGAGATTGGAACGTATGTTGAAAACTTGATGATCAGCGAGTTATCTGGCAATGTGATCGACATTTGCCCTGTTGGTGCATTAACGTCCAAGCCATATGCATTCACAGCAAGACCATGGGAGCTGAAGAGCACTGAGAGTATTGACGTTTTGGACGCCGTTGGCTCAAACATCCGCATCAACAGCCGTGGACCTGAAGTGATGCGTATTATTCCTCGTCTCCATGAGGTTTGTTTCGTAGCCACTTCTCAATTGAAACACTTTCTGTATAATGTGATTGTTTTATAGGAATTCCAGCAGGATTGAATTAGTTATAGCCTTTCGATTGGTATCAATTTTGATGACTGATTATGATTGGCATCTTCATCACTATGTCCTCATTGGATATGGTGCAGGAAATTAACGAGGAGTGGCTCGGAGATAAATCAAGGTTCAGTTATGATGGTCTCAAGCGTCAGCGATTGAGCGAGCCAATGATTCGTCGCCCTGATGGCCAGTTACAGGCAGTTTCCTGGAAAGATGCTCTTGAAGCTGTTGCTGAAGCAGCTTTCAAAGTGAAGCCTGAGGAGATGGTAGGCATAGCTGGCAAGCTGGCAGATGCAGAGTCTATGTTGGCATTGAAGGATTTTCTGAACAGAATGGGTTGTGAGCGCCTCTGGGCTGAAGGAGATGGTAAATCCGTCGATGCAGACTTGAGATCCAGGTTCTTGTTGAACACTGGTATTGCAGCCCTTGAGCAGGCAGACGTCTGTCTCTTAATCGGAACTCAGGTAATGCAACTCAAGTTCTGAATCTTGAATTTACCTCCTGAATATGTCATAAGGTAGGATGCTCCATAACTGCTAATAACCCTAGGGGCTGCAGCCGGATTTCCAGGTTCAAACGTGTCTGAATAATTTTTAATTGGAAGACAATGTGCCTTGCATCAAAAAAATTAGCCGCTTCTACAATTAGTTCGGACATATCAAAGTTGGAAGTTATTGGTATAGTGTTCTTTTTATGTTCCCAACCTATATTCGATATCAACCCTCTGGTAGATTAGCCGGCGGACGTTTTATAATGTGCACAGTTTTAGAGCACCCTACAGTATCACATGTTCAGATTAGAATTGTTAATTTAGAGCTGCCTAGTTTTGAATAATCATGCTCTTGCTTTAGTACAGATGGACCTCTATATTGCCTTAGAGGGCGCTCTATCCCATCACATGCTCTCTGGAATCATTAATTTTAGTGTAGCCACGTGTGCCAATTATTTCAGAAATCCCAATCAATGAAAAGATGTCAAATGATAAGATGACAAGTGGAAATTTGAAATTCCGAAATACAGATCTGAATTATTTTCTAACAAATTAGTGAGCCCTCTATGGTAATTACTAATATGGGAGTACAGAAGCTCTGACTATCAACGCTTTACTATTTCCTTTCTATTTCTGAAGTGCGTAGTAAAAATATGACTAATTTAGATGTTTTAAATCGTAATGTGGTGACCATTATGGAGGTTTAACTGTATGTGAGATTTGTGGCTGCATAGTGTTTTGATGTTTGTTATCTTGATTGCAGCTTCGGTGGGAGGCACCTTTGGTGAATGCAAGGCTGAGGAAAGCTGTGAAGTTCAACAAGACAAAGGTGGCTGTTGTGGGTGCTGAGGTGGATTTGGCCTATCCCCATCAGCACCTAGGTGTTAGCACTGACACGCTTTTGGAGATTGCGGAAGGACGACACCCATTCTGTGCGGAGTTGGCATCAGCTGAGCGACCTGTGGTCATTGTGGGCAGTGGGGCACTGGAACGCTCAGATAAAGCAGCAATTATGGCTGCATTGGACATCATCGCACAGCAGAGTACCCTCATTCGCGACGACTGGTTTGGAGCTAATGTTTTGCTTCTTAACGCTTCTCAGGCCGCAGCCCGGGATCTGGGCTTTCTGCCAGGTGCCAGGGCATCAAAATCAGAGGCAAAGTTCTTGTATCTGCTGGGAGCAGATGACTTAACTCCTTCTGATATCCCGGAGGATGCTTTTGTGGTGTACCAAGGCCATCACGGTGATCGCAGCGCATACCGAGCCAATGTGATCCTTCCCGGTGCGGCGTACACTGAGAAGGAGGGTACTTATGAGAACCTTGAAGGCCGGCCCCAGCAAACAAGCCCTGCTGTGCCCACTGTTGGGGATGCTCGTGACGATTGGAAGATTATTCGTGCTCTTTCTGAAGTTGCCGGGAAGACGCTTCCGTATGATACTGCTAATGGCTTGCGAGCTCGTATGCTGGCCGTTTCTCCTAATTTGTTACGAGTTGATGAAGTTGAGTTGCCCACAGGTTGGTCTCTGGACCTGGACACCAGACCAACTTCAGCCTTTGAATCTTCTCCTCTCCCGAAGGCTATCGAGAATTATTACATGACTGACGCAATTTCACGGGCCTCGCGAACCATGGCGCAATGCACCAACACACTGGCAAAGCGCCAAGCAGAACCATCACAGTAGTGGATTGTACTCCTTGGCTGTGGCGATGCTTCATGTAATAATAGTGTCACCGACAGGGGCACCATTGATTCGCAAGTTTTATAGCCTCTTTGGATAGATGATCCTTTTGTCAAGTCCCTGAGTTTTGGTGTTAACTTGTTTCAGTTTGTATTCCGAGTATTGTGGCCTGTTTTCATTCTGACTTCCTTTTTCGCATTGCTCCTAGACGAGGACAGGACTTTGTAGCAAGCCTTGTGTGCAGATTCTTGAACCCAAAGCTGATCCCATATTTTAGATAACGTCACCATGAAAGAGTGGCGCCTATGGATTGAATCTAGACTGCACCACCGTGAACCTATTTGGGATATTCACCATGAAACTGAACTGGACTGTGTTTGGCTTAAATAATGTGTTAGCTAGCATAATTTTCCTGACCAGAAATTTCTCCTAATGGCTGTATAGTGAATGTCCCAAATCTCCCTAGTCCCAACTAATTTGGAGACTGTAAATATTCTTGGTCGCCTTTCATTTCATAACAGCGTACTCCAGTGTGGTGGTTCTTAAATTGACCACCTTAGCCATTGAGTGGATTGAGGATAGAGTGTTATTTGATTATTCTCCTTGTTTCCCCATATAATAGATTTTGAGAGACCTATGGTTACAAATACAACAAAATTCTTTACTGTTGTGGGCAATGTACGTGGAGTACCGGCATTTAGTTACAAGTTAGCCGATTGAAATCAAGAATTGCCAAATTGATTTCAAAATCTTCAGGAAAAAATGATCATTTAAGAAGAAAATCATAAAATATTCTCTATTTTTTAAAGGCTTAGCCGAGAGAATGCTTCAAACAACCAGTTGGTCCAAGAAAATGTAGGATTTTAGCCAGTTAAGCTAAAAATCTCCCTGGATTGTGGTTGTGGGTTTCTATTACAATTGCCAAGGTCCTTTGGTTGTGCATATGTTATTCAATTTGAACTCTATCTACGAGGTGGGTGCAGCTCCATATCAGCTCCAGTATCCACAAGTTCATTTGCTAAAATATCAAGTGCCTTGAATCATTTTGCTTCTACCACCAATTCCACACAAATGTAGTGTGGGAATTCAAGTCATTTTACTTCTACTACCAATTCCACACAAATATAGTGTGGGAGTTTGAGTTGACATATAGATTTGAAGCTGCATAGATGTTCTTCCTTGCAATAATGTGAAGCGAGTTCTATATGAAGAGGTATAGTTTGCTTCTTATTAGTTTTCCTCCTCCAAGACTCTTAAAAGAACTTCATTTGCACATTTTGTACTTTATTTTGTATCTAGATTCTTGCAAGCAATATGCAACACCATGCCTTCACTAGCTCCTTTGTAGGGTCTTGGCTTTCATGTTTTGAGCAGTCTAGATGTTTATATTATGTACTCTGTCAATGAAGAGCCTTATTGTGGACACATGTCCTAACCTTAAAAATGGTTCCAATTATAATATGGTGGACTCCATCAGTTCAGAGGGATGTCATGAACTAGAAGCATCCTTATTAGAATGGTTGCATGTCATTGTTCATAAATAGGCTCATGGAGATCATGGCATGCAATGATACCAATCCTTTACATGTCAAACAACTCTAGAGCATTAGGGTGCTTGCAAAAAAACACTTGCCCTATTTTTTTGGCCTCAAACAAGTGTTTTTTTGCTCAACTTTTGCATTGTATGTCAATTTTATATGAAATTTGAAATGAAGATATATGTAGTAATTTTAGACATTAAATAATTTTTTCCTTTAAAAAATTATTTTATTATTTTTAAACACCCACCAATTGGATGTCTATCTTGGCCAATGGAGGGGGTAGCACTATTTTTGATCCAAAAATGTGGATTTGAAGTTCAAAACTGGGATACAAGGACTTCTACTAAAGTTACATAAGTCCACAAAGAGAACCTCATTTTGAATCCATTCCAATAAGTTTTGCTCAAAAAATGATAATATTTTGGTTGTAATCAAATTTTGAAGGAATTTTGAAATTTCCCTTTCCAAATTTATAAAAATTTATTGGTGATAGCATTGGTGAATCTAACCATATGGATGGAATCTAAAATTCAAAATCTACAACTTTCCTTTGTACATCACTTCTAAAATATTCTTCCAAATAGAACTTTATAATGATTTTTTCCAAATCCTCAATTTTGGAAAAAAGTCTACATGCTTAAATGCTTTTGAATAGTTATAATTCTAAATAATTAAATAAAATTATTATTATTTTATTTGAATAAATTTTACTTGACCAATTTGACATTTAAGAAAAAGGAAATTATATCTTTTACTATATTTATTGGAATGATGTGAAACAAAGCTATGCATGTGTATTAGGATAATTAGCATCAACCTTGTCAATTTTATGCAAAAATTCTAAATTGAGAAGTTAATAGAACTTGCTTAGGTTCTTAAAAAAATCAAAGTAGGATGCTTTAATCCCTCATTGCCCCAGGGTACCAATAGTGTCCTCACATAGTTTTAGGTCCAATTCAAAGTGTTGTAACATTTGCATCCAATGTCTAAATGCAATAAAACTTGTTAGAAAATATGTATTCCCTCTTCTTATTTGTGTGGTAGAATTTTAGATCAATCCAAGATGGACTAATTTTTTGTAAGCCTTTCAAAGTTCAGAGGTTCAATTTGCATTCCCCAAACTACACGTAATAGCTACAACTTTGGAAGCTTGTATCTCCTTCATCCAATGTTTGTTTCAATAAAATTTGATGGGCTATATTTCCCTTAAAGTCTAATTATTGTGGTAAAATTTTAATGTCAATCCAAGTTGATTTGAATATTTGGGAGCAATTCAAAGATCAAAATCCTGACATTTATAGATTACAATGAACTTTGGTGGCTTGTTTCTTCTTTATACAATGTCCGTTTCAAATTTTAAAAATTGGAAAAGTTGCACATACTAGTCTAGTTTGTGTATTTAAAATTTCATATCAATTCAAGAAGTTATGAGTGATTGAAAATCATTTTAGTAGGAGGTTTAGTCCTAGATGGGTTTTTTTGCCACTTTTCTTGCTATTTTTTGACATTTTAAAGCCATTTTGCAGATTTAATGAGTTAATTTAATGGAATTTTCTTTCACCAATGTGTTTTTATGTTGGTTTTGAAACACTTTATAGTTTAAAGTCTTTTCATTTGAGTAGGTTTAGAAATCAACTTTCACCTCCAAATGTATTGCTAGGAAAATTTCAGCATCCTCTTTTTACACTAAAACATTATAATCTTGCAATCTATGTGGCCAAATGGCTTCAAATTTGATTCACATCATCCACAACATGTACACTACAAGAATGTATAGTAAGTTAAAATGTCTAACCTTAGTAACATTTTGGACTACAACAATCCAAAAGCAATGATGTTTTTAAATCTGCAAAGGCCTTAGGCCTTTAAAAGGTAAGTATTAAACAACTATTTATTTACTCTATCAAAGTACTTAATGAATAAGATGTTTTATATTAGGTTCACTTGACATAACATTGTTCATTACAAAGCTTTGCTTGCACAAATGCAACAAATGACACTACAATGGCACAAAAATATCCGAGGTAGGAGGTTCTAAAGGCGCATATGCTTTACAATCACCCACGTCTTTAAATGCACACTATTTTTACATGTTCCTTTTCGTAGCCTTAAATAATGTACAAATAGTGTACATTTTAGAAAATGGGCAATTTTAAAGTCCTTTCCCAATTGAACTTCAAAATTTCCTAACTAATTCCACACAACTTCAATACATAGGAAGGAGGTTTATAAATCACCCATTTAAGCTGAAATTGAATTTCACATGTTTCATATATTTTGAAATTAGTTGAGAAAATTTGAAGTTGAAATGGCACAGGACTCTAAAATTGCCCACCATCCAAAGTGTACACTATTTATACATTGCTAAAGGCTATGAAAAATCAACATGTACAAAAAATATACATTTGAAGAGGTAGGTGCTTTTAGAGTTTCTGCACTTTTAGTACCTCCTACCATTCTACTTCTTTGTCAATGTAATAGAAGTTGGTATACTTCATGATGTTTCATACTATTAGTCTATATTACAAGCCTAGGGAAAAAAAATTCATGTTCAAAAGGAAATATTACAAATCTTCTGAAATTCATCTTTTGAATGGAATATGAGTTTTCAAAATTTATTGTTGAAATATTGGCAATGGATCCATGCAAGAACATTAAGAAATTTTGAATGACTAAAAGATACAAAGATACTAAAAATTAGTAAAAATTGACTTCTAAGTACTTCTTCAAAATAAATTCAAAAAGCTTCATCGCACAAGAAATCATAAAATACACGCAAAAAAGAGAGAAACATTTTTAAGTTTGAAAAAACTATGATTTCACAATGATTTGAAATTTCCTCACAGATATATGATACATACATACATACATATAAACTTCAATTTGTATAAATTCATTAAAGTGCAAAAAGAATAATAGATTTTCAATTTCAAACATTATTATAAGTCCATCCTTTTTAAGATTCAATCTTGATAGGTTGAACAACAAATTAAAACTCATCATACAATGCCTTTCATTTTGAGGTTGTTTCAACTGTAAAATTGTCACTAGACTATTCCTCCTAAAGTAATTGTGCAACATGCTCCTTCTTTATAATTATCATTAATTATCCATCCTTAGAATATTTTAGTTAACCTATTCACCTACAACTTCAAAAAATTCCAAACTCAAAAATCACACCACTTGTAAGATCATGACGCTTGAAATTGAAACTATTAATGCCGTTTGAAATTCAAGTTGAAAATTTCAAAGTATCATTAGAAGAAGAATCGAGCCTCAATATAGCCACTATTTATAGACTAGCAATGAATAATAGACTAAAGAATAAAAATCCCAAAAAATAAATAAAAAATTGAATTTATAGTCCACCCATGCAATTTGAAAAGAAAATCTAAAAAAAATCAATTTAAAAAAAATTGCAATTTATTCTTCCAAGTTGTTTATAAGGGTTGACCCCAATTTTTACAAAATTTCAAAATTGACTTTAAAAAAATAAAAATAAAAATAATATACGTACAATGACTCCAAAAGTAGGTGACCACCATATATATCACTATCATAAATTGAGAAATTGAAATAATGAAGTGAAATTTTGATATGTCATTGTACAAAGGAAATTCTACCCTCATTTGTACTTTTGCTTAAAATGAACCATATTAAACCTATTATTATTTGAATGAAATTTCTATGTAAAAATAATTTTTTTGTTAAAGCATGAATATTTTTTCTTTTTATAGGAAGAGTGTACATCTTGACTGGCGTCACAAGTTATAAGTTTCATGAATTTTACTATATGATGTAGTATGTTGTTCATTGTTTATCACAATTTCTCAAAGGGAGACAGTCCTCTCAAGGTCTCATTCTCTTTCTAGTGCAAGTTTCAAATTTGGGTAATTTTTTCATAAACAAACTTGGCAAAGGTATTCCAAGGCCCTAAACAAATGATAAATTTTAAAGCTTATGCAAGTACATATTCACACATTGAAATTTACATTAAGAAAATCTAATTTGACAGCATAATAATTATACTAAATTGACAAGTTGGTGAACAATTGAAGATAAGGCAAGTAATGCTACGACACACTTTAGAAAGGAACATAAAAAAATAATATTCCATAAATCAAAAATTGTGACATCTATCTTTACAATGATCTTAGGCTACAAATGAGAAATTTAGGCAAAGACTTTAGTTCTGGCCATGCACCTTCAATCAAGCCAAAATAGTGGGAATTTCCCAACTTGACGAAATTAATGAAATTGACATTACAAAAGGATGTGGTTAAAAGCAATTGACACATGACCATGCAAGGAGATAGTATTTTGTGCCATTCCCTCACAAGACTCTTGAATGGAAATGTTATAGTAACTTATCGATGAAGGACAATCATTCATCCCAAATAATGATGGTGGTATATTTAATTAACTTTACTTCACAAAAATGAGACTCACTTTTTCAATACTTTTGTAGTACTGCATTAGTACCATTGGAGAAGCTAAACATTACAATACCTAATTTATACTCTTGCAGTATCACATTTGATCAATACTATATACTTATGTTGTAGTGCATTGAAGTGTAAAACTTAGCATTTCAGCAATACAATATTTATCATAATACATTATATTAATACTACTAAAATATAATATTGATATTATTAAATAACTTTATCATAATATATTAAAAAAATAATACATAGATTGTATTCTAATAGGATTAGAAAAATAATGATATTTTATACAAAACAATGAAGATTATTATTATGATAAATAACTACATTGTTGTATATTAATTATATAATTAAGCTATTTTAAAGATATTTATTTGTAGTACTATAACAATATGATAAATTTGTTGTGAGAATGTTGTATTTGTAGCTACCTTTGATACAAAATCAATGAAGAAACAACTATATAACTATACTAATGTAGTATTGCAATAATTGAAATTTTCAATTTTATTATCAGTATCCTACATCATTCATTCTCTCATTAGAAATTCAATAAATTGTATCATGTAATTCATAAAACACATGTAAAATGCATTCACCATAAAAAGAATTTGAAGAGATATGAAAATTATATTTTCATATTAGAAGAACGACATTTGCATGTAGTTGCATCCTTTAGGCCTGTAACCTATTCCCAATGTAACCACTACTCTAATCCTTTAAAATGTAACCACTAATCCAATCTACGTAGACTAGTATTTGAAGTTGATTAGGCTAGATACAATGTGGGATCAAAAAGTGAAGCATTCATCATTGATCTTGTTGTTCATACATGCAACAATCATACCAAACTCAACTTCATGAGTAGACATATTTTTAAAACTTTTCAAATTGTCATGACACTTGGAAAGAATGAAATAATAAAGACATCATTTGTTCATAACTGTTTTTGAAGCCTGACCATTTATTCTTTGAGCAATCTATAAGTAGATTTTTAAGGTACTCTAAACCTTGAGACAATTTAGTGACAACTTCTAGTCTTTAGGAGAAGAGAATATTTCCTTTGCAATAGCATTAACGAGCATCAACAAAAATAAAGCAAGCACTACAACGATCTTTTGCATATTTGTAACAAGAACTGTGAAAATTATTTGTAGTCAGCTTAACAACTTCAACAGTTGGACAATGATAAGGAATACACCATAGAAGACAACCAAATCAAGCTTCTTTGCAGCTAGTGTACCACGTGCACTTGCGGAGGTCCTAGCAATCTGAAGAATGAGAGTTAAAAACTATATATGCACAAAATCAATCAAAAGCCATGAGATTGATAAACATACACATCCCCCAATTCTCAGTGATAGTCTCAAATGAAGGTGGAAATCAATTGATTTCATATTGGACAATGATAAAGAAATCCGGTGTGAGTGTTTGGAACTCCACCCTAAAGTTCCAACAAGGACAACCAGGTTTTGGGTTAATAAGTAATTTCTATGGGTGATTGGCCGTAGTGAACGAGCTGCCTTCCAAACAATGGAGCTTTTTTACCACAGTCTATGAGTAACCTAAATTGAATTTGTAAATTCATAATTTTCTTTAAAGTTCTAGCCTACTCTAAGTTGTTCAATGCTTATTTAGGTTTAGTGAAATAAAGAGAGTTCATTCTAATTCTAACGTTTGTCTAAATGTTATCTAAAGAATTGTTGATTTGAAGGTAATGTTGCTTTCCTCGTTGGAATTATTATCTTTTGAGGTTTTATTCTATTTTTCTTTGTTAATAGATTTCTATCTTTCTACTACGATTAATATTCTACCTTGCTTAAAGAATTCAATTTTTTTAATCACTAGTTTCAGGTTTAAGGATTCACGGTAAATTTTGACCGTTAACGGTTCATCAAAATTTATCATGGCTTTTAATTTTAATTTTTTTTGAAATATTTAAATCTTTGACTTGTTTTTAACTTTGCTTCTAATAGTTTCCTACCGTGAATTTTTAAGTTAAATTGTAGATTAACTTTTCACCACAAGTAGTGGTTAAAATTTAATGGTTTAATTTTGGTTAATTTTTTAATCTTTGTTGGTTAAATGAGGTTAAGATTAATTTTCAATCACGAGAGTTAGAACGTAAATTGATCCTTTAATCCAAGGTAAAGGTTATTTGTGTGAAATTTTTAACCATTAACTAGTTAATTAAATTTCACCTAATTCTTATTTACCTTTGAAATTAAAATTAATTTGTTTTTAATCTTTTGGTGCTTCTACTTTAGATTTTTATTGTTTTTACTTTTATCTCAAAATTCTTCTCTAAATTAGATTCTAAATGCTCTCAAAATATTCTTTTGGATGATTCTCTAATTTTTCATCCATTTCTCTAAATAACTTCATCCATTCACTGCGCGTTCAATTTTTATCGGATTTTAAAGTTTAATATCTTTTCGGAAAGCTATGGGAGTTTTCTGTGTTTTTCAACTCTAATTGTTAATTCAAACTAATCCAAAGGTCTGACCCTAGTTCTACCTACGGCTCTAATGATTAATTAAATTCCTAGCTTTAATTGAAAAAAAATCAAACACAATTAAGGAGGTGAGATTAAGCACATACCTTGATGCTCTCGCTCGTTTTGTGCTTGAATTGAGTCGTCAAATCCATCCCTTGAATGTGTGCTCCTTCCATTCCACATATCTTTTTGATTTTTGGTATTTGAAAACTTATAGAATAATAATTATTCTAAATTTTATTCCCCTTGTTCCAAAGTTTGTCTATCTTCCAAAAAAATCTATGCCAATTGTTTAATTTTTTGGTTGGATTCAATCCTATTTTCCCCTTCTTTTCTATTGCTTTCTTTTCTTTTTCTTTAAAGCCCTATTTTCAAAGGCAATCTTTGAAAAAATCTATCTTATTTGGAAGTCAATTCAAACCCAACTAAGTTTTTCAAACTTACTCTAATTCATCCTATTCTAGAACCATGCTCAAGGTCCATTGATTCTTTATTTCGTTTTTTATTAATTGACTTTCTACTCTCTATATTCTATGTCCCTCAAAGTCAACGATACTAGGATTATAAACTTTCCTTGACTTTGTGCACACTACCTGATGTCCACACTTCTCTCCCTAACTACAAGTTCCAAGTTTTGGGTTTGATCAGAGTTGAGAGCTTGTTATTGTGCTATGTTTGAGGATTCCATTCAACTGTGAAGGAGAAGGATGATCTGCTGCTTTGCAAGCCAGTCAAGCTGTCAGGTATGAAGGCCAGGTCAACCCTGGTTGACTTTTAGGCTGATTTGCTTTGCTTTCCACAGAGCCCGAATGGTTGCCTGCTTGGTTCGTTTACTCACTGAGTTGAGTTTTTCCCTCCCTCTCAGTCAGCCCCTTGGCTCTCACTAATTTGAGTTTTTTCCTCTCAGTCAGGCCCCTAGCTTACTCAACCAGCTTTGATTTAATTAAAAGAGGCCGGGACCCAAATCAGTTAGTTCTATGGCAAAAGAATGGTCCGAACCCCTGTCAAGCAACCGACTGGGCAGTTGGGGGCTGGAAGGAGACTGAGCCGACTGCCGACTGAGCAGTACTGTTGGCTGGGGTTGCCAATTTTTTGGGTAAACCCAAATTGGTATTCCCATGCCAAATTTTGGGTCTCCGTTATGGGGACCCTCTAAGGCTAAATCAAATTGGAATTTTTGTACTAAGGTCGAAGCTTCGCCATCTTGGGGGTGGCACCCAAAAACTAGCAAAATTCAAACAAGGCGATGCTAAATATTAAATAAAAGTTATCTGGAAGTGCAAAGCTTCGCCGTATCGGGGTAGTGGCCCCCAAATCCTTAACAAAGTTTGGACAATGGTTAATATAAAAATCAATAGGATTGTTAGAGCTTGGTTCCCACCCAAGTCTCACACTTAAAATCAAACTTCAAAGACTCCGTGGACCAAAGATTGTACTAGGGAGATTTTCAACAACTACGAGTTCTAAAATCTCACACAAAGTTGCTATAATGTTGGAAATGGTTAGTACGACTCAAAAAACAACAAAAAACTTAAGTAAACTCTAAGGTTTCTTGGCTAACGGCATCTCCAGAATTCGGCCAAGAATTCCTTAGTGTTAGTAGCAAATCAAGTAAAATAAATCAAGTATGTTCAAAGGGAACTCCACATCCTTTGCAACAAACTTAAAAACATGCAAAATCGTAGAAAGCACAAGAAAATACGCTTGGAAGCAAAAACAATAAAAGTTTTGGTGAAAATACCAAAAATCTTGGCAATGTGCCTGCAAGTGGCTTCATTCAAATGAAAGAAAGGGGGTGCAAAAGAAGTCGGTGAGGGCCCTTTTATACGTTTCCAAGGCCCTCACTTACCCTCAATTACTACAATCTATTATTACTCCGCCTAATTCTACCCTATGTTGAATCTACTATAACTTTTGAAAGGGAACTCCAAATGAGAAATGGACAGTTCAGAAGACCGCAATTAGTCTAGGGACCCCCTAACCCCCACCTTTTGAATCAAAATCCTTCCCAAAATTAGTGTTTTCCAACCCAATGAAAAAGGTGAAAAATCTAACTCCTGAGGTTTGTGTTTTTTTGCTAACTTTGACTAGCCAGGGTTGTCTAGAAGGTCCAAAATAGTAGGAAAAGAGTCCAAGATGTCTCAATTTGGACCTCATCTGCTTGTGATTCGCTAGTCAATTCGCAGAATGTTTTGGAATTCCGTTAAATTCCATTAGCGCCACTGGTTCAGGTTGTTATTGTTGTTGGAATGTTGCAAAACTTGATTAGGCACTTATTTAGACTTAAACACACTATCCTAATTTTTAGTGGGATTTTACCATCACTAGAGGAATTGTCATGAATTTTTTTAACCATGGTGATTTGGGTTGACTTCCCAGGGAGTCACGTTCTGCATCTTGGAAAATTACATAGTTATTTGGGTAGGTTCTAGGAATCCTCCAAATCATCCGTGCAAAATCCCAAGTCGAACTCGTACTTCATCAAGGAGAAATAAAACCCTTTCTCCTACTTTTAATTCCTCTAGGAAGGAATCTTTTCCATACAAGGGAATCTTGGCAATCTGGCTTCACCATTACGCTCCTGGCATGTTTTTACGTGGAAAACACCTTTCTTCCTTTCGAGATTTCCTGTGGATGATGTTTGTGGAATTCACCTGCGACTTGGCCTTTTATTTGCCATTTTCTAACTTTCATACAAAAAGTTTTATTTTCATCCAATCTTCTGCTATAGTCTTCTAAGATGCTAGGAAAGCTAGAATGACCTATTTTTGCTATTTTTAGCCAATGTCCACTCATGCACTATCTTTGGTGAATTTAGATATGAAATCTAACCTTAGGTATTTCCACTCTTTCTTTTGCAGAACTTAGGATTGAGTTCTCAATCACCCAATTAGCCTACACCCACCTAATTTAGATTCTCATACTGCCAAAAGGAAGTATTTTGAGCACTCCCAAGTATTTGGGACTTTTTTTCCTATAAACCTAGGATTTCTTCCAATTGTGCTCTAAGTCTGCTTTTCTATCCTTTTAAGCAATAATTACCCACAAAAATGAGTCAAAGGCAAAAAAAAATCCCGAGACCTAGGTGACACTCACGGGGCTCACATCCGGCAACAGCTCCATTTCCCAAAATTTAACACCATCACTAATTTAATCCTGTTTTTTTTTTTAAATATCATTTTCAATTGGAAGAAGAAACCTAATTAAAAATGCATAGTGTTCTAAAACGAGCACTCCAGTGATTAAGGACTCAAAGCACAAAACTCATACTCTTCTGCGTCCTAAGAAACGAAAACCCATGTCAAGCAAGTTGAAGACAAAAAAATTTCAAGAGGCAACTTGAAATGCACAACAATGAAGCTTTCATGAACTTACTAAAGGCAGAAGGAAAAACTAAAACGAGATGTGAGAGAGGTGTGGAGCATTCAGGGGGCTTGGATGTTGGTCAGAAGCGAGAACAAGGGTGCTATTGAATGCGCGCTTGTAAAAGGGTGGGCCGAAAAGAGTACTACAAGAGGAGTTGAATTGAGTGGATTTGGTTATGTGTGGTTGGTATTATGCCGTGCCTCCTAACCTACACTTCATTAATCAAAATGGAATGATTCAAAAAATTTCATGTATATATATAATCTAATGAACCATAAAATTACTTTTTAATTTGCTCAAGTTGCACAAGTTGAGGAATAAACTACATATCATACAATAACTTTTTAAGCATGTAGTCAAAAGTTATGAAAATTGCTGGCCTTTAAAGCTACTCCTTGTCCACATATTGTGTGAAAGTTTCAAAGAAAAGAATAAAATCTTTGCTCACATGTACCTGCCCAAAAATGTCATATTGCCAAAAACAAATGATTGATCCTTTAGGGGTTAATTAGTTTTTTAGTGACAATATTTTTCAATAAATTTTTTAATTTCATTTTGTTCTTTCTAAAAGAGAATTGAATAGAAATAAAGAACCCATTATACTATCTCATTTCTGAATTGGTAATTAAAAGATAAAAATAAAATAGAATAATATTTTATACATTACTTCAATAGACCATGATTATGTGTATAATGTTATTGAAACACAATGTTGTAAGAAGGTGAAATTTGTACTTTGTTGTTCTATAACTTTAGCCCTTAAAGGATGACGGGGTGAGTTTGAAAATTCTCAATTTTTATGACTATAAAGCATTGGCTTAAAAATTGTACAAGCACTTATTGTAAGACAAACTAATGTAGAAAACCTCCCCTTTTCTTACAAAATTCCAAGGATGAATAGTTGCACTTCTATCCTACATAGAGAGGTCCTCTGTCATTCATTAGATACAAAACATCCGCCTCAACGTTTAAGGGTTAATAATATTGATACAATACTACAAAAGTATTCATAACAAGACTTTTGTTTATAGATTGCAATTGTAATATCATTAAATAATAACCACTATATTTTAACCTCTAAAGTCCCAAAGTTCCTATGGAGGACTCTTCGGATTTTGGGTAGGCTTGTGTGATTTTAATTTTTGACATTTTTTTTGAAACTTTTTTTGAAGATAGGAAATTAGATTATTTAGCTTTCTGGGGAATATAATTTTTGTTTCAATTGGTGCATGGAAACAAAAGTTATGTCACCATTAGTCCAAAAATCAACTAAAGGGGCAATCCAAAAAAATTTGCAAAAAATTGAATTTTTTTCATTTAGATTATATTTTTATCAACATTTGAAGTTTGGATTCATTCCATTTAGACTAGTGATGAGAAAGTTATGGACAATCTTAGTTTTTGAGCAATCTAAGTATCTTCTTAAAAAAATTTGAATTTATCACTTTAAATGCAAATATCTTGCAATCTAGAAGGTCAAAGATCCTGAAATTTTTTCCTCGCATTCTTATACTAGTGTAGTACAAGATCTGATGATTAGATGTATAAAATGAAAAGAATTTTTAAAGTTATTTGCTCTTTGCAATAGAAATGATAGTTTTGAAGGAAAAAAGGCCTTGAGACTTTAGGAGTTGATGCAATTCTACATGCAATAGTGCCAAAATATTGGCTAGTACAACAGCATACATGGAGTGGGGGTCACTTTCGTGATGCAAGCCTATTTGGATAAAATTTGCCAATAACAAATAATTGTGCAGATGAATGTATTCACATAGATATTCATTATCCTTTTTTCTTACTGTCATACATTCTTTGGTGTCTGCAGGATGACCTTGAAGAAAAGAAAACAAATTGATTGGGTGGTTGGAATGTTATTTATGTTGCTAGAGTGAAAGGGTTCATGTATCCCAACCGCATTTAAACAGGTAAGTCATGGATGGAAGAGAATTGTTCTACATGAGATAAAAGCACAAGTGTTCATCTTTGGAATTTTGTGTATAGCTCAAGGTCTTGTTTAGTAGTTTGACCTCCAATGAATGCTCTTGAGTTAGTTTTTCTAAGCAAATGATTCACAAAGGACTAAAAAGTTTTTAGTAGTTTATATTTTTGAAACAATCTCTTTGAATATTTGATTTTGGAAATGATTGATGATGATTTTTCTATTCAAGATTTTATGCAAGAGATTCCATTGCAATCTTGACTTTCTATAATGTTGAAGGCTTTAATTTAGGAATGAGCCTCAAATTAATACACTAGATCTTGGAGAAAAAGATCACATTAGAAATTCAATTAAAAAAATTGTAGAATTGATTTTGAGAAGCCATAAATTGTTGGGATTATGCATGTTAGGTCCTTTATCCTCATATTTTGTTAGTGATCAACATTTTAGATTTGACATGTGAAAGAGGCTTGAAAGACTTCAAATCACATTTGCAATTTTAACACCCTCATGATCTAACACTATAATCTTTCCATTCATAAGTGATATTGTTGTGTTTCCTTTTTCCTACGTGATCTCTGACATGTCTAGTTTGAATTTGTACGGATACAATTCCAAAAAAATTGATACAACTTATCAAAATGTTGGCTTTTTGATCAATTTAGAGCAAATTCTTAGAAGCTCATAAAAGGCCTTGGACATTTAGGGGTTAAAGGATGAATGGATGACTTTGAAAATCATCCCTTTTCTTTATCGTGTGAATCATTGGCTTAAAAATAGCAAAAACACTCATTGGAAGTCAAACTAGTATAGAAGACCTCCCCTTTTCACAACCAAATTCCAAGGATAAGTAGTTGCACTTTTGTCCTACTAGACTAAGGATTCCATGTCATCCATCCAACACCAAATGTCCATGCCAATATTTAAGGTTTAAACAGGTAAGTCATGGATGCATATTTGAAGTACCGTAGAGGAAGAAAAGAAAAGTAAGCCAGCCCATTGTGGTCAGAATGAGGGATTTGGCATCATCTTGTTGCTGAAATTTTCAACTTTTTCCCACATTACTACAAGTGTGAAAAACAGCAAGTGCAATTGAAATTAAATTTTTTTGACAAAGTATGAATTTGCTAGGAATTTCAAAACCATTGAACCCAAAAGAGTCTATAGACTACCTTAAGACCAACCAAATCTGAATCTGTAATGCTCATCTCACTGCCTAATACAGTCAAAATGTTTTCTATTGTAGAAGGCCAAAAAAGTCAATTTTTACAATGGACTTCACACTGAAAACTCAAAAGTTCCTAATGAGATCAATGTTCATTCCACTGCTGTCATGTAAGACATGCATTGTTACCCAGATCCAAAAAAACCCACAATGGGTCATTTCTTAGGCAACTGCAATGGGTCATTTGACCGCAATGGGCTGTCTTACCTTATTATCAGCTCTGAAATTATTTCCTGGCCATTGATTGTGGAGATTCATATGATTTCCTGTTTTACAGCAGTATTTCATGATTTGTAACTTCTTGTGTCTGCTGTGTGTGAAAAGCATGGCAGGGCTCAGTTTTCAAGCCCAAATGGCAGGACTTTTTGTGGGTAAGGTAGTATGGCCTTAGAGCGCCCTTTTAAGGGCTGATTCGCCTTTTTCTCAAGTTTTCATGGACAGAATGATTTTTAGCTCACTTTTCAGAGAAAGAAAAATAGATGCAGAACTCAACACAAGTAGTTTTGTATTTTTCCAAGCTTTTTTGAATTACTTATGAATTTTCAAAGATTCAGGTCATAGGCACCTATTTGTGACCATAGGTGTCCCAAAATCCATCCCCTTGTCACTTATAAAGAAATGTGTAGAAACCAAAGACAATGATTGGATCTTATAATAAAAAAATAATAATCTTTCTTGAATTCATTAAGAGACCAGAGAGGTCCATTCGAGGATCATCTGGCATTCATTCTATAGCTACCTATAGGACGGTCTAAAGAAGAGGGGTGCTTTAAGGCCATACTACCTTATAAGCTTAGGTATTCTATAGAGAATTGTTTACCTCTCCTTTTTGAGCATGTGGGTACCTAATACAAGATCTTATGGTTAGATTTTTTAAAATATATTTTTTGTTTTCATTGGTGAATGTAGCAAAAATGGAAGTTTTGAGTAGTTTTTTACTGAAAAATAACTTTAGGCCTTTAGGGGTTGGTAGTGTAATAGCAAGAGAAAAAGATATGAATCAAGTAAGTCTATTCCGTAATAGAAAGAACAAAAATGAGATTTTCAAGAAGATGATATCAAAGAAGTTTGGGTGCAATTCCTTCTTTTGAACATGAAGCCATTGAAAAGAATGTTAATCCTTAAAGGACCATCATGTTTAGAGGCCCAAATCCACTTCAAAATACTTGGCCCCAAATCAAGGTCAAAATCTTCATCAATATCTATTTTTTAACAAAACCAATCATAAGATTTTTGCTTAACTTATCCAAGTACATTAATCCAAAATTTTAGAGTGAATATCTCCACTAATTGTAAGTTCAATGTGCCTAAACTTCAAAATGTAGGCTTTTCTAATCCTTTTAAAAAGGTAACATTCCAAAAGATTTGAACCTTGTGAAGGGCCACTAACTTTTGGTTATTGGCCCCTTGGTGGTGCAAGTATAGAAAAAGGTTTAAAATAAAATATTTTAAAATACAAATATTAAAAATAGTCAATTTGACATGGTGCTCACGTGGTACTAATGTGTCACCAATAGTGAAACATCAAATTAAAATTTTAAAAATTAAAAAATAATTTTTTATTTTTATTTTCTCCTATAATTGCATTGTGGAGGTGTAGAACTCGCAATTTTTCCTAATGAATTTAGTCTTTCAACAATTTTAGGAAAAATCAAGTATATCCTATAACTTGTGAATTTTAGTAATTAGTTGCAAACTAGGTTGAATATATCTATTTAAAATTCAACCAAAAATTCTTTCAAAATAGAAGGTGTTACTAAATGAAAGATAAAACTAAATAATATGCTAATACCTTTTGGAAGAATGTGAGAATTGTTAATTCCAATGGTGAGAATATTTTGGTGAGCACATTATACAATATAAAAAAATTAATATTCTCATAGAATATATTTTGCTACCCAATTTGACATTGAAATAAATTTTAAAAACTCTAACTTTTGCAATATTTATCAGAATGACATGAAACAATGCTCCACATATAGATTATAATGAGAAGCAACCATTCTAAATAATCGATGCAAAATTTCCAAATTATGAAGTCAATAGAACCTCTTTGAATTCTCAAAAAGTCCAGAGTGGGGCTCTTTGGTCATGTACGGGTTAAAGAATATTATTGCCTAAACATTCATACTATAATCCACCTAAGGCTCGCAACCATCTTTAAAGCATAAGCAATGGATTCCTTCTCCATTAGGTCAATCATGAGTGGGCATTTTGAGACGTGTGAGCCATTGCATTGGCTCTTAATTTAGAATTAATACAAATATTGTAATTTAAGAAAAATTAGGAGTTAAAAAGGATTAGAAAGAAGATTTAATGCATAGATTATAATTTAAGGGTCTTTCATTAGGTAGTAATGTGAAAATTAGAACAATGTTGTGACAGTTAGGAAATGCAATTAGGCAAAGATGTAGAGGAAATCATAAGTTAAAACTAGGAATTTCGAACCAAAAAGGCATTAAGTAGAAAATTGAGAATTAATTAAATTAGGTAAATGGTTGATTGTGAAGAAATTGAAAACAAAATATAACAATTCATTATTAACATTAGAAGTGAACCAGGAGTAGGAAATGCAAGTAAGACAACATAAAAGACTTGAAGAATTAAAGTTGAAGGCTTGAAGAAATGCAAATGAAGACTTGAAGAAATGAAGATGAAGGCTTGAAGAAATGAAGATGAAGGGAGGGGGGATAGATAGAGGAGAGTAGGGATAATGAACCCTCTCTCTCCACTTCCTTCTCAGTTCTCTCTTTGGGCTCTTGGTTATTTTCTTTTGCTTCTTCTCTTTCAAGCACTAGGAAGAGAGGGGTTTTTTGAGCACTTAGGAGAAGATAAGTTAGATATGAGTAGTAACCTAGAGAATTTTCCAAGTAGGTTTGATACAATCATGTCCATGGCTTGAAGGAGGTTGGGTTGAAGTTAGAGGTAGGAATGTAGTTTAGTATGGGAGCAACTACTTTGGAGAACAAGATTAGGAAGACGGTGAAGAGTTTGGAGTTGAAATTTGGTGGAGTTGTACATTTTTTAGCTAGCTTTTTAACAAGCCTAGCCATACCTCATTTGGAGCACAAGCAAGGCAATAGTGATTGTTTTAGTAGAAAAAGGTCTATTGCCACATAGAAGATGGGAACAACAACTTTAGAGGGCAAGATTGAAAAGACAATGAAGTGTTTGGAGCTCAAATTTGGTGGCGTTGTGTGCCTTTTAGCTTTCCAATAAGTCTAACCACTCCTCATTTAGACACAAGACGAGACGGTGGTGGTCAGTTTAGTGACAAGTAGTCCACAATAGAACTTGATGGTACAATGTTCTTAGTATTTGCAATTGTTTTACTTGCAATTTTCATTGCCTCATTGATAAACTTGCTAGTTTTCTTTAAATTATATGGTTTTGAGTTGTATGGGTGTTGAATGAGCTTATGGATTCATGATTAATTGTTTCATTGTGTTGTCACATTTTAGTGTTAAATAGTGGTGTTAATGTATGGTTGATAGTGTTGATAGGACAAAATTTAAAAATAGTAATTTCTAGTAATTCACTTAGAGGGGCTATTGCTTGAAAGGCGGACTAGTTAGGTGTTAGATACACTCTCCACTGGCCCAATTCTAGGTTTTAATATATATTTTTTAAATTCTTTGAAAGACAACCGGAATTGGCATCTAACCCAAGTGGTTTCATATATTTTGGAGCTTTGTGAAATTAGTTATGAAATTTTGAAGTTGAAATGGCATTGGGCTATAAAATCACCCACCTCCTCAAATGTACCTTTTTTAATACATTATTGAAGGCTATGAAAAAGCAACATGTACAAATAATGTACATTTGAGGAGGTGGGTGATTTTAGAGCCTAGTCATGCGCTCTTAAAACCTCCTACCTTAATCTTGTGAGGACATCTGCAGTCAAATGGATGACTCCACTATTAACTGTAGAAATAAAGGGTGCAACTATTGATTCAATAGTGAGAGGAGTATTTTGGTGACTACCCTTCTTGTAGGTCACTTTTGTAAATAATTAGGAAAAATTGGAACATACTAAAAAATTATACAAGTATTTCTGAAAATTTGAGAAAGTTTCATTGTTTTGTCAATTCTAATATTCAAAAATTATTCTTGAGAAAAATTTAAAAAAGGAACACATTTACACATGAATAGACAAAAAAACATTTACTCCAATGAGGATTGTTGAAAATTTAGGAAAATTGACACGTTGAAAGTCAAGAAAATCTAATTAAGCTGCTAAATTGTCCTAATGCTAAAATTAAATTATTTTGTCAGCCAAGTGCCCAGTCTGACTTGAACATATGGTACCTTGGACGGAGGGGGCATGTCCTTGGACGGAGGGGACTAAGCAGGCAAGAAAATTCCAACTCTTAGGTGTGCAATTTATGGACCTTCTATCTTACTTATAATGTTGTATGTTGTTGCATCTCCTCCAAACAAGAGGTCAATGTCAGTAAGCTACATGTGGGGTAAAATAGCCCATTGTGGTCAGATGACCCCACAATGGACACCTAGCTACTTAAGAAATGACCCCATTAAGGTAGAACCACCAATAACCGATCAAATAGGTACCTATGGACATGATGTGGAGTATAGTAATGAAGGAAATATTTCCACAAGTGCGGAGATAGAAATGAGGGGAATTGCCCAAATTTTGTAATTTTATCACTTGAGTGGAAATTATTATGAATTTTGGAATGCAAAAGTTGATTTTAAACTATTCCAAAACCACTCATTTAAGAGACTACTTCGTGTTCATTTTGGCACTCCAAACCAAACCAGCAGATATGTCATGAAAAGATTGGTTGGAAATCAAGAACTCATGTTTGGAAATTAGTCCCAGCCTCTCTTGAATTTCATCCCCCTATTGATTGCTCATGGGTTGGTGGTTGGTGATGGGTGGTTCTACCTTATGAGTTTTTTGTTTTGTTTTTTTTCCCAGTAGGTGAGATTTGACACACAGCGAACGCTCCTGGATTTTTTTTTTCTAAAAGAAGTTGCAGCTTTGCCCATATGATGGACTTGGGGCCTGCTACCAGGGCTGGCCCCAAGGGGCCTCACGGCTCCTCTCCTCTTTGACCTTGTCTTGCCTTTATCACAGGTTTCCTTGGACAAGATGATTTTTAGCTCATTTTCCAGAGAAAGAAAAATAGATGCACAACACAAATAGTTTCGTATTTCTTCAAGTATTTTTGAATCACTTGTGAATATTCAAAGATTCATGTCATAGGCACCTATTTGTGATCATAGGTGTCCCCAAATCATAGTCAAATTGGATTTGCTCACTGACTTGGTAATTTATGTTTTTCTAGATGTTTCAAAAAACATTATTATATCTTCATTTATGTCAAATATCAAGCCATCTATCCTTGTACATCTTGATGTTTCATCAAACATCAATATTTTGAGTTTGACACTAAAAAAACATGGATTTCTTCTAATGAATCATTGAATTGTGTAGGATCAACCAACTTCAAATCAAAAGGGCAGGGATATACTAAAGATAACCAAATGTAGGCAAACCCAATTCTCCTATCTAAGTTGTATCAAGCATATTTTTCTATTTAAAGTATACTGTATATATTTTAATATGTAAGTAAGAGTCTTGTCTAAACATCTTGTGTTACTTATAAATGCATGTAAGCCTTTTGATAGCCTATACTACAACAAAAAATTTCAAATATTTAAACCAACCACTTAATAATAACCTTATCATTGGACTCAATTATAGTTCTAAGACTAATTCCAATGCCCTCACTTCCTTATCCAATTGCATACAAAACAAATAAAAAGCGATGAAATCTAAAAAAAAACAATAAAAACAATAAAAATCCATTCATTAAGATAGATTGTTTATGTTTTTGTTTTTGTTTTTGTTTTAGATTAAAATTCTGGTTTTTCTCCATGAATTTTAAACTTCTACCGCTTTTTCCACATTTAGAATATAACTACTTATAACATAGTTATATAGATCATTGTGGAAAAATGGGGAATGTTTTCATTATTATTTTAAGAATTTTTATACTAATGAAAATGAGTGTGTAGCACCACATTACACTTGCTAGAACTAGCAGTCTGCACAAAGGCTAATACCCTGATGATGCTTTCACTCACACATGACTTCAATGTGCACCTCCGGGTCTCATATCATAGTCATATATACAAAATTTATCAATAAAGAATGACGGCGCTCTAGGGACTGTGCCTTAATTGGAATGGAGTTAAGTCTAAGCTGGACTACGAACGGTCTGTTGGTTCACAGTGCTAGTAAAATTGCCGCGTAGCTGGCTGCCTCCCTGTCTTTTTTCAAAAAAAATTGAAAATGACCAGCATTATACATGCGTCTTCTTGCCTCTAATCCACTCAAAGGCCATATTGGTATTGAGTTAGCTTCATTCACTGAAGCATTGTGAGTATAGCTGCGTAGACTTTCTGCAATGGTGTTAGATTCCCAGATTAGCGGCCAACAGGTGGTGCCTTCTTGATGTTCATTCCGCAAACATATTCATGCCATTGTTTTATTATTTTGATAGAATTGGAGATTTATTTCTCAGGTGAATAACGATAACAAGTTGTGGTAATGTGTAGACACCTCGTACACGTCAAGTGGCATACTAACAGTCTGCTGTTTGGCATGGGTACAGGTGAGGATTACCACCTCCTGGGGAATTTTTTCGAAAAATTCCAAACACTCAATCTTATTGGCGTATGAAGGACACTTATTGCGGCAATTTACATTGCTCAAATCCATCATTATGTTTATGCTTTGTTTGGAATATGAATATGTTTGTGTTACAAGAGTACAATTGCATTATTTCGGTGAAAGAGCTGTTAGTATTACAGGGATCGATCTTTGTTGCGACAAAGGTCTGGTTCACGATACATGACAGTGATAGTAGAGTAACTTGAACTAGTTCAGTGTATCTCTGTGACACACTGTGATATACATAGTCACTGAGTTATTTTCAAACATTGAAGATCGTTTTAAGTTTCCAATGTTTTTGTTGTAGCTGGTTGTGTTTAGACTAACAGACCAACTTGTTCATGTGCAAACAATGCTCTGATTACTTCTATGAAAAGTATCACTATTGTCTAGTTCAAATACTGATCTGAACTTGCTATGGTCTCCAGCATCTAGCCATATGGCTCAGAAGCACATTGGGAGTTGGACATGCTATGTAGATTTAGTTGGGTCCATGGGGTTATATTATCTCTCTTTAATCACATGAATGATTTCATGTGTTATTATAAATACTTGTGTTAAAATATAGACTACAGCTAGTATGATTCTCGAAAGCAAAGCAAAATCTACCTTGAATCAATCAAGGAAGTATCGAAAACACATTTTTTTAGTGTAGTTTTGTTGTCTTAGATTTTAGCAAAAATTTTAATGACTACTTTGGCTTCTATTCTTTGATGAATAGGAGAAAAACCACAGGTAAACATAGCATGGACATAGTCTTAGAAGAAAAAAAAAAAAAAAGAGAAAAAAAAAAAAAAAAAATTCGACAAGGGAAAAATAGGAAAAGAAAAAAATGTCAAATAAATCCCTCCCTGCCATTGTGGAAAAATATGGATCTTTGCAAAATCTTTAGGATTTTGTGAGATGCTTTAATGCATAAAATAGACACCAAATATCCACTTTAAGTCATTCATTTAATTTGTTTTAGTGCCAATTCTAATATGGATCAATAATAGATCAACCAAGAATTTAGTGCCAAGTCCTGAAACAGATTCATGGAAGAAAACAAGTAGACTATACAACTTGGAATATAGACCTGAAACTACTTATGGAAAATTTCATATGTTTGTTTCAAAATTAATACTTGATATATCCAAAGCTTTGAAACCAGACATACCAATCTACATTCAATGGCTTAGTTTGCTCTATAATGATATGCTGCGTCACTACATTTCGCTTGAAATAGATGAATGAGTAAATGTAAAAGGAGTAGATACTATGAACCTTGTTTTTTATATCGTCAAAACTCCACTTCAGTACCACACTAGTAATTTGGCACAGTTGTACTTTTAGTTGTATGACAGGCCTCTTGTAGAGGTTGAGCGAAGGTGAATGTAAAAAAAAAGATTCCTATTTTGGGCCATGTTAGTTCAATTTCTCTATACCTTTCCCATCTAATTTGGGTCCCTTGATTGCATATATGAACTCAAAATTTGCAAAAAAAATTTGCGTAGCAAATAAAAAGTTCTTATGTTTTTCTTAGAGATAAGATGGAGGAACAAAACTACCTCCGCAAGAGACTCATCATAAAATTATGAACACAATTGTTCAACATTGGTGGTAAAAGAAAGCATAGTAGTTATAGACTATTGGAAAGCCACAGAGAGCAAAAAAATAGTGCCTTCTTCTTTACATCCAAACAACAAGTTTTGCCAAATGTGCAATTGATGACATTTGTTACTTGTTTTGGTGGTTTGTTTTCATAACTCTTTGTGATAGCTATGACATGCATTGTCGATTGTAGACACATGTTGTTTCCTCACTAATACTCCAATTCGTTGTTTTGTTGTGGGATGGGCACAAGTGAGGTCCACAACCTCTTAGAGGAGTTTTTGACAAATTGCAAAACTACTTCTACACCAAACTCTCATATTGAATTTTTTTCCTCTACCTGTTTGTAAATTTGCAAGAGTTTTATAACCTACACCTAGAGAAATGTAGATGAAACAGTTTTGTACAAACTTTGGAGTTATTTATTCCTATATTAAACTTAAGTATTGGATTATTCTATTAGAAAAATGATTGATTTATAGATATACATAGCAATCACTTTGCGTTTTTACACTTGTCAATGTTTTGGTTTTGAAAGAAAAAATGAATGGCATGTAGTGAGACCATATTTTAGTCTTGATGTTCATAAAGAGACTATAGGATAAGAAATCATTCTAGGCATTTTTAAGACCTAGAAGTGGTTTTCAAAAAAGCTTAACACTTAATTAGATCATTGCTTGATCTAGGGATGTTTCAATAAAATTTTGTTTTGTTTTGATTTTCCAGATTTTGTAGTTAAGTTCAAGTGATTGGAATCATTCTCATGACCTTTCTACTTCAAGAGTGTCCTCTTAAAGAGGTAGAAAAACTTATGTGATGAAAATAGATAAATACTAAATAGGTATTGTCTATTATGAAGTTTGTCTTTTTACTATTTTACTATTTTATCTTGATTTTTTTATTTAAAAAAAATATATTTCTCTTAAAAAATATTTTATAAAATTCCCACCCTCCTACCCATGATGGGGTTGGAGGAGGTTGAAAAGATTTGATGGATCTTACTACATCTTTATCTTGATGAGTATAAAGATCATTAATGTCTCAAAACACCCATTTGTATTGAATTGAATCTCTAAAGAGGTTTCTAAAAAGAAACATAATGAGACAATTGAACCTTTGTTATTCAATACAAGCAACATTAAACATTTTGGCCAACACTTTGCTTTGAAAGTGGGCTGAAATTGAACTTTTGTTATTCAATTGAACCTTTTGTTGCCTTATGTTGGTTAATTAACGATATTTTTTCATCAAATGTTTCAACTTTTGGCTAGCTATGAGTTTTTGGTGCAGACCTAGCTTGGTATTATACTTATTGAAGAAGTATATGTTACAGTTGAACAAACAAGAGCGAGCAAGCATTGTAGCTTGGGCTAAGTATTTGGCATTGGTTGATTGATTACATGGTGGTGTATGTATTGGAAATCAAACTTGAAATGGCCATTTCTTCACTTTCCAATGCAAGCTTCCAAGTTTATGGAATGAGACAAATTATTCTTTGTAGTATGTTGGATTTGATCTCCTAGAGAAAGTGGTAACAAGTGCTTGCAAACTGTAGACACCTCATGTACCTCACTAACTATGCAATTTTTTGTCATGTTGTGGGATGGACACAAATGAAGTTCATAGTCTCTAAGAGTTTTCTTCAAAAAAAATTCCAACAATCTATACTACTTACTTATGTTTAATGTTTTAGTTTCTTTTCCTTAGAATAAAAGGCAATAGATATTCCTAGGAGATACTAGTATGAGAAATTTTCAACTAGGAAAGAGAGACTCTAGTAATGGTCTATATAACAAAAGACTCTTTTGTATGATACATAGAAATGATATGTACATAAGATATGATCATTTCTAGGTAGAGCACAAACTTGATTTATGCAAGAATAGACAAAATGAAATTATTGCCTAATTATAGGATGTTTCAAAAAATATGGTTTTGTTTTGTTTTGTTTGTTATGTTGAAATCTCTTAAATTGTGCATCCCCTATTACTTGCTTGGTATTATTGGAAAGTTCTTTGTAAAGAGGGGTGCATGGGCTTTGTTTTATGGCATTTAAAGCTATGGTGAGAAAGTTATTGAATTTTGAAGTTTTTATGAACTAATAAATCAAAAAGTTACTTTTATCTTTATTTTGATTGTGGCAATGGCACAAGGTACACTAATATTAATTGAAATTACCATTGAAGAACTTGTATTAATCCACCACATGCATTGTAGTAGTTGTTTACATCCTAAACAACTAAAAATGTATCATACAATTTTGTTTTTCTACTATTGTTAAAATTCACCTGTAGCTAAAATGATCAAACCACTAGTCAAATTAAAATGGGGTTGAGTTTTTGTTGAAAGAAATTTCAATTTGGTGCACATGATAAATATTTAATTTAAATTTGTATACTTGTAGTCATTAAAATGAAATTAGGTAATTGCACTCTAAGGTGAACTAATTTTCATCTTACAACAATGTGTGCATGAAGCATTTGGTTTGCGCAAGTTAGGTCTAGATATCTTCAAGTTATACAAATCTCAACCATACAATCTTGTAGTGCATATGTTTTAGATAGTTTTTCCCCAAAATAATACATCATTAAGGGGGGGAAAAATGAACCCTTGAGAGGGTTGGTGGTGCCAACAATGCAAATAGTTTTTTTAAGTTAAATTTTTTTATTATTGGACTCTGATATGGCACTTGAGGCATGGCTAGTCCAAATCTGGTAGCCCTCTTGAGGTCCTGATCTATTTTTATTTCTTGCAAATGAATTTCTTTGTAAGAAATTTATTTCATTTTCCTACAACTAATTCATGACTATATTAAAAAAATTGAATAATTTTTCCACCTTATGATTTGTATAAAATGCACATTCAAAATAATCAAAAGTATAAAATATGCATTTTGAAATCCTTCAAAAGCCAATCAATGATTTTGAAAATGAAAGTTGAAAATAAAAATCCTAAAATCCTAAAATAGTATGAGCATAAAAATACAATCTTTCTAAAAGTAAACATCTATATTCACTTTTTAAAAAGTAATTTTTTGGGGGAAGTATCTTCATTTGTTCTATGTAGAAAAAATTTCATTATTGTTTTCAATGTAATTATTATCCATATATTAAATATTAAGACCTTTTGTTTTGTTTGTTACGTTAAGCACTGAAACTATGTGTCCCGCAATTGCGTTCTTGATACCATCAAAAGCTCTTTGTGAGGAGGGGTATATGGACTTTGTTTCATGGTGTTTAGACTTTCACTATAGTGTGAAAGTTATGGATTTTTGAATTATTTTTAAATTAAAAAATTAGAACTTTGTATCTATTTTTATTTTGACTCTAGCAACTAGTAGTCCTTACATTAAATTAGATTGTTTGTTTTGTTTTGTTTGTTATATTGATATCTTTAGAATTATGTGTGGCATTCCAGTATCAACAAAAAAATCTTTACAAGGAGGGATGTATAGACTTTGTTTCATAGCATTTCGACTCATGACAAAAAAGGTATTGAATTTTGAATATTTTATAAATTAGAAATTACTTTTATTTTTATTTTATTATACTATGACAATAGTATAAGGCATACTAGTGTACCTTCAATACAACCAATTGATAAAAAACTTGCTTTTGTCCTAAATTCAATGTGAGTTCAATAGTGTAAATTTTCAAAGCTTTCTAAATAATGCAAATATAGTATTGTACTTTGACCAAAAAGGTTTACTGCATTGTTCAATCATACAGCTACTGTAATTGAATGAGCAATATTCCAATATCATTGGAGAATCTTTAAATCTACAATGTAAATTAAATCATCATTTATAATTTATCTAACTATAATATTTATCATTCATAATTTATAAAATGTCAATCTAAACATAATCATCATAATTTTGCTAGGCTTGTCATCTAGGCTTGTCATCTACAATACGGGTTTTTTCTAATATAATGATTTTCTAAGCTTGTAAAGATGAAAAATATCCCTTTTCTCTTTTATAACTAGAATGCTCGGAATGACTAGTCTAGAACTAGTCACAAACTAGTCTATAATGATTTTGAACACTAAAACATTGGCAATTGTTGACATCCAATATGACTAAAAATGCAATTAAAAACTCTTATTTTTCTACTAGTGTTAAAACTTACACAAGGCAAAAATAATCAAACTAGTAGTCAAATGAAAATGGGGTTGAATTCTTGATGAAAGACCTTTTAATTTATTATATTTAATGAATGTTCAATTGAAAATTTTCATACTCATAGCTTTTATAAAGTAATTGGGTACTTATGAACTAAAAACTACCCATTCTTGTCATTTACCATGGTATACATGAAGCACTAGAATTATGCAAGTTTCCCACTAAGTGACACATCTTTGCACCAAAATTTTACTCGAAAATCTACCCCATTTTGCCACAAAAGTGCAACTATTCATCTTCAAAATTGGGTTGTAAAAAAGAGAGGTCTTTTAAAATAGTTTGACTTCCAATGAGTGCTTCTCCTATTTTTTAAGCCAATGATTCACATGATAATGTAAAAAGGTTGATTTCCAAAGTCAAACCATTGTCCTTTAATTCATAAATGACAATGCAACCATTTCTTAATCAATGAATGACAAAGAAATTTTGTGTGTAGGACAATAGTGCAACTATTCATCATGGGAATTCATCCTAGTGAGTGAGTGCTTTATGTTGGCCTTCTATTTTAGGGTCAAGGATTAACCCTGGAATATTTGGACTGCTCTCTAGAATTGACAATTTGGAGAAAATCATTATAAAGTACTATTTGGAAGAATATTTTAGAAGTGATATACAAAGGAAAGTTGTAGATTAAAAATTTTAAATTCCATCCATATGATTAGATTCACTAATACTATCACCAATATTTTTCTATAAATTTGGAAAGAGAAATTTCAAAATTCCTTCAAAATTTGATTATAAGCAAAGTATTATCATTTTGTGAGCAAAACTTATTGGAATGGATTCAAAATGAGGTTCTCTTGACATGGTGTTTTTTTTGAAATCTTTGTATTCTTTACATCTATGACTTCATTTTTGCTAACCTAGTTTTGAACTAGAGTCAATGCAGTTTGATCAATTGACACACTTCTGCATTTGTAATTTTAGAAAAAAATTGTATTCTAGTAACACCAAATCCAACCATTAGATAAGACAGGAACTTGATAAAATATCACTAAAAATTAGGATGACTTTCATCCAAGCAGGAGCGAGACAGAAACAAGAACTTCAATCTGTTCATCATCCAAAAAATGGACATTAACGCCCCCATTGATGCACTCCAACATTTTTTGGATGAATCAACTGAAAAGTAAATTGTCAACTTACACAACTTTAGCACTAAATTTTTTTTTTTTTTACACAAGCAAAGAAACCTGTACTGTAAGAAAGAAAGAATACAACAACCCAGCCGCAAGCGGCCTGGGGGGCAAGTAACACACCAAGACCGAACAAAGTACAAATACAAACAGAGAGCCCCACATGAAGGACAGTAATGCCCTTCAAGGGCACCAACAGCCTAAGGCGGTTGGAAGAAGAAGCCGGCCCTAGGGCCAGCAAGCCGCCACCGAGGCGCGTTCTCAACCATCTCAACAACAACCCCAAGTCTTGTCAACCTATTAGCAAATCTCTCCTTAGCTAGCATCCATCTCTCATGGTTCTTGTCGTGGAGATTACAAACCGTTGGCCACTCAACGCGCCCGTAGTCCACCAGACCCAACCAAATAACACTAAATGTGTTTCAAAGCATGCACTAAATACCCGTCTGGTAATCAACATCCAAGATCCAATCTGATTAAGCTAAACTAGCTCATTGTGGTCAGAATTAGGAGTTTGACATCATCTTGGTGTCGAAAATTTTCAATTTTTTTCCCACATTAGTACAAGTGTAAGAAACAGCAAGTGCAATTGAAATTAATTTTTTTTCGACGAAATATGAATTGGTTAGGAACTTCTAAAGTGTTCAGCCCAAAAGAGTCTGTGGACTACCTTAAAACCAACAAAATCTAAATCCATAATGCTCATCTCACTACCTAATGTAGCCAAAATATTTTATATTTTGGAAGGTCAAAAAAGTCAATTTTTACAATGAACTTCACACTTAAATATCAAAAGTTCCTAATGAGGTCAGAATTCACTCCATTGCTGTCATGTAAGACATGCATTGTAATCCACATCTCGCATACTCAAAAATACACTTCTAACACCACATAAATTTTCAATCTATAAAATAAAAGACAATGCACCAAGACAATAGAATCAATCAGAGTTCAATTTCAATAGAATACTCAATTTCAAGAATTGATTAAATTTACATGTTCAAATGAAAATTAGATTTTATAAATATCAATTCATGTGTTGTTGACATATAAAAGAAAGAAAATTTAAATTTGAAGTTGGAAGGAATTCATTACATATATTTTATTGATAAGAAATTTAAGAAGAATACAAGACAAATTTTCTTAAGAAAAAATAGACTATAGAAAACTTTACACTTGTTCTGCATTCCTAAATTATTGTGGTGTTTTTAGGACCCAAATTCTGCCAAAGCACTTGTATTCTATCCCCCGAAATGCTAATTTAATCTTCATTTTTATTATATTTCTAACAAATTCAACCGTATGATCCTTTAGTTAACTCGTTTAGATACATTCTCCTCCGATTCTAGAATAAAAATGCCCACACATTTCAAGTATAATGTACATGAACTTCAAAAACTAGAATTCAAGGTTCTTAACAAAAGATGCAGTTTTGTTGAGTAACATTTTTAGAAAAAAATTGTATATGTTTTGAATCTATGTGATTTAACTTATGTGTTGGAAAATTGACCAAAAAGATTTATAAAAAAATTTGATAATTTTTTTTATCATACTACTAAAATCATAAGTCCCTCTGTAATATTACAAATGCTACCATTAATACTAGGAACTCATGCTTGCTATGCTACGCATTCATTGTATCACATATTAGTAAAATTTTGATATATTTGAATAGAATGCATGATAATGATTTTGATAAGTCTTTAAAATAATTATTTTAAAGATTTTATAAAAATATTTTCAATCATGCATACATAGAAATCATATTTTCACACAATGTGATATTACAGAAATAGAGTAGTAGTTTGCAACCACTTTTGTAATATCACTTTTTACAAAGGGTGATATTATAGAAATAATGTAGTTCTCGCAATTAAGGTGATATTATAGAGGATCCATAGGATGATATTATAGAGGTAGCAAATCCATTGCTTCTCTTGGCTTTACACTTCTTTGCACTTCTATGATTTTGTACTTTTGTGAGTTTTGAGCTTTCATGATTTCAATTTTCTATTGCTACTACCAAATGATTTTGAGAAATTTATTCAATTGAAGTGATTTTGGATTCCACAACAATTAAGTTGTTCACAAAGTTTTTGAGATTCATAAGTTTTTCTTTTCAATTCTTCAATTTGAGTTGCCATTTTTTTGTAAAAATGGAGTCAAATATCTAATGCATTCTAATATATGTGTATCTTTTATAGTATTTATCATTGCATATGTTTCATTCATCATTCAATAAATTTCTATTGTACATTTCAATATATGCTTACATATAAAAAGAATTATACAAAGATTTTAGTCATTTTTATTTGAAGATTTATTGAAATTTTATTCTGCATTCTATCTAATACATAAATTCTTTTATAAAACTCTAATGATGAATGCGTAGCATAGCAAGTGCCAACCGCTAGTATACTTCTAAAATATTATAAATTGAAAAGAGACACTTGATGAAAAAAATCAAAATTGCTAGTAAATTTTACAAGAAATTGAAAATTATTAATTCAAATGGTGAGAGTATTTTATTAACAATACGCATTCTTTCTAAAAAATTGCATTCAAAAAATGTATATATATATATATATATATATATATATATATATATATATATATATATATATATATATATATATATATATATATATATATATGCCTATTTTTTTTTGCTTCCAAAATAAAATTCTTCATAACTTTGGCCTCATTAGTTCAAACAGAATTCTTCATTTGAATAAAGTTTAATTTGTATAGTCAAATAAAATTATTTCATCTTATTTTAGAATCTATTTTTTGCTATTCAATTGGATATTTATAATGAAAAATATGATGACTTTTGAAATATTTATTTGCATGACTTAAAACAAAGCTTTACATACAAAGTAGTCCTAGCAAGATTTGGTCCTTCACATTTTGAAGGTTACACATTTGAACTTGCAATTGTTTACACATTAGATGGAATTTGAGGTTTGTAGAAGGTTGTTTCAAGCTTGTTTCCTTGTTGTTCGCCCTGTAGTGAGGGTTGGCCGGTTGTTAGGGAATAAAATCTAAAAAGAAAAGATTAGTATTGAAAATGCAAAAAAAATTTAGATTTTTTTTTAAAATAAAAAAAAATGACGTGGTTGGATCTTGGCCACATCAACTGACTATGTTGTCGTTGCTCCACTATAGTTTGGTGAGTTCCCAGCTCATGATAACTCATAGCCTTCTAAAAGCCTCAAATCTCATATAATGTCCAAATCTAATTAGAAATAATGAACAAAATAGTCTTCTCAATGCATGTGAGATTCATTAACCCCTAAAGTTTTTTTTACTATGTTTTCACCAAAATCGCTCCCACATTGTCATTTCTAATACAAGTACCAAATTTTAGGAAAAAAACATATTCGGACACATAGAATTGTAGGATCTTGCATTATGGTGATTTGAGAACATATGAAAAAATAAGTCTTAAAAATGAGATTTAGCCACAAATAAATTATCAATAACATTTTAAAATAGAATGTACCTAAATGAGAATGACAAAAATGTTATAAAAATTGTCATTGCATTTAACATGCGCAAGATGCGCTAAATTGTTACTAATTAATTTTATTAATTATTGTTATTCATTATTGTCAATAATCATACTACTAAAATCATAACTCCCTCTGTAATATCAGAAATGCTACTATTAATATTAGGGGCTTGTATTTGCTATGCTACGCATTCATTGTATCACATATTAGTAAAATTTTGATATATTTGAATAGAATGCACGATAATGATTTCAATAAGTCTTTAGAATAACTATTTAAATATTTTGTAAAAATATTTTCCATCATGCATATATAGAAATCGTATTTTCATACAATGTGATATTACAAAAATAGAGTAGCAATTACTTTTGTAATATCACTTTTTACAAAGGGTGATATAGAAATAATGTATGTGTATCTTTCATAGTATTTATCATTCCATATGTTTCATTCATCATTCAATAAATTTCTATTGTACATTTCAATATATGCTTAATTATAAAAAAATTATATAAAGATTTTAGTCATTTTTATTTGAAGATTTATTAAATTTTTTGTTTTGCATTCTATCTAATACATAAAAATTCTTATAAAATTCTAATGATGAATGCGTAGCATAGGAAGCACCAACCGCTAGTTATTGTTATTAATTCATGCTTTTAGTTTTTGCTTTTAATTATTGTTTTTACTTAATGTGATTTTAGTCTTTCAGAAATAGACTTTCAAAAATAGTCTTTCAACAATTATAGGTAAGATTATGTGTAAAATAGGGTGCCCTAAAACACCTCTATGTTATAAATAGGTCACTTTAGCAATAGCCCCCATTAAATAGGTCCTTATCACACTTGATTGATTAATTCTTGATATACTTTTATTTATTTTAGCATCAATAAAAAGTCATGTAATTATTTTTATTTAAGTACAATAAGTTTTTATTTCAGTGCGTTCAATTACTCATATATGTTTTAATTTTTAATTTTTTTCACGTAAACTTGTAATTGGAATTGAGAATTCCTAACTGCTGACGTGTATAATAACTTAACATAGTACATTAACTTGCTAATTTGGAACAAGTCTTGTAGCCTCAATGATTGTCCATTTACTCAAATTGGGGATCCATGCCTTCCACGTCTGCATTTAAGCCTGATGTGACCTGGATGCCTAGATGTCCAGCCCCTCTTCCTTTGCAATGGAAAGGGACTGGACCCCTCCTCAATGGAAACAGCGCTTGAATTGGCCCCCTCCGCCATTGCCCCGAATGTGTTGCCCCGAATGTGGATGGATGGGCAATTAAAGAGGGGGGCATTCCCTCTACGACCCGACCTCCTCTTCGCGACCTCGCGACCTCGCGGCCTCCTTTCATGCTGTCCTCCCTTCCGACGTTGAGCATAGGGATTGCTGCGACTGCAACGAAAACCCACATCAATGACGAAATGCAGAGCGGTGTGAGTGATTCTGAAGGAGATATGAAGCCAAAGCGCAGCTGATTGCAACCCAAGTGAGAGATTGCTGAAATTAAACAATGTGCACTCGTTTACGCGTTCTCCCCGTCAATGATTTTACCGACAATTTGGAAATCTACTGTACGGTACCAAGTTGACCTCAGATCCAAAGATTGAGGGCCAGTGGGGGAAAGCGAGCACAAGTGGCAGAAGTACACACTCCTTGGTCTTCGACTTCCTGGAATCTTTACCGATTGTTGACTGTGGCAGCTAAGCCAAGGTGAATTGGCCCCCTCCGTCATTGCCCCGAATGTGTTGCCTCGAATGTGGATGGATGGGCAATTAAAGAGGGGGGCATTCCCTGTTCGTCCTCCTCCCCAGCAACATGACCTCCTCTGCGCGACCTTGCAACCTCCTTTCATGCCGTCCTCCCTTTCGACGTTGAGCATATCCATTGTTTTGCAAATTCAGGATCGTTTCCCCAGGACTTGGAATGGATTCTTCGGCCATCGGCTAACTTCTGTGGCATCTCCTTCAAAGGAACCTCATCAACGGACTGAACCAGTGAACTAACCGGCTCTGAATCAGAGCATCTGTGGATAGTATTTTTCATATTTCCACGTAGAGAATCTTCAACATTTGCTTGACAGAGCATGGTTTGAATTGAAAAGGTTGTAACTTATTAGAGTTAATCGTAAAGTTTGTCCTCTGTTCCTAAATAAGTGTCAAAGGAAGGTTTAACGAAGAATAGTACTCCCTCTGTCCCAAAATGATCCTCTTGTTGCATTTTGTGCCCTTGTAAATTGGTCAAATTTGGTTTTCAATTGCTATTTTGGACCAACAAAATAGCTCCAAGTAGTAGTTCCCCCTCCATCCATGCAAACATCAATTAAAAGACAAATGAAATGACTAAAGGAGTGAATCAACATTGTTCAAATTTATTTTTTCCATCTCTTTGAATATTGTCCAATTGAAGGGGATGAAACATTTGGGAGGTGGAACCAAGGGCCACATATGATCTTAAGCACATACTAAATGCATACAAAATGACAACCTCACATTCAACAATTAATTGACCACTGGTGCTCTTTGAAAATGCCCCCAAAATTCTATTTTTTAATATTCCAAAGTTACACTTTGTAAAACTCAAAGTTTTTGAAATATTAGGAGTGTACCAAATTAAATCTACTTATTGCATAAAATTGGTTTTTAAAATGTTACTTTTAGCCTTCATACAGAACATTGTGTCCAACAAGATCATTTTAGGATGGAGGTAGTACAAAAGAAATATGACACCAAATTCCTTTGCACCTCAATTTGGGTGCGCCAAGACTTTTGTCTTGTGTTTTTCCCAAACTCTAGCTAGCAATCTTGCATTGTACATACTTTACGATTAACTCTATTGAGGATGCTTTCACTCTTTATAGTCATAATGAGAAAATATTTCATTATATTAGATTGGCCAACTTGTTCTAAAGAAAAGAATAGAACTATTTTCATTTTTGCAGTGTTCACTTTGCACCTAAATCCACATTGTCCATGTTTAATTAAGGATATATTTTAAAGCTAGGGCTCCACTAACTCCTTGCTACTATGCATTGTGTCTAATCCTCTAAAACACATGTGCTCTGAATTTTTGGCTGGAAATTCAAAAATCATTGAGAATGGCTAATCATCGTTTCAACTTGAAGCAACTTGCAAAATAATTTATGTAATGAAGTTTGAAGCTTGAAGCTAACCTTGTTCAAGTGCCACCAAATTTGAAGCAGTTTAATATAGGAACCACCACATTCAGACTCGCACTCATTGCTGAGAGGATACACGAGCAATTGGAATTGGCTCTCTTGGTTGTAAGACACTCCAGTGACGAAATGATGCAACAAAGAAGAGACTCCAAACTTCGAACTTCAAATCCGACAGAGCTTCTATAGAGCTCCAGAGGCTAATTTCATGGAGCTTCGGCAAGATCTCCTCAGTACCACCAGAGCACAGAAATCAAGCATCTAAACGCACATAACGAAAAGCATTTGCAGCAGATCAGATCTCCCATCTGCGCTCTGTGCTCACATTCGGAGCAGATCCGAAAAAAAAAATTGCAGGCCGGAGGTCGGAAGGAGGACCGCAGGAAGGGAGCAGAGGTCGACAGGGAGCAGGTACAGTAGATCGAAGGGGAGGACGGACAGGAAATGGCCCCCCTCGCTCGGCCCCCCCTCCAAGTCATTCCAGGGGCGCAAGAAAAAAAAATCCCCCTATTTTGTGCTTGATTTATTTATCTACTACATCTCTCCTATCTAATTCAAAATTCAAAATTTGCAAATTTATTATGCATGGCAAGTAAAAAATTTCAGCATTTTTCCTCAAGGACGAGTGAGGTGGTCAGTTCACCCTGGCCCTCATTCCCGATCCATCTACACTACCGGCATTCGGGAGGCCAATTCACCCTAGCCGATGTTCATCTAACAATTAGGTTGCCTTACACCAAAAAAATTACTTTACAAAACCATCAATGTAAATATATATTTCTATTTGTACACATGGTGGTTCATGAGTCCCAACTACAACAAGACCTAATTCAAAAGAAGTGTTTTCTTGCACAATAATTGAAAATATTTATTTAGTGTCAAATGTGAAGAAATTAGTGTGAGACAACCCAATTTCACTATTTTGTGTAGCGGAAGTAATTTAAGTTACCCCAACAGAAAAATATTACCTCCAAGAAGGGAATCTAAGGACACTTGCCATTGTCAACAATCGGGAAAGATTCCAAGCAGTCAAGTCTGTACATCTGCCCCCACTTGCCCTCACTCTCCGGCTCTGAGAACAAAATGGTACTGTCGATCTCCAAATTGTCGGTAAACTCATTGCCTGGGAGTTGTGGAGGATGCATAAAAGAGTGCATTTGCTTTCTTTGGAACCGTCTCTCACAATTCGGGGCTTTGGCTTCATATCTCCTCCACAATCACTGCTCTGCATTTCGCCGGTGTTTTGGGTTTTCGTTGCGGTCGCGACACTCCCTTGGTGGTGCGGATCTTATTCCGAACTCTGTCTTCGAGGTGGGTGCAGCTCCACATCAGTTTCAGTATCCGCAAGTTGCTTGAATATCGAGCGCCTTGAATCATTCTGCTTCTCCCACCATTTCCACACAAGGGCAGTGCGAGGGCTCAATCTGGCGTATCGATTGGAAGCTGTGTGGAAGTTCTTCTTCCTTGCGAGAAGTGAAGCGGGTTCTTTGTGAAGAGGTGTACAGATTGCTTCCTACTCGCTTTCTCCTCCCAAACTCTTTAGAGTACTTCATTTGCACCTTCGTAAGGGAGGCAACCCATTGAGGACCACTTCAGCAGATGCACGTATCTACAAAGCAGGTTTCAACAGTGGGGAAATTTTCCCATTTGCAGAGGTAGAGTTCATAAGGTTCTCATAATTTTTCAAATGTTTATTTCTCAAAGCATAATTACTATGAACTTCAAAGTTGAAGATTCTGTTCCATCCATACTTGTCATATAGACCTTCCTATTTTTTATCAAGGGCTATTTGCAAAATCCAACAAGGGTTAGTTGCAATATTGAGAGTCTTATAGCCAATCATAATGCACCACAACTGCACTCGGAATTGCACTATAATTAATCATTATTAATCACCTCTTGCACATAATTATACCACCTTACTATACCAATATGGGTAGTTCATCAAGAATAAGTTGCCTCCTATACTTCTATTTTGTGTTTAGATTCTTGCACGTGATATGCCACATTATGCCTTTACTAGCTCTTTGGTGGACCAAAGCATTTATGGTTTAATCAATTAGCATGATCTTATGATATACTTGGTCAATTAAATGAAGAGCCTTGTTGTGGAACATGGACTAACTTTGGAAATGGTTCTAGCTATAATATGGTGGACTCCATTAATTCAAAAGAAGGGTGTCATGAACTACAAGTGTGTTCTTGTTGAATGGATCTTGTATGCAATCATACACACCTTGGCTCATTGAGATTATGGCTAGAGGTTCTAAATGTGTATTTTTCATTCTTGCAAGTTATTTCCAAATTATCTTCAAAGAATGATGTGGAGGCATGTGGATCTAGTTCTCTTATTTTTTTTCTTGGGTTTCCATTGCGACTTTGGGGTGTATGGTGCATGCATGAAGTGACACAAATGGGTCTTGTAGTACGTGCCCTACAAAGTGCATTGCAAGGTGATATTGGTGGACATCTATGTGGGGTTTCATTGTCACCTTAGTTGCCTTGACAATGGATTCTTGGAGAGTTGCAAAGGCAATCAATGAAAGCACAATTAAAAATGTTGTTGTAACAATTTTTGCAAGTGCCTTGAACCCTTTGTTTACTCTATGGACTAAGCTTGGCATGAAAATGCTAGCCAACCTTTGTGAAGCACAAAGATGTTAGCTTAGAGATGTTGTAGTTGCGTCAATGTATCCTTGGAGCAAATCCCACATCAAGATCATCTTGGGTTGTAAAGTTATTGTGAATTTATCTCTAGATGTTCATGAAACAAATTATAACCTCAAAACCTTTATGAACAAAGTTGAATTGAAAGATCTTTTAGAGGCATTTGTTATGGGGCCTAGAATGGTAGATTTTGAACAATTCAATGTTCAATTTACGACATATGGACAACTAACATTGTTGAGATCAAGTGTGCTTCCACTATATAATGAACTTAAATTCCTTCCAAGTAACTTGAGTTTGGGTATGGCTATTGCAAGTGCACAAGCTATAGGTTACATCTATGGAGTTTTACTTCGTTGTATGCAAGGGTTTCAAGTGAGTCTGATAGAAGCAATTGCTTGTGTTTTGAACATGGCGATTCTCATGAAAGGTGTCTTTTACAATTTTCCAAGCTTAGGTCATTGACCCCTCTTTTTTATTTGCTTTCCAAAAAAGAAGTAAAGTTTATAAAAGAATGTAGGGATATTCAATTTAATGATTTCAACGTTGGAGGTAGATTGAAGCTTGCATTATCAATTGCATATGGGGTGATATTGGCGGTGGGTGTTTACTTTATTGTCAACTTTCTAAAGTCTTTGAATCGAACTTGTGTAGTACCAATTATACTTTTTGAGGTGAGTCTTGTTTTGGGAGGAATATGAGGACCTAAACAATGGAGTGATTATTATAACAAGTTGAGTGGGCTTTTAACATTGCCAACAATGTGTTGAACTTAGTAAGATAAGTGTGGGCCCTAGTTGTCACATTTACATATTGGAAGGGAGAAGACTTTGATGTTCAATCTTGCAACTATTTATTCCAAGTACTTCCATATATAGGATGATTTTAGTGATAGCATATGTGAGTTGAAATTTTCATATTTAGACACCTTCAGCAATGAGTCCTTGGTTGGAAGTTGTTTTCTCCCTAATACTAATAATATGAAAGTTTTATTATGTAAACATACACTCTTGAAGTCTTTATGTATATGGTGAGTTTGTTTTCATAGGTTGTAAAAACTCCATACTAGATAGATAATAACTATTGATGGGCATTAATTCGTAGGATGCATGGAATTCCTCACTTAGCTCCCTAATCTTTGTGAGTGTCAAAGGCTTGGAATGAATGTTTGCATTGAAAAAAATTATGGGCAATTTTGTTTTATGGTGCCATTCTATTACTTTAGAAGTTTTTTACAATTTAGACCAAGCACAATTATGTGAACTTCTTACTATTCTCCACATATTGAGACTTGTTATTTGATAGAGTATTTGCCATTTGAAATTTCAGGTGGATAGATTGTGTCATCTCACTTCTTGAAGGATTTCCATTATAAAAAGCCTCATATTGTTGTTTGCTTGAGTGCCAAATTACAATGAATTCCTCACTTTGTATGCAAATAATTCACAATTATTTTGCTAAAACACTTTTTTATGCTAGTCCATTGCAATATGTTACAATTAGTTATGCCCTTTGTATTAATTCTTTTAAAACTTGTACTCCTTGTACTACAAATGACACTTTCAAGCATGTTACATCAACACACTTTAAGGTTGTTTGTAAACTTTAACATTATTTTTTTAGTCAAGCATCAATTGTGACATCAAAATGTTTTTTGTGATGTCAAGTTGGATGTCAAATCATCAACAATGACATCCAAATATTTTATGCAATATCATCTTAGACATCCAAATATTTTTTGAATTATGAACTTAAATATTGGTGTATTTTTCCAAACATCAATTGAAATAATGTCATATTCATCTTGATGCTCATCTTCATACTTCTATTTTTTATACAAATCCTATGTTTTATATATATCCCATATGGTTAGTCATACCTCCTACCACCTGTGAGCGCTTATTTACCCACCCTTGATAAATAATTGAGCACCACCAGGCTTTTGGTGATTTAGGTCTAATTCCTTCTATGGATGTCTAGCGTCAATTCATTGTGCCTTCTAAGCAATGAATCTTTTTTTAGTGTTTCTTAAGTTCCATGGATGGCAAAAGAAATGCCTAGAATTGCAAGTGATGTGGCTTTCTAGCTAATGGTCAATGGCAATGGGTTATAGGGATCTAAAAATAAAAATACTACAACCCTAATCATCTATTCTAGGTCAAAAGTAATTTGTGCCTTTTAAACAATTCTAACTAATTAAGTTGGACCTCCTATGTTCCTTCCATGATCCCCAAAATTACCTTCTATCTTTTCACCTCCCAATTTAACTCTAAATTTCTACTTTTTTAAAACTTTACTCTAAATTTCTACTCTAAAATCTAACTCCAATTTGTTAACTTAACTCCTAAAATTTACTCTAAATTGTAAATTCTAGATTTTTTATTCCAATTTTTAACTTCTAACTTTTTACCTTTTAAATAAACTCTTAGTTTCTACCCCTAGATTCTCGCTACTAACAATACTAGAAAATTTAATTTTTCTGTTGTTTTGGTCGCGTTGATCCGGTCAAAATCTGACAGAAATCTGTTGAAATTCTGTTGAAACAGATTTCTGTCAAATTTTGACCGGATCAACGCGACCAAAACAACAGAAAAATTAAATTTTCTAGTAGTGTAAATTCTATCTGTTGCTCCCTTTGGATGAAGTCAGCTAACCTTCATCCATCCTATTCATTACCGCTCAACCTAACCTGACGCAATTAACTCAAAGCCAAATTGCCAATTGCCAAATTGCAAGTGTAATATGTTTCCAAAAATCCTTCTTCCTAATTTATAAACTTATGAATCTAAATATCTATTCTTCGCTAACCCTTATCTACTAACGTGGATTAATCGATAATCATGGAGATCAAGACCTAGTTAGGAAAAATCCACCAAAATTTAGCTTAATGACTCAGTTCATGACTACCAACGTTAGAGATAACTTTGTCCATGTCTACATCCATATACGCATCCTTGTGTTCCATGCTATTCCTTTATATGATTGTTTTCTCCAAACTCACTACTTATTTATAAACTAGCACACGCTAACCTTCTAACTTCCTCCTTCCCCTTCTTCCTTCCTTTTCCTTCTCCTTCCTTCTTCTACACTAGTACTATTCCACCAAATGCCTTTATGGTGGTATTACAATTATAGATTCAAACTCCAAGGAACTTAATGGGGCCTTCCCCTCTCTTACACATTTCTCCTTTGTATCCTCCTCCTCTTCCTCCTAATAGTTATAAAGACTTCTTTAGATTTCCTTCCTAAGTCTACGTAATCCTATGGCTAAGGCACTATGTATCTTCTCTCTCCTCCTTGCCCCTATTTCGCCCCTTTCTCTTCTAATCTCCCTCCATTGCTTGTGGTTCCTTTTGTTGGTGAGAGAATTAGGAATTGGAGGTTTGTGTGCAAGTGTAGCATGAAGAGGTGTTATTTATTTTTTCCCCCTTCCTTTTCTTTGTCCCTAAATCTCCATCTCCTATTCTAACCCTTAGTCTAAGTGAGCCCCTAATGCCAACCTTTCTTTCTTTTAGGAGAGACAAAAACAAGGAGTCTGGCCCAAACACTCTCAAATTGCTAGCTAAACCCTTGGTCCCCAGCCCTCCCCCATGAATTGTTGGCTAAACCCACAACTTTTGGCTAAAGCTCCAACTTGTTGGCTGGCAACTAGGGTCAATTAAATTTTTATTTTTTTATTTTGTTGTTTTGTTATTTAGTTGTTATTTTTTATTACTCTAATTACCAACTATTCAATTGATTAGACTTATGGACTGGTTTGATGCACTAGTTTAATAGATTGGTCTCAAGAATTACTTTGAGGTAGTCAAAGAACTTGCTAAAGCTCACTTGGATAGGTGCTGAACTCAAAAAAAATAATTTCAATAAGCCATACCTTCCTATGCTAAACCATTAAGAATCTTAGAAGCTAAACTTTGAACTTTCCTAAGTAGATCTTGGAATCTATACTTTGGAATTAAATACCATGGAGGTTCAAAGCTTCGACGTCAAGTCGGATTTAACATTGACTTTAGGACTTTGTGGCACTCTAGTGGGTCGTAGCTCCGCCGTTGGATCCTTTTAACACACACTGTAGGACTTTTGACTTAGTCACAAGTTCAAAGCTTTACCATCCCAGAGGGGGGTCCACTCAACCGGAGAAATTTTAGAAAAAGATAAAAGCATATTAAAAAAAATACATGAAAAAGGTTCAAAGCTTCATCGTCCCGGAGGTAGACCCACTCAACAAGGGAGAGTTCAAAAGAAGTTAATTAGACACTTAAAGAAAACAAACAAGTTAGCACAATGTGATAATACAACTCACACACTAAGGGCTCTCCAAAGCGGCATCGCCAAGGTACGGTAGGGGGTGACTCTAGGATTAGTACAAAACACCAAAAGGACTTCTAAAACATACAAGTTAGTTTACAAGGACCCACAACCTCTTCCAACTTTGAAAATTAGTATATAAGTTATACAAAAGAACCAAAGGTACCTATGGAAACACAATAGAAGGACCCCCCAAAAGACCTTCTAAGCTTGAATTTAAACAACAATGAAGCCAAAAGTGCCTCGAAAACACCATAGAGATGTTTGGGTTTAAACGCCAACATTTCCAATGTAATTTAGACCCATGGATCCAAAACAAGTATGGAGGTGTTTTTAGAGAAGGAAATGGGGCCCTTATATAGATTTTCAAGGGCCCACTTCCCCCCCTAAATTCCTACTAGTAGCCTGATCGACTTGGAATTTTATCTTAATCCCTAAAATTGATTATCTACCATCTATACTGGACCAACATCTTAACTTTTGGAGATCAACTCCAAATGCCAAACGGATTGTGCCATTGGCTCCAAATTGCAATTTTTTGTTTAAAACTCTCCACACCCAATATCGGGACCAAAAATCCATCGTAGGCTACCCTAGATTTAAAACCAAGATGAGATAATTCTTTAAATGGGAAATTTCATTAAAATGGCGATATTCCATGTGTCATTTTTAGTTTTTCACAGTGTGTCGTTCCCACAGTTTAGATCAAGCGGCCTGAAATCTATTAGTGTCCTAGATTTGTGAACTCTATATCACTATTAGATGTATTAAATCTAGGAAAGATGTAGATTTCAAACCAATTGGTTTTAAAAATCTATACATTTCCTAGATTTCAGATATCTAATAATGGTATAGAATTCAAAAATCTAGGATGCTAATAGAGTTCAGACTGCTTGGTCTGAACTGTAAGAATGCCAAAGTCACAGAATGATCGCCATTTTAATGAAATTCCCCATTTAACTCTTGGTGGTCTCCTATTTTGAAAAACATACTAGTCTAGGGTCTCTAGTAGGTGTGACAAAGTAAAAAAAGACCCCTTGTTGACTTGGTTTGGTCGCTCCTGGAATGTTGGTCAACGCCACAGGGCCCCTTCCACATGACTAATTCTCAAGGAATTTGACCGATTCAGGTACTTGCCGCTATTGAAATTTTGCAAAACTTGTTGAAGCACATTATTAACATAAAACTAGCTAGTTTAATTTTTAGTGAGATTTTATTGCAACCTAGATAATTTCAATGAATTTTCCATTATCGTTTTAGGTGGTTGATCATCTAGAAGTTAGAGATATCTCTTCAATCCAAAAGATTCCGAAACTTCTTGGGGAACTTCTTATGGAGTTTCCCAAGAGATTTACAAGTTCATTCTTCCAAATTGCACGTTTGATACGGAAGGCAAAATTCACCTTCGTTGAATTATTGATAGTTAGAAAATCTTTTGTATACAAACGAATCTTGACAAATGGATTTCGCTTTTGACGTCCTGGTATGTTTCCAATCTAAGATCACAATCCGCTAGCCATAGACTCCTCTGCTAACTCGTCTTGAGAAAGTGACACCTCCATGCTAACAATTGGAAGTTCTACTATTTCATCGATGAGATAGAAAAACTAAAACCTATCTTGGAGAATCTATCAAGGGACCTCCCTAGAATTTCCTTAGACCAATTTAGCCAAGCATAGTCATATGCACGATGATTTTAGGCTATCTTGGGTAAGAACCCTCGAACTTGTTAATTCCCACTACTTTCTTGGTTCTAGCCTATTTATTAGTGGATATTAGGGTTATTCTAGGGATATAAGTCTATTTAAAACTAAATGACACATTGGCATGTGACACACCTATTTTGATTTTACACTCTTTTTAGGGCATGTTTGCATATAATTATAACTTAAATTACAAAATTTAGGAAAAAAATCCAACTATGAGTCTCAAGTGACAAATTGGGAGCTCACACTACCCCACTAATATAAAAAGCTTCTCATTTCTATACATTCACAATAAGTGGCTTTCTAAGCCATATGAAATAATTACCAAATATAACGTATGGTATATTGTGTGTTATTACATGCGTTTTCAGCCCTCTGGAGGGTTGCGTGTTCTTAGTAGTTCCCACACTACGAGAACTACCCTGAAGAGGGCCACAAGGGCTTGCTGACCTAGTCGAGAGACTAACACGTCGAAAAAGAATAATTTTTTTTTCAACTTTTTTCTTCATTGCAAGACTGTAATTTTTTTACTTTAAAATTTTTTTTATTGGGATTAGCTGTTCCATAGAATTTGCAGGGAGGACCAACGTCGGGAACAGGCCTGAAACGGCCCTCCTGGACCCCTAAGACTCATCTAATGATTGTAGGATTTTTTGTATTGTCTAGTATCCAAAAATAATGACATAGACTTGAAGTTTCTCAAGGCAAAATCTTATTTCAAACTACAAAAAATATAATATTGGCTTGGTCAAATACTTGACGTATGTCCACTTGTGTAGTTTTCAAAAAATATGTATTCTACTAACACCACATCCAACCACTAGATAAGACATGAAATTCATAAAGTATCTCCACAAATTGGGATGACTTTCATCCACACAATAATGAAAAAGAAACAAGATTATGAATATGTTTATCGTCCAAAAATTGGATATCAAAGTGCTCAAAGTTAAAACTCCTAATTTACTAAAAAGTGAGAGATTGGAGTACTTTAGGCATTAGGAAATATTTCAAGCCTTGAAAAAGCCATAACAAAAATATTTTCTAAGATATAAACAAGTACACTGCAAAATAAGATTAATTAGTAATGAAAAAAAAATATAGTTTTAAAAAATAAATAAAAAATAAAATACTAAACATATATTAAAATAATAAATCAATTTTAATATTTTTTAAATATATTTGTTTAGGGTTTAAGGTGCCACCTAAGAGCATCTCCACCAATGAGTTCCGTATCTTTAAAGCTTTAGGAAGAGGACCTCATATGCAGATAGAGATACAAAAATTTCACCACACCAACCTTTATCCAAAACCTGTATCTCTAAAATATACAGATTTCTATAAAACTCTTCTCTAGTTCTGTATCTAGAGACTCATATGGAGAACTCGCGAGGTCTCATTCCTATTTGATGTCCCAAGCTCAATAAACAAATAGAGATACGAAAGAGCTGGTGGAAATGCTCTAAGCCCTATTATTCATTTAATATGTATACATATATAATTATATATTTATTGTTATTTTCGCCAACGTTCTCCATTGGTAAGGAATTAACAACCCTCTTCTTGGCTCAAACTTCTTGTAATGCACTATGGCATTGACCATAAGTACTAAAGTACTTCACCATTTATTGACTAACACTCTATTTAGAAATTTTTCTTTTAAAATATCTAATAATAATTATCCTACCAAAAAATATATATATATATTCTATTTTTTTATCATTTTATATTTTGTAGTTCATTTATATGTTTAGAATAGAAGGACAGAGGTAAGAAATTCAAATATAAAGTATTAAAGTCACACATGTATAGTTCCATTGTAGTTACAAAATAATTAGCAACTAAATGTATGAAAGAAATTTAATTGCCATGAGTGATTGTATAAGCTTGTAAGGATAGACACAATTTGTAAACCATAACTACATTTAGTGACTTGGTTAGCCTACACACATCAATGTCTTCTTGTACTCCTCATATTAATGATCTACTAAACTTGTGAAGATGAAATGAAACTCTTTTATATTTCTACAAATAAAATGCTCCAAATGACCAATCACAGACTAATCTATAATGATTCTAAACACTGATACACTCGTAGTTCTTGACATCTGAAATGACTAAAAATATAGTCAAAAACTCTTAATTTTCTACGAAATCTAAAACTCACACAAGGCAAAAATAATCAAACCACAAGTCGAATGAAAATGGGGCTAAATTCTTGATGAAAGACACTTTCAATTATTATACGTGATGAATATTCAATTGAAGTTTTTATCCTTGTAGTTTTTAAAAATAACAAGGTGTTTGCACACTAGAAGATATCAATTCTTATCATTTCCCATGATAGTCTCATAAACTATTTAGAAGTTGAGTCACAAAGAAAACCCTCATAAATCTAGGTGCATAAAAAGCTCAACACTTTTACACCCTTCAAAAGCTGCATCAAGAATGAATACCCTCACAAATCCAAGTACAAGTAAATATTCAGCTCTATATATCCTTCCATCAAGAAAAAACACCCTCAAAAATTCAAATGCTTAAAAGACTTCAACACTTTTTTGATACCCTCGGGAAGTTCAGTCAAGAATGAACGCCTTTCCAAATCAAACTATATGCGAGACTTGAATGCTTTAATACCCTCGGGAAGTCGAGTCAAGGATGAACACCCTCGCAAATCCAAGTACGTGAGAGACTTCAATTCTTTGATATCTTGGGGAAGTTGAGTCAAGGATGAACACCCTTGCAAATCCAAGCGCGTGAGAGACTTCAATTCTGTGATACCCTCGGGAAGTTGAGTCAAGGATGAACACCCTCGTAAATAGACGTGCATGAGAGACTTCAATTCTTTGGTACCCTCGGGAAGTTGAGTCAAGGATGAACACCCTTCCAAATCCAAGTACATGAGAGACTTCAATTGTTTGATACCCTCGGGAAGTTGAGTCAAGGATGAACACCCTTGCAAATCCAAGTATGTGAGAGACTTCAATTCTTTGATACCCTCAGGAAGTTGAATCAAGGATGAACACCCTTCCAAATTCAGAACCATGAGAGACTTTAATTCTTTGATACCCTCGGGAAGTTGGGTCAAAGATGAACACCCTTCCAAATACAACTCTGTGAGAGACTTCAATTCTTTGATACCCTCGGGAAGTTGAGTCAAGGATGAGCACCCTTGCAAATTCAAGAACGTGAGAGACTTCAATTCTTTGATACCCTCGGGAAGTTGAGTCAAGGATGAACACCCTCGTAAATAGACGTGCATGAGAGACTTCAAATCTTTGGTACCCTCGGGAAGTTGAGTCAAGGATGAACACCCTTCCAAATCCAAGTACATGAGAGACTTCAATTGTTTGATACCCTCGGGAAGTTGAGTCAAGCATGAACACCCTTGCAAATCCAAGTACGTGAGAGACTTCAATTCTTTGATACCCTCGGGAAGTTGAGTCAAGGATGAACACCCTTCCAAATTCAGAACCATGAGAGACTTTAATTCTTTGATACCCTCGGGAAGTTGAGTCAAGGATGAACACCCTTCCAAATACAACTCTGTGAGAGACTTTAATTCTTTGATACCCTTGGGAAGTTGAGTCAAGGATGAGCACCCTTGCAAATCCAAGTGCGTGAGAGACTTCAATTCTTTTATACCCTTAGGAAGTTGAATCAAGGATGAACACCCTTGCAAGTTTAAGTGTATTACAGAGGTCAAGCTCTCAAGGCTTGAAAGCTTGCATTCATCTCCAATAGATTTATTTAAGTTCAATATTCGCAATTCTTTCATTCTTGAGAAGAAATCGTTGGAAATCACCAATCTCCTCATATCCTTGGCACATAAAATCTTCGATAGTAAACACACTTGAAGATTTGGTAGCTCAAGGTTGTTGGGGAACTCACGAAAGGTACAACCTATCAAGGACAAAATCTTGACATCTTTTCCTATTGTTGGAAAGGTTTCAAATACCTTCCCAACTTGGAAATAACATTGAGATGTCCATTCATTGGGTTTAGCCTTGTTCAAGATGCGATTCGCAAGGTCTCGCAAAACATCATGTATTTGAACATACTCTCCATCTCCAAACATGTCAATCAGGGATCGGTCGGCTAAATCAACCAAAATAGATATACCAATATCTCTTGTTTGTTGGGCACTTCCTAAACCAAATAATTGTTGTGCATGCCATATGTCACATAAATCCTTGGTTGAAATTTGATCATCTTCTGGAAATGCCGCAAAATGTAGGAAACATTTTTTGGAGGAGTCATCCAATTCGTCATAGCTATATTGCAAGTGATTGTAGAGTTTATTCTCCACTTCTTTCTCAACAAATTTTGAATGGGGCATTGGTGTTGTTCCTTCCAAATAATTTAAGGTATTGCGCCACTCTCTTTCATCAATCTTTTCCCACATTGCGCTACCAATCACTTTGATAGCTAGTGGAAGTCCATCACATTGCTCGCAAATATCTTTGGCTATGACTTCAATACCAATTGATGGAGGCTTCTTGCTCACAAAGGCATGCATGCAAAACAACTCCCAACTATCCTCCTTGGACAATGATTGGACGTTCACCATGTCAACACATTTGACACATTTCAAAACAGAAACATCCCGTGTAGTGACCAATGTTATTGAACCTGGTCCATGGGCAACATCCAACCACTCGATCATTGCACAATTGTTTGTAGGATAACAATTCCATACATCATCTAAGATCAATAAAACTTTCTTCTTGTGGAGTACTTGTATCAAATATCCACGTTGATCTTCAAGATTTCTATGAACATAGTCACGCTCATGAACACCACCATCATGAAGTAACTTAGCTATGGTCAAATAGAGCGATGGTATTGTAGCATCACGCCCAATAGTGACCCACAAGATACCACCTGAGTCTTTGAACTTTCCTTGAATGTCTTTGTCATTGTTGACCATCTTCGCAAGCAATGTTTTGCCACTTCCACCTCTCCCCTTCAAGCCAATAGTCATAGGTGCATCCATTCCATTCCCTCCATTTATGATTTTCTTCTTCAATCTCTCAAATGGATTTGCCATAAATGGCACGATCATATTTGGAATGTTCTGCACATTTGGACTTGGAACATTTTGCACCAGGGAACCACTTGTAGATGGTGGTAGCATAATCAAACTCTTCATTTCTAGAACATTACAAAGTGTAACCAAATTTGATTGAAGTAATTTCATACGGATTTGATCGTCAAGTGCTATGATTTTGGAAGACAACTTTGCTCGCTTGATGTACTTGATTCGATCAATCCATTTCTTCACTATACATGCTTCTGCAATGTCCTTGGCATCATTCAAAAGATCATGTGCACCTTTCAGCCATGCTTGACAATTCTCATCACCAATCGTTGCATACTTTGCCACAGTATCCACAAGTGGTGAGAGTGATTCCAAAGTCACCAATAGACTTTTGCAGTTTTCCTTACACCGAGAAGCCTTTCCAACTATAGAGATCACAGTTTTGAGTAATTCTCCCACAACAGCTCCAAGAAATGCTCCACCAACCAACTCCGCCATGGCAACCTTAAACCCACATATTACCTCTTTAGTCAATGTAGCAAAAGTTGTTTCAATTTATGATGATGTTTTACATTGTAAATCTATGATGAAGGCCAAATGGGAAATTTCATATGCAAAAGATTTTATTTCAAAAATAACTATGGAAAAACTTCTCTTCATATTATGACTAGGAGTCACAAAATGTTCAAAATCCTTTGTTGAAAAAATCATGATGGTTTCCATATTTGTCAAAAATAATGAACAATTTTGAATGACTAAAAGACACAATAAAAGGAAAAAATTGGAAAAAAATCATTGATGATTTCACTCCAAAATATATAAAAGAAAATTCAATGCACATAAAAACAAAAATATTGTTAGGTATAAAGAATCATAATTTTGCAATGACTGGTAACTTCATCTCAAAGAAATTCTCTTTACTTTGTATAAGTTTAATAAAGCATATCCAAAACAAAAAATAAATTTGCATACTCACGGATAGTTACAAGTCCATCATTACAAGATTCACTCATAGTAGGTTGAATAATAAATTAAAACTCTTAAATCAACCCCTCCAAATTTGAGGCTATTTCAAGTGTTCAATTGTCCCAAGATAACTCCCCCCCTCAAAAAAATTACTATGCATCATACTTCCTCTTCATTATTGTCTTGGAACATCTATCTTTAGAACATTTGAATTAACCTACAAACATCCACCTTCCAAAAATTCCAAATTCAAGAACCTCAACACTTACAACATCATGTTTAATACTGATACTTTATATGTGGTTTACAATCCAAGTTGAAAATTTCAAACTTCAAGCTTTGGCAATTTTCTCTCTACCAAAAGTGCCCAAATTAATCCTTAAAAGGCCCTTCGATTCCCCTTTTACAACCACAAATTAGCCTTATAATTCTTCAATTATGGTTTACGACATGACTAGAGATACATTGTTGTTTACATTCGTCCATGGTCATTAAATAAATTTGCACTTAAACAAATTTAATTAATGTTTTATGATCAATTACTACTATATTCATAGTATACTATACGACCACAAAGGACTTTCAAGCCCTCCTACAATTAATGCTATAAATGATCAATTTATAACTTATACAAAAAAAATTGGGATCTCATAAAACAAAGCTTGACTATAAGCTTGACATGAAGAAGATGATAATTAGAAGCTACACCAAAGGAATCAAGCATCTAAAGTCACTAGAGCCATTCAACAATCCAATTCAATGAATAAGACTAGGTCCAATATTGAATTTGATAAAAAAAAAAAGCCTCAAGGATTTAGAACATTCATCAATGAAAGAAATCAACATACTTGGCTAGAGAGCAAATAGAAAATCGCAAATTATGAATGAAAATGTAAAACACACTAACACTTGCACACTTGCATTCATTAATGCTTTGCATATGCTTTCAACCTCCAAATATATTTCCATTATTAATGTTAACACTATTGATCCACAATAACATATCTATGCATATTCAAATTTACACCAATGAAATCTAATTTGCCAACATAATAACACAACACTAAATTAACAAGTTGGTGAACAGTTGAAGATAAGGCAACTAATGCTATGCAACATTCTACAAAGAAACACCTAGAAGTTCAAATCAAAATATCATGTAAAACAAAAACACATGTAAACTCAATTCCATTGCACTAGTAATATTCTACAAACCAAAAATTGTGACATCCACCTTTATAAAGGTCTAATTTCAAGCTACAAACTAAGAATTTAGGACATGTGAAGATTTTTTTATTTCAAGTTGCATGTGGTCAACTATGACAAAATAATGGAATATTGCCAATTCAACAAAATTGATGTTGTGAAGATGTGACTAAAAGCAACCAACATATAACCACTCAAGAACATTGTCTCTCATTCCAAAATTGCCAATCCAACACATAACATTTTTGAACGGTGAGACTAGGGTCTCTCTACCACCAATGCAATTGTAACATGCATACTCATCCATGCTACAATAGCTTGTCAATCAAGGACAATCATTCATCCAAGAAATCAAAGGTCATCTATCTAATTAATAGAGGAACACCAAGCACTATCTAAGAATGTTAGGCGCTTGACAAAGTTGTCGACACAAAAAATTTGTACAAATGGCTTTCCTTGATCGCCCACCTCGTATATTTCAGATGATCCAACTAGAAATGCCAACTACGATAATCACACTGACTAACCCAAGAAGTCAAAATGTGGGCACAAAACCTCCAACAGTACACAAACAATCACTAGAATCACAACCTCCTCAAACCCACAGAGCATGCACACCTAGCCACACATTCATGAAAGAAACATTCTACGATACCTGAAATTGGCTTTTGTAGTCAAAAGATTGCTTCGGTGGAACAACCCGCACGCTTGCCAAAACGAGTTGCCAGCTGAAAACTCCACCAAAAGCACAGCAACACGATCATCCAAGAATATATATCCACGACATCAAGCTCAAATACGCCTGAAGCTGTTGAACTGCAGCACAAAACGCAAAGACTTCACCGCTTCAGTCACTGCTTCAAATGCATCATCCAAAGCACTCCAAGCTCCAAGCACGGCTCCAAATCGGGCTCCAAGCAAGGCTCCATGCGTGCAAAATGCTTCGAAAGAGGCACTGCAACCTTGCAGTGAAGAGCGGCGATACTCGACGAGGCGACCTGTGCAGACAATCCGAGGCAAGCCCGAACCAAGTAGCCAGCATTCCAGGCAGGAATTCGGCAGACGCTGCCTTAAAATGGTGCCCACTTGGTCACGTTCGTGGACCGCAGCCGAGCGCAGATTCCAACGCTTGGTCGGTCCAATGGGGAGTGACGCGCTTTGGGAACTGTAGGCGACACGTTCTGTACCCACCACGAGCATTTCACGCGGTCTGGCCCCAGACCTGGTTCGTCAGTGGCAGTACTGTAACATGTCGTACGGCACATGGTCAAGCTTACCTGACATGCCATATAAGGGTGGGTACAACTGTCAAGCAAGAGCGTTAGCCTGACCAATAGCGCAGCATTAGTAGCTGCAGTGTGAGTCATGTTCGTTTTGTAGGTTTATTCACTCAGAAGACTTCCAATGGAGGAGTCAGAGCTGTCCACCGGAAGACTCATGGCCAGGGAGGACTGACCCCTCTATTGCCCCAACAGAGGGTAAAATGTAAAAACTGCCCCCTATTTTGTGCCGTTAAAATTCTAGATTTAGTCACTCCCCCTAGTTAATTTGGGGTCTCTGATTCCAAATATGATTTCAGAATTTGAAAAAAAAAAATTGTGTGACAAATATGAAGTTCCAGCGTTTTCTGCGAGGGTAAGAAAAAGGGCAATAGAGGGGTCAGTCCTCCCTGGCCGAAGACTCATACTAGAGAAGAGTTGTCCACCTCTCCGTTTTTAGCAGGCCAGGGTGAACTGGCCAGGGTGAATTGACCCCCTCATTGCCCCTCCAGGGCAAGCCCTGGAATTTTTTATTTGCAAGGCTAAATTTTTTTTTGAAATTCTGAATTCATATTTGCAATCAGAGGCTCCAAATTACTCTAGGGAGATGCAAGAATTGCCAAAAAATTGGCACAACATAGGGGGCTTTTTTGTCAAACCACAGTTGACGGGGGCAATGAGGGGACCAATTCTCCCTACGCAGGGTGAACTAACCCCCTCATTGCCTCGTTTTACCCCTGGGGAAAACGCTGTGGATTTTTTATTTGCAATCATATGATTTTTTTTGCAAATTCTGAATTCATATTTGCAATCAGCGGCCCCCAATTTGCTAGGCTAGTGTAGAAGTATAAAATATGATGGCAAAAAAATAGGGGGCTTTTTTGCACAATTAGCCCTGGCCAGGGCAATGAAGGGGTCAGTTCTCCCTGGCCGTTTTCAGCATGTGGAGGCCTAAGCTAGTAACTCACCCCTGTCTATATTTTCACGCATAAGCTAATACGCTCTGAAAGTGCACTGGCTCAAAACCACCCACACCCTCAAGTGTACGTTATATGTACATGTTTCTTTTTTATAGCCTTCAGTAATGTAAAGAATAGTGTACAATTTAGGAGGTGGGTAAATTTTGAGCCCTATGCCATTTCAACCTCAAAATTTCACAACTAATTCTACATGGCTCCAAAAAATATGAAATGATTTGAGTTCAATGCCAATTCCACCCGTCTTTCAAGGATTATTTACTGAAAATTATTTCAAGGAGTTTTGCCTCCCCAAAATTCAGTTTTAGTTCTTAGAGCAACTCCAATGTGGAGATGGGAAGAGACGCTTAACCTCGAAAGGACCAAGGCCTCTTTTCTGCCAAAAGACACTCAAAACTGCCCTTTCTATAGAGAAGTGTAGAAAATTTTGAAAATTATTATTTTTTAACATCCAATCATAGGATCTTACACCTAACTAGTATGAAGGTCGTAAATTAAATTGTGAGGCTATTACAAAAACAAGCCATCCATTGTCGTACGATGTTTTCTTCAATTGACATCCCCAAAGGGATAGTTTGATTGACTTCTCCAAGGCAATGGTTCAATTGACTTCTCCAAACACCAGGTTTGTGTGTGAATCTTCTCGGCTGAGGGTCTCTCAACACCAGGTTTTGGGTGTACCTACCTTACTTGAGGCAATGAAATCTCCGTTGTTGCAACCTCCTGGTGCATTTTATAGTTAGTTGGTCATTACATACTAGTGAGCAACGAAAGGTATGTTCGCACTTGGGCTTTGGAGTAGGAGATTAGGGCATGCGGAAGAGGATAAGAATACGACTGTTCCCACTTGCACCGCTCCGTAATTACCGAACCTACATGGACTCCACCTAGCAACGCAATAAAAGCGGTGGTTAGAGAAGATTAGATGTTCACTGTTCGTCTGTTACAGAGTTCATGGCGGTGTATACGTAAGACTGGAATTCTAAATAAATGAAGATTTCAAGAATTTCATAGCACTTTTACGTAATCAGCCTTCACATGGACGATTAGGAAAGAGCGGTGCCACAAAATTACGGTTTAAATGCTGGAAAGCCAAAAACGTTGACATTCCTCAACGACAACAATCTAAAACTAGATCATATTAATTTCAAGAGGCGGTTAGATGCATAGGACCTGCGGGTATTTAACGAAACTCCAAACCAACGTAGAACATCGCTCGAGTGACCACACTCAAATTGAGGGAACGATTTCAGCGTCTTCAATCAAGTATCGATACTCTCTTTCCACCGTAAGCACTGTGCAATTCGTTTTTGCTGCTCTGCAATTCTGTATCATGACTATTGTGCTCCTACATTGTACTTGCAGTTATACGTCATGGAAAACTTGCTCCATGCAACCACATACGGCTCAGCAGCTAAAGGTCGTTTCGTAGCTTCTGAAGGTACGTCTCGTTTTTTTCAATTCTTTGTTAATTTCTACTACATTGAACATGCGTACCTGCACAAACCACACACACACACTCCGACGCTCTAGTAAGTACTTGCACAAACAACAACGGGTCTAATGAGTTTTTGGTTGTGTAGGTACCATCATGGCTGGACCTCCTCAAGTGACTGCAGTTCCCGTAAAGCCAACAGCCCGGCCTCCACGTCCAAGTCCTCCTCCAAGCATTGGAGGTCACTCTCCTACCCCGAAGCGTGCGAGAAAAGACCGGGGGCCTAATTGGCTTCCCCAAGAGGTCACGGCATTAGTAAACGCCAAGAGAAACATGTTCTTAGAAGAAATTGATACAGTGGATGGACGTGACCTTATGACTCCTGACTCTACGAAGTAGCAAAGAATGAGCCAGGAAGTCATGAAATGCGGATTCTCACCATGTCCTCGTGACGGAGCCGCGTGTAAAACGAAGTGGAATCAAATAATTCCAGAGTATAAACGCATTGCTGACTTTTTTGCGCGTATTGGCAGGAATGGAGCCGACTATTGGGATTTAACAGCAAGTGAACGCAAAAGTGAGGGCTTGCCACGTTCCTTCGCCCAAGAGCTTTTTGGCAACATACATGAATGGTTCGGCAGCCGCCTAAGTATGCAACCACCACATACAAGAGATTTACTATCTCACGAAGATGGGAATTACGATAATCAAGCCTGTTTGAACGTGGATGATGAACAGGTGCAAGACAGCGACCTAGTCTCCGAAGATCCAATGGACATTGCAGACCAGATGGAAGACACGGACGACACCAATGCCGGCTTCACACCACCACAACGTCGGAGAGTCAACAGTGGCACAGCATCAGGAGAACACACATTTGGAAGAAACGGTTCACCGAGTCCTAGGCGACGACCCCTTCTTCCACCTGGTGTAACACCAGTGGTCATTAGTTCGAGCGAGGCATCTGAATGCAGTGGTGGCCGCAAGCTCGGTAATATAGCGGTTAGGAGAAAGAGTCTGTCCGGCCACACACTTATTGCTCAAGCAACACGAGCGAGTGGTGATGTCATGGCTGGACAAATGAAGCAAATGGCCGAGGCAAGTAAGGAAATGGAGATGTCCAAAATCAAAGTGCAACTGAAGCTCTTCTCAGAACAAATGCAGTACCAACGGGAAAAAGATCGTCGTATACATGAGAGTAGTGTCATAGCAAATGAGAATGCTAGGCTTGCCATTGAAAAACAAGGTGAGGTAGTTAAATGCTTAGCAGACCTCTCTTTTGTGTTAAGCAAAGGATTGCAGCTTCCTAGTGGAAGTGCAAAAGAAGACAAGCCACAGGCGGCTCCTCCAAATCTACATGAAGACAGAAATGCGGTAGCAAAAGGCCCCCCATTCTAGTTACAAAGATACGACTAGGTGCCAGTACACGGAAGCCAACTGGAGTTCGTCAACATTATGCCCAGTTTCGCCTTTCCTGGACCTGCACATAGTAGGAAGTTCACATAACTGTTAGAATTCAAGTCCATGTCATTGTACTCTTGAACCACAGCTATGAATGAAGCGGTCAAAGATTTGGAAACTCTTGGTATTCTTGCATGTGTTAAGTTTAAATGTTTGAAATTAAATTTCTATTTTTTTCATTGAACTACACCTTCCTAATTGCATGCTAGCATGAATGAAGAGTAATGAAGAAAAGAAATTAAAAAATAATAATGGAAAGAAAAAAAAATTTGAAGGGAAATAAGTACCTGCAGAGTTCAAATGCCGCCCGTTCGTTGCAAAGCGAGGAAGACGCCCAACTGCCGCCTTTTTTCTGTACCCTGAAAATGGATGCAGTCATCTCGAATGACCTCCACTGCGTCATTGACCACAGTAGGCTCCTCCGGAACTTCCTTCTGCAAACCTTCATTGCGAAGAACTTCTAGCAGCCTTTCTACATCTTCATGAGATTGTGCAAGAAGGACATTATGCAAAATAGCACAACAAGTTATCACGTCAGGTAAGAATGTTACGCTCAAGTCCGACTTCACCAGCAACTCCCGAAATGTTTGCTTGAGGATGCCGAAGGCGTTCTCCACAACTCCACGGTCCCTGCGCAGCTTCTTGTTGAACAAAGTATCTGCAACATGCATGTTTCATTGACCTCGGTGTGGAACCAGTAGCCAGGGGAGTAAAGGATACCCTGAATCTCCAAGAAGGTAAGGGGAGAACCCCTTAAATGAAGCGGCACCATCCCACAAGGTTCCGTGCATTCCCTTATCATACAAGGATGATCTCCGCAACATACGTGAATCATTTGTTGACCCAGGCATTTCCAAGAACAAATCAAGAAACCGTTTCTTACTATCAACTACCGCTTGACAGTTTAAGGTATAACCTCCTGACTTGAAGTAATAATAGTCAGCGGATCCAAAACAAGGCTTGCTAATTGATACATGCGTACCGTCAATAGCCCCGAGAACTCCTGGCAAGCCACAAAGGTCATGAAAAGCAATCTCAATTTCCCGCAACTTCTCTCCAGTCGGCCATGAAATTTTGGATCTCAAACTCATGTTGATGGCTTGGACAACGTCTCGCAAAATCAAAGACACTGTGTTCCTCCCCATAGCAAACATCCCATACATATAAACAAACTAGCACCGTGAGTAAGTTTAAATAACGTACAAGCAACCCGAACAAAGACAGGGATTGCTAAGCGGTACTTGGTGTCTTTTTTTCCACGAAGGGTTTCAGGAGTTGTGCCAAAAAGTGCACAACGGGTTTGGTCATGCAAAACATAGTGATCCAGTGCTCATCATCATACTGATTCAACAAAAAATGGGAGAACCAAGATGTGCTTCTCGGCTTGACCCAGTAGCCCAAGTCCTCGTCCAAGAGTGAAAACAAACTACAAAGTCGAAATTGTGAAGTGCCACTGCTGTCACAACTTCAATGTCGAAGGACGATTCCTGAGGTGCCTCGATTATGCCATGTATAGGATCGTCAATGTCATCTTCGTTGTCCTCCAAAGCAGGGGCATCCAAAGCACTATTTGCAGACAACAGTAGCAGGAGAACAGTCGAGGCGATGGCCATCATCTCCACAGGAGAATTCAAGATATCCATTTTCAGAGATCCTGCATGAAAAAGGCAGGAAATAAAAATCCAATTGTCACAAACCCTAAATTGCTAGCAACATCCCAGCAAGAACTCAAACTTTGAAAGATTGAAGACAATATGCCAGCAAAAAGTCACCAAATTCTCAGATTTTTGAAGAAAAAAAATTGCCAACAAAAAATGGCCGACATCCCAGACTATCAAAGAAAGAAATTGGACAACAAAAGGGAACTCACCTGCTGCAAATTGATGCGAAATGTACAAAATTGGACAAAATTGGACTGCGCCAATACTCCTTCCCCCTAGTGCAAGACTGCTAGTGAAAACTAGACCCTACCTTTGCAATTCGTGAAACCCACTTCTGTTATTGCGGCGCCCGGATAAAATTATGAAATGCAGGAAAACAAGAAGCTGACAAATGAGCAACGCAGACGAAGCTCAAGACCACCAAAACAAAAGACCGGAAAAAAACCCTCACGGATTTCACTTCGTGACGACTGCATTCTCGTGGTGAATGAGAAAGGGCAGCAACATACCTTCACTGTCCGAAGAAATGGAGGAGCACGGAGGTGAAAATGAGCGAGGAGTTGCAACGTGAATGCAAAACACGAAAACCGAATCTGTAGTGAAGGAGAGCGACGAGTAGAGCAAAAGGACGAAGATGACAAGTGATCGAACCTTCAGCAGCAGAAGAGGTGATTGAGGTGGGGCCCGTCACTAAGCTTTACTTGTATGTCAAATCAGGTGTGGCCACTCCCTCAAATGCAGGTTGTCAATTCAGACGTGGCAACTAAAAAATAAATAATATATATGAACGTTCCTGCTTAAATCAATAGCACTATTTGTCCATGATTTATGGAACTCGTTCGTGAATTACCAGTGTCCGAAATTAGGCAATCTTTTTTTACACGAACTCCATTATCTTTTAAAACTGTGTCTTTGATAAGCCCAAGTGTGACTATACCTGAAGCCGGGATGGGTCAGGCCATGCCGCGTGAACTTGCTTCCTGTAGACCAGCTCGGAGTCTGAACCAGAATTGGCTGTGAGTGTTGTTGCTGTTTCTACACTACAGTACAGTACTGTAGTGAGAAGCTTGGTGGTAATCACTGCAGACAAAGGATGCGACTTGACTGTCAAGCGAGGTACAGTACTGTACTGCTATAGACTTAAGCCTGGCCAACAGCTGCGGTGTGAGTTTTCCATTGACAGGGGAAACAGTACACGGAGTGTGAGTTACTCACTTTCAAATTTTCTTGTACGGTAGGTTTATTATTCTCTGACAAATGGAAACAAAACTCCACCAGACAGACTTAGAATGGAGGCGAGCTGTCCACCTCTCCGTTTTCAGCACGTAGGGGCCCAAGCTGGTGGGGCCCCCCTGCCTGTGTTTTGGAGAGCTCTGTCCTGATAACTGATAAACTATCAAGCAGTCGGTGCCCTTGTCTCGCAAGTTCCTCCAGTAAGTTATGATAATCAATCACTCGTCTTTTGCTGTGGAGTTTGTTCGCTTCCGGAGCATGGTTGGCTGCAATTCGCCCCAAGATAAGGGAGGAGGTCCATGAATCGCCCACCTCAGGGCTGAAACTGAATTTGGGGGAGGTGAAGTCTCTTGAAATATTCTTCAGTGAAACTGCCTTGGAAGACAAGTGGAATTGGCATTTAACTCATATTTTTTGGAGCTTTGTGGAATCAATTATGAAATTTTGAAGTTGAAATGGCACAGGGCTCGAAAATTGCCCACCTCCTCAAATGTACACCATTTGTACATTGGGGAAGACTAGGAAAAAACATGTAGAAAAGTGGTGTATGTTTGAGGAGGCCCTTGTTAGGCTTCTGCATCACTTATTTTTAATTTTGAACAAATTCAACCATAGGATCCTACAGTCAATGCATTCAACTATATCTTCTTAAAATTTTAGAATAACAATCTTATGTATTGCAAGTTCAATGTGTCTAAAGTTAAAAAAATTTAAACTTTTTAGCCCTTTCTACACATAAAGTTTTGTCTTTCCACAATTTATTTGTCTCAAACTTGCATGCTCCAAAACTTATGCATTTTAGTCAACATGTTGAAAAATGGATTTAGAATATGTATATAAAAATAAATTTAACCAAAACAATTTCATATTCATCTTGAAGAAGATTATAAAGTAGAAGGTGGTATTGGATTTTAAAAACTAAACTTTGACAAAAAAAAATTGAGAATTAAAAATCCCAATAGTATAAATGTTTAATTAATTAACTCCTAAATGCCTAAGGCACGAAATTCTAGTGTTGGCCAAACTTTGAAATCAAACAAAACCTTATCAAATTATAAATTTTATTATTTTATACATTTAAAAAAATTTGAACTCTAATTTCACTATAAAAAATCTAATAAATGATTATGGTTATTTTGTTCAAGATTTTTTGCAAGGATGTCATGAATTGCAAATTTTGATGTTTTAGTGCTGAAGGTCTTGGAAATGAGCCTCAAATATAGAAAAGATCGTAGTTGAAATTCTTTTAAGAAAGTTATAGAATAGATTTTTAAAAAGCCATAAATTCATTGAGGTTTTGAATGTTATACTCTAACCTCATATTTTTTTAGTGACCTCAATTTTCAATTTGATATGTGAAAAAAAGATCAAAATGATTCAAACCACTCTCACAATTTTAACATTTTCATAATCAAATATTATAATCTTTCATTCTATAAGTGCTATTGTTGTATTTTCTTTCCCCAAATGATTTCTAATATGTCTAAATTGTACAGTTACAATTCAAAAAATTGATAAAACTTATCAAATGTTGACGTTTTGTCCAACACAAAGCAAATTTCAAGAAGCTCAAAAAAGATCTTGGGCATTTAGGGGTTAAACCATAAATGTTTTATGATTTATTTGAAAATTTACAAATTTGAGTACAAAAATATGACTTTATGTGATTTCTTACTTTCATTGCCCACAAAATAAAACTCATAACTTTCATATCATCATTAGGAATTGGATGGTTTAACCCTGAGGGGCTCCAATGTCCATTTTTTGGACGATGAACAAATTGAAGTTCTTGTTTTTGTCTCGTTCCTACTTGGATGAAAGTCATCCTAATTTTTGGTGATACTTTATTAAGTTCTTGTCTTATCTAATGGTTGGATTTGATGTTATTAGAATACTAATTTTTCTAAAATTACAAATGCGGAAGTGTGTCACGTGGTCAAATTGCATTGACTCTAGTTCAAAACTAAGTTTGTATAAATGAGGTCATAGATGTAAAGAATAAAAAAACTTCAAAAAATCACCTTGTCAAGATAACCTCATTTTGAATCCATTCCAATAAGTTTTTCTTTAAAAAAAATGATAGTATTTTGCTTGTAATCAAATTTTGCAGGAATTTTGAAATTTTCCTTTCCAAATTTATAGAAAAATATTATTGGTGATAGCATTAGTGAATCTAACCATATGAATGGAATTTAAAATTCAAAATCTACAACTTTCCTTTGTATATCACTTCTAAAATATTCTTCTAAATAGTACTTTATAATGATTTTCTCCAAATCAATAATTCTACAGAAGAGTCCAAATGCTCTAGGGTTAAATGTTGTTGAGTAGTTATAATTCTAAACAATTAAATAAAATTTTACCTAACCAATTTGACATTTAAAAAAATAATAATAATATCTTTTGCTATATTTATTGGAATGTTGTGAAACAATGCTATGCATGTGTATTAGGATAATTAGCATCAACCCTGTCAAATTTATGCAAATATTCCAAATTAAGAAGTTAATAGAACTTGCCTAGTTTTGAAAAGAAAATTCAAAATGGACTGCTTTAATCCCTCACTACCTAAGGGTACCAATAGTGTCCTCACATAGTTTTAGGTCCAATTCAAAGTGTTGTAACATTTGCATCCAATGTCTAAATTCAATGAAACTTGTTGGAAAATTTGTACTCTCTCTTCTTATTTGTGTGGTAGAATTTTTAGATCAATCCAAGATGTACTAATTTTTTGTAAGCCTTTTGAAGTTCAGAGGTTCAATTTGCATTCACCAATGTGTTTTTATGTTGGTTTTGAAACACTTTATAGTTTAAAGTTTTTTCATTTAAGTAGGTTTAGAAATCAAATTTCACCTCTAAATGTGTTGCTAGGAAAATTTCAACATCCTTTTTCTACACTAAAACATTATAATCTTGCAATCTATGTGGCCAAATGATTTCAAATTTGATTCACATCATTTACAACATGTACACTACAAGAATGTACACTTGAGATGTCTACACCTTAGTGACATTTTGGACTACAACAATTCAAAAGCAATGATGTTTTTAAATCCTGAAAGGCCTTGGGCCTTCAAGGATTAAGTATTAAACAACTATTTATTTACTTTATTAATGTACTTAATATCGAACAAGATGTTTTATACTAGGTTCACTTGACATAACATTGTTCATTAGAAAGCTTTGCTTGCACAAATGCAACAAGTGGCACTACAATGGATACAAAAATATCTAAGGTAGGAGGTTCTAAAGGTGCACATGCTCTACAATCACCCACCTCTTTAAATGTACACTTAAATGGGTGATTTATGAACCTCCTTCCTATGTTTTGGAGCTTCGTGGAATTGGTTAGGAAGTTTTGAAGTTGAAATGGCATAGGGTTCTAAAATTGCCCACCATCTAAAATGTACACTACTTGTACATTGCTAAAGGCTATGAAAAATCAACATGTACAAAAAATATACATTTGAAGCGGTAGGTGCTTTTAGAGTCTATGCACTTTTAGTACCTCCTACCTTTCTACTTCTTAGTCAATGTAATAGAAGTTGGTATACTTCATGATGTTTCATACTACTAGTCTATATTACAGGCCTAAGGAAAAAAATTTCATGTTCAAAATGGTTCATTTCAAAAGGAAATATTACAAATCTTCTGAAACTCATCTTTTGAATGGAATATGAGTTTTCAAAATTTATTGTTGAAATATTTGCAATGGATCCATGCAAGAACATGAAGAAATTTTGAATGACTAAAAGATACAAAGATACAAAAAATTAGTATAAATTGACTTCTAAGTACATCTCCAAAATAAATAGAAAAGTTTCATCACATAAGAAATCATAAAATACACACAAAAAGGAGAGAAACATTTTTAAGCTTGAAAAAGCTATGATTTCACAATGATTTGAACTTTTCTCACAAATATATGATACATACATACATATAAACTTTAATTTGTATAATTAATCCATTAAAGTGCAAAAAGAGTAAAAGATTTTCAATTTCAAACATTATTATAAGCCCATCCTTTTTAAGATTCAATCTTGATAGGTTGAACAACAAATTAGAGCTCATCATACAATGCCTTTCATTTGGAGGTTGTTTCAAGTGTAAAATTGTCACTAGGCAATTCCCCCTAAAGTAATTACGCAACATGCTCCTTCTTTATAATTTTCATTGATTATCCATCCTTAAAATATTTTAGTTAACCTATTCACCTACAACTTCCAAAATTCCAAACTCAAAAATCATACAACTTGGAAGATCATGATGCTTGAAGTTGAAACTTTTAATGCCGTTTGAAATTCAAGTTGAAAATTTCAAAGTATCATTAGAAGAAGAATGGAGCCTCAATATAGCCATTGTTTATAGACTAGCAATGAAAAATAGACTAAAGAATAAAAATTCCAAAATAAAAATAAAAAATTGAATTTACAATCCCTCCATGCAATTTGAATAAAAAATCTAAAAACGAAATCAATTTTTAAAAATCACAATTTACTCTTCCAAATTGTTTATAAGGGTCGACCTTAATTTTGAAAAATTTTAAAATTGACTTGAAAAAGATAAAAATAAAGTAAATATACATACAATGACTCCCAAAGATAGATGGCCACCATATACATCACTCATAAATTGAAAAATTGGAATAATAAAGTGAAATTTTGACATGTCATTGTACAAAGGAGATTCTACCCTCATGTGTAATTTTGCTTAAAATGAATCATATTAAACCTTTTATTATTTGATTGAAATTCCTATGTAAAAATCATTTTCTTGTGAAAAACACGAACATTTTTTTTATAGGAAGAGTATACATCTTGACTAGAGTCACATGTTATAAGTTTCATGAATTTTACACTTTTATTGATTGAAATCTTATTGATTGAAATTTGACCTCAAAATTCTTATATATAAATATATATAAATATATATAATGTAATATGTTGTTCATTGCTTATCACAACCTCAAAGGGAGATGGCCTTCTCAAGGTCTAATTCTCTTCCTAAATCAAGATTCAAACTTTGGTAATTTTTTCATATACAAACTTGCCAATGGTATCCCGAGGCCCTAAATAAATGATAAATTTTAAAGCTTATGCAAGTTCATATTCACACATTGAAATTTACATTAAGAAAATATAATTTGTCAGCATAATAATTACACTAAATTGACAAGTTGGTGAACGGTTGAAGATAAGGCAAGTAATGCTACGACACATTCTATAAAGGAACATAAAAGATCAAACCCAAGTAATATGATAAACAAAATACATGTATGCTCAAATTTTGTTAAATCAATAATATTCCATAAACCAAAAATTGTGACATCCATATTTACAATGATCTTAGGCTACAAATGGAAAATTTAGACAAAGGCTTCAGTTCTGGCCATACATCTTGAACCGAGCAAAAATAGTGGGAATTTCCCAATTTGACAAAATTAATGAAATTGATGTTACAAAAGGATGTGATTAAAAGCAACTAACACATGATCATACAAGGAGATAGTATTTTGTGCCATTCCCTCATAACACTCTTGAATGGAAATGTTATAGTAGCTTATTGATGAAGGACAATCATTCATCCCAAATAATGGTGGTGATATGTTTAATTAACTTTACTTCATGAAAACAAGACTCACTTTTTCAATACTTTTGTGGTATTGCATTAGTACTATTGGAGAAGCTTAACATTACAATACCTAATTTATGCTCTTGGAGTATTGCATTTGAACAATACTATATACTTATGTTGTATTGCATTGAAGTGTAAATCTTAGCATTTCAACCCAAAGGGGTGCACTCCACCTTTTTTTGATGTTAGCATGTGAACAAAATTTTGGACCCCCTATATACTTTTTGAATTTTAAATAAAATTTATAAAAAAATATGAATAGAGTTTTCTACTTTGAAAGTTTATGTTTTGAACTATTGATATTTTTATTTGTTAATAATAATTAGTTACAAATTTTTTAAGTAAAAAGATACATTGTAGAACTGAAAAATAACTTTCACACCCCTATATTATATAAGAAAATGAACAAAAATTCCTAAAAATAACTCTCTATTGAAAGCTCATTTTGAGTTAAATATTGATGCAATGGTCATCTAAATGTGTTCTCTAAAAATGTTTGAGTTAAAAAAACATGCCATTTTAATGCATTTTTAACCTCTTCTAGAAATCATTCCATATTTTATTTGAGTTTGAAATTTTGGAAGTAGAATCCTAGTCATTAGTAAACAATGCTCAAAATTTGAAGTTAAAATTATAGTTTATTAGAAACCACTTGTTCATACATGTCTTGTTGTAGTAGAACTAAGTGCACCCCCGAGATTTCAACAATACAACATTTATAATAATAAATTATATTAATATTACTAAAATATAATATTGATATTATTAAATAATTTTATCATAATATATTTTTAAAATTATACATAGATTGTATTGTAATAGGATTAGAAAAATAATAATACTTTATACAAAACAATGAAGATTATTATTAAGATAAAGAACTATATTGTTGTACATTAATTTTATAATTAAGCAATTTTTAAAATATTTATTTATTGTACTATAATAATATGATAAATTTTTTGTGAGAATGTCGTATTTGTAGCTACCTACGATACAAAATCAATGAAGTAACAATTATAGAACCATACTAATGCAGTACTACAACAATTGAAACTTTCAATTTTATTACTACTATCTTACATCATTCATTCTCTTATTAGAAATTCAATAAATTGTATCATGCAATACATACAATACATGTAAAATGCATTCATCATAAAAAGAATTTGAAGAGATATGAAAATTATATTTTCATATTAGAAAAACAACATTTGCATGTAGTTGCATCCTCTAGGCCTGTAACCCGTTCCAAATGTAACCACTACTCTAATCCTTCAAAATGTAACTAGTAGGTTCAATCTACATGGATTGGTATTTGAAGTCGACTAGGCAATGTAGAATAACTTTAAAAAATATTTGAACTAAGTTAGTGTGGAAAATCAATCTAGCTTTTATCCCCAAAAATCCTTTTGAGATTTAGAGCCTCCAATCAAAAGTTATGGACAAATGTCAAGGAATGAATTGGAAGGAACATTTTCTTTAACATTTTCAAACATCCCTTGTAAATTTTGTTCATACATTTTTTTTGGAGGTTCATAATCACAAACAAATTTTTGAAGATGAAATTTAGATTTATTTCTCAACTTTTATTAGTTCAATTTTTTTTGAAAAATGTTATTTTACTATACCCAAACAAGGTTTAAATTCTACTTTGAATACAATTACTACTTTTTGACAATGAGCGGTCATCTCTCATCTTCATCATTATCCCATATCCTTTGAGGGTTCATGATGGACAATGAATTTCATTATAAAAACGACCTCTCCAACCCCCATTCTCATCAAATGTCATTGAAAAAATTCCTTCACGCGTCTATTAGAAAATCTTTTTGATGGTAAATAGTCTATGAACTTCACATTGAACTTACGTACAAAAATTAGACATTTTTTTTACATCAACTTGGTCATTTAATTCTTATTGAATTTGGCAAGATCCCTAATCCTTGAAAACTGGCCATTGATTTCGGCGATGGGCACTATCAATTTTCAAAATTTTCAACAATTATCATAATAATATTTTGAAATTACGATATTTTTAAAAAACAATTAATTTCTGCCAAAATTGAAGAGGCACTACGGTAGTCTTTAGGAGAAGAGAATATTTCCTTTGCGATAGCATTAACGAGCATCAACAAAAATAAAGCAAGCACTTCAACAATCTTTTGCATACTTGTAACATGAACTGCGAAAACTATTTGTAGTCAGCTTGACAACTTCAACAGTTGGACAATGATAAGGAATACACCGTAGAATATCAATAAAGATGACCAAATCAAGCTTCTTTGCAGCTAGTGCACCACATGCACCTGCGGAGGTCCTGGCAAACTGAAGAACAAGAGTTAAAAACTATATATGCACAAGATCAATCAAAAGCCATGAGATTGATAAACATATGCATTCCCTAATTCTCAGTGATAGTCTCAAATGAAGGTGGAAAAAAATATCATTCTCAATTGGAAGAAGAAACCTAATGGACATTTAAAAAAATGCATAGTGTTCTAAAACGAGCACTCCAGTGACTAAGGACTCAAAGCACAAAACTCATATTCTTCTGCATCCTAAGAAACAAAAACCCATGTCAAGCAAGTTGAAGACAAAAAAATTTCAAGAGGCAACTTGAAATGCACAACAATGAAGCTTTCATGAACTTACTAAAGGCAGATTGAACGAAAAACTAAAACTAGATGTGAGAGAGGTGTGAAAAATTCAGGGGGCTTGGAAGTTGGTAATGGCAGGCAAAGCTTCAACAGAAGTGGGAACAAGGGTGCCATTGAATGCGCTCTTGTAAAAGGGAGGGCCGAAAAGAGTACTACAAGAGGAGTTGAATTGAGTGGATTTGGTTATGTGTGGTTGGTATTAAGGTAGAACTACCCATTACCACCATTTACCCAATTCCCCCACCTACAGGTTCCTCCCATTTCCGTCACTGGCCCATCTTATTACCACAATCTTACTCATCCATGATCATGATGGCAATGCACTAGGGAGCGGACACATCAGCCCACGCTTCAACAATGGTCTGGTCATGCTTTACCAAGGGTCTACTCACAGTTTTACATTTCAGCTTTGAAAAATCACAAAAAATTCAATTCTTGTCAGAATGTCTTTATTTTTTTTGCAATTCACTTCTCTCAAACAATTCAATATCTGAAAAATACGAGAGGTCATAAATAGGTTCTCCAAAGTACCTAAATATCAAATCTGTATGGTAATGGGTAGTTCTACCTTATGCGGTGCCTCCTAACTTGCACCTCATTAATCAAAATGGAATGATTAAAAAAATTTCATGTATATATATAATCTAATGAACCATAAAATTATTTTTTTAATTTGCTCAAGTTACACAAGTTGAGGAATAAACTACATATCATACAATAACTTTTTAAGCATGTAGTCAAAAGTTATGAAAATTGTTGGGCTGTAAAGCTACTCCTTGTTGTGTGAAAGTTTCAAAGAAAAGAAATAAAATCTTTGCTCACATGTACCTGCCCAAAAATGTCATATTGCCATAAACAAAAGGTTGATCCTTTAGGGGTTAATTAGTTTTTTAGTGACAATATTTTTCAATAAATTTTTTAATTTCATTTTGTTCTTTCTAAAAAGAGAATTGAATAGAAAAAAGAACCCATTATACTATCTCATTTCTGAATTGGTAATTAAAAGATAAAAATAAAATAGAATATAAAACCTTAAACTACTCATGTACTTTGTTACTAATCAATAATTTCATCCAATCTTGTCTATTTCTATCCAATTGAATTGAAACACATATAGATATTCATGCACTTACATAATGAAGTTCATCCAAATTTTATTTTAGTAATATTAATAGTATATTGCATTATGATTAATATTGAATTCAAACAATATAATATTTTATACATTACTGCAATATACCATGGTTATGTGTATAATGTTATTAAAATGCAGTGTTGTAAGAAGATGAAATTTGTACTTTGTTGTTCTATAACTTTAGCCCTTAAAGGATGACAGGGTGAGTTTGGAAATCATCAATTTTTATGACTGTGTAAAGCATTGACTTAAAAATTGTACAAGCACTTATTGTAAGACAAACTAATGTAGAAAACCTCCCCTTTTCTTACAAAATTTCAAGGATGAATAGTTGCACTTCTATCCTACATAGAGAGATCCTCTGTCAATCATTAGATATAAAACATCCGCCTCAACGTTTAAGGGTTAATAATATTGATACAATACTACAAAAGTATTCATAACAAGACTTTTGTTTACATATTGCAATTGTAATATCATTAAATAATAACCACTATATTTTATTAACCTCTAAAGTCCCAAAGTCCCTACAGGGGACTCTTGGGATTTTGGGTAGGCTTGTGTGATTTTAATTTTTGACATAATTTTTTAAATTTTTTTTGAAGATAGGAAATTAGATTAGCTTTCCGGGGAATATAATTTTTATTTCAATCGCTGCATGGAAACAAAAGTTATGTCACCATTAGTCCAAAAACCAACTAAAAGGGCAACCCAAAAAAATTTGCAAAAAATTGAATTTTTTTCATTTAGATTATATTTTTATCAACATTTGAAGTTTTGATTCATTCCATTTAGACTAGTGATGAGAAAGTTATGGACAATCTTAGTTTTTGAGCAATCTAAGCATCTTCTTAAAAAATCTTGAATTTATCACTTTAAATGCAAATATCTTGCAATCTAAAAGGTCAAAGATCCTGAAATTTTTTCCCCGCATTCTTATACTAGTGTAGTACAAGATCTTACAATTAGATGTATAAAATGAAAAGAATTTTTAAAGTTTTTTACTCTTTGCAATAGAAATGATAGTTTTGAAGGATTTTGATGGAAAAAAGGCCTTGAAACTTTAGAAGTTAATACAACACTACATGCAATACTGCAAAAATATTGGCTAGCACAACAACATACATGGAATAGGGGCCACTTTCCTCATGCAAACCTATTTGAATGAAATTTGCCAATAACAAATAATTGTGCAGATGAACGTACTCACATAGATATTCTTTTTTCTTACTGTCATACATTCTTGGGTGCCTGCAGGATGACCTTGAAGAAAAGAAAACAAATTGATTGGTTGGTTGGAATGTTACTTATTTATGTTGCTAGAGTGAAAGGGTTCATGTATCCCAACTGCATTTAAACAGGTAAGTCATGGATGGAAGAGAATTGTTCTACATGAGATAAAAGCACAAGTGTTCATCTTTGGAATTTTGTGTATAATGGGAATTCAAGGTCTTGTTTAGTAGTTTGACCTCCAATGAATGCTCTTGAGTTAGTTTTTCTAAGCAAATGATTCCCAAAGGACCAAAAAAGACGATTAGGCCATTGTTCTAGGGTTGACCCTTAACCCCTAAATGCTCAAGGCATTGGGTGTCAACAATATTGTGAAGTTAAATAAAATTTAATTGAGTTGCTATTTTTAGTAGTTTATGTTTTTGAAAAAATCTTTTTGAATATTCAATTTTGGAAATGATTGATGATGATTTTTCTATTCAAGATTTTATGCAAGAGTTTCCATTGCAATCTTGACTTTCTATAATGTTGAAGGCTTTTAGGAATGAGCCTCAAATACACTAGATCTTGGAGAAAAAGATCACTGACATTAGAAATTCAATTAGAAAAATTGTAGAACTGATTTTGAGAAGCCATAAATTGTTGGGATTATGCATGTTAGGCCCTTTATCCTCATATTTTGTTAGTAATCAACATTTTAGACTTGACATGTGAAAAGAGGATTGAAAGACTTCAAATCACATTTGCAATTTTAACACCCTCATGATCTAACACTATAATCTTTCCATTCATAAGTGATATTGTTGTGTTTCCTTTTCCTACGTGATCTCTGACACGTCTAGTTTGAATTTGTATGGATACAATTCCAAAAAAATTGATACAACTTATCAAAATGTTGGCTTTTTGATCAATTTAGAGCAAATTCTTAGAAGCTCATAAAAGGCCTTGGACATTTAGGAGTTAAAGGATGAATGGATGACTTTGAAAATCATCCCTTTTCTTTATCGTGTGAATCATTGACTTAAAAATAGCAAAAACACTCATTGGAAGTCAAACTAGTATAGAAGACTTCCCCTTTTCACAACCAAATTCCAAGGATAAGTAGTTGCACTTTTGTCCTACTAGACTAAGGATTCCATGTCATCCATCCAACACCAAATGTCCATGCCAACATTTAAGGTTTAAACAGGTAAGTCATGGATGCATATTTGAAGTACCGTAGAGGAAGAAAAGAAAAGAAAGCCAGCCCATTGTGGTCAGAATGAGGGGTTTGGCATCATCTTGTTGCTAAAATTTTTCAATTTTTTCCCACATTACTACAAGTGTGAAAAACAGCAAGTGCAATTGAAATTAAATTTTTTTGACAAAGTATGAATTTGCTAGGAATTTCAAAACCATTGAACCCAAAAGAGTCTGTAGACTACCTTAAGACCAACCAAATTTGAATCTGTAATGCTCATCTCACTGCCTAATGCAGTCAAAATGTTTTCTATTATAGAAGGCCAAAAGAGTCAATTTTTACAATGGACTTCACACTGAAAACTCAGAAGTTCCTAATGAGATCAGTGTTCATTCCATTGCTGTCATGTAAGACATGCATTGTTACCCACATCCAAAAAAACCCACAATGGGTCATTTCTTAGGCAACTGCAATGGGTCCTTTGACCGCAAGGGGCCGTCTTACCTTATTATCAGCTCTGAAATTATTTCTTGGCCATTGATTGTGGAGATTCATATGATTTCCTGTTTTACAGCAGTATTTCATGATTTGTAACTTCTTGTGTCTTCTGTGTGTGAAAAGCATGGCAGGGCTCAGTTTTCAAGCCCAAATGGGAGGACTTTTTGTGGGTAAGGTAGTATGGCCTTAGAGCGACCTTTTAAGGACTGATTCGCCTTTTTCACAAGTTTCCATGGACAGATTGATTTTTAGCTCACTTTTCAGAGAAAGAAAAATAGATGCAGAACTCAACACAAGTAGTTTTGTATTTTTCCAAGCATTTTTGAATTACTTATGAATTTTCAAAGATTCAGGTCATAGGCACCTAGTTGTGACCATAGGTGTCCTAAAATCCGTCCCCTTGTGACTTATAAAGAAATGTGCAGAAACCAAAGACAATGATTGGCTCTTATAATAAGATAATAATAATTTTTCTTGAATTCATTAAGAGACCAGAGAAGTCCATTCAAGGATCATCTAGCATTCATTCTATAGCTACCTATAGGACGGTCTAAAGAAGAGGGGTGCTTTAAGGCCATACTACCTTATAAGCTTAGGTATTCTATAGAGAATTGTTTACCTCTCCTTTTTGAGCATGTGGGTACCTAATACAAGATCTTATGGTTAGATTTTTTAAAATATATTTTTTGTTTTCATTGGTGAATGTAGCAAAAATGGAAGTTTTGAGTAGTTTTTTACTGAAAAATAACTTTAGGCCTTTAGGGGGTGGTAGTGTAATAGCAAGAGAAAAAGATATGAATCAAGTAAGTCTATTCCGTAATAGAAAGAACAAAAATGAGATTTTCAAGAAGATGATATCAAAGAGGTTTGGGTGCAATTCCTTCTTTTGAACATGAAGTCATTGAAAAGAATGTTAATCCTTAAAGGACCATCATGTTTAGAGGCCCAAATCCACTTCAAAATACTTGGCCCCAAATCAAGGTCAAAATCTTCATCAATATCGATTTTGTAACAAAACCAATCATAAGTTTTTTGCTTAACTTATCCAAGTACATTAATCCAAAATTTTAGAGTGAATATCTCCACTAATTACAAGTTCAATGTGCCTAAACTTTAAAATGTAGGCTTTTCTAATCCTTTTAAAAAGGTAACATTCCAAAAGATTTGAACCTTGTGAAGGGCCACTAACTTTTGGTTATTGGTACCTTGGTGGTGCAAGTATAGAAAAAGGTTTAAAATATTATTTAAAAAATATTCTAAAATAAAAATATTAAAAATAGTCAATTTGACATGGTGCTGACGTGGTACTAATGTGTCACCAATAGTGAAACATCAAATTAAAATTTTAAAAATTAAAAAATAAATTTTTATTTTTATTTTCTCCTATAATTGCATTGTGGAGGTGTAGAACTCGCAATTTTTCCTAATGAATTTAGTCTTTCAACAATTTTAGGAAAAAGCAAGTATATCCTATAACTTGTGAATTTTAGTAATTAGTTGCAAACTAGGTTGAATATATCTATTTAAAATTCAACCAAAAATTCTTTCAAAATAGAAGGTGTTACTAAATGAAAGATAAAACTAAATAATATGCTAATACCTTTTGGAAGAATGTGAGAATTGTTAATTCCAATGGTGAGAATGTTTTGGTGAGCACTTTATATATATATATATATATTTCCCACAAAATAAAACTCTTCTTAATTTTTCCCTCATTATTTGAAATTCAATGGTTCAATTTTTTCTAAGTAGGTATTAATTTATAAAATATAAAAAAAATTAATATTCTCATAGAATATATTTTTTGCTACCCAATTTGACATTGAAATAAATTTTAAAAACTCTAACTTATGCAATATTTATCAGAATGACATGAAACAATGCTCCACATATAGATTATAATGAGAAGCAACCATTCTAAATAATTGATGCAAAATTTCCAAATTATGAAGTCAATAGAACCTCTTTGAATTCTTAAAAATTCCAAAGTGGGGCTCTTTGGTCATGTACGGGTTAAAGAATATTATTGCCTAAACATTCATACTATAATCCACCTAAGGCTCGCAACCATCTCCAAAGCATAAGCAATGGATTCCCTCTCCATTAGGTCAATCATGAGTGGGCATTTTGCATTGGCTCTTAATTTAGAATTAATGCAAATATTGTAATTTAAGGAAAATTAGGAGTTAAAAAGGATTAGAAAGAAGACTTAATGCATAGATTATAATTTAAGGGTCTTTCATTAGGTAGTAATGTGAAAATTAGAACAATGGTGTGAAAGTTATGAAATGCAATTAGGCAAAGATGTAGAGGAAATCATAAGTTAAAACTAGGAATTTCAAACCAAAAAGGCATTAAGTAGAAAATTGAGAATTAATTAAATTAGGTAATTGGGTGAATGTGAAGAAATTGAAAACAAAATATAAAAATTCATTATTAACATTAGAAGTGAACCAGCAGTAGGGAATGCAAGTAAGACAACATAAAAGACTTGAAGAATTAAAGTTCAAGGCTTGAAGAAATGCAAATGAAGACTTGAAGAAATGAAGATGAAGGGGGGGATAGATAGAGGAGAGTAGGGATAATGAACCCTCTCTCTCCGCTTCCTTCTCAGTTTTCTCTTTGGGCACTTGGTTATTTTCATTTGCTTCTTCTCTTTCAAGCACTAGGAGGAGAGGGGGTTCTTGAGCACTTAGGAGAAGATAAGTTAGATATGAGTAGTAACCTAGAGAATTTTCCGAGTAGGTTTGATACAATCATGTCCATGGCTTGAAGGAGGTTGTGTTGAAGTTAGAGGTAGGAATGTAGTTTAGTATGGGAGCAACTACTTTGGAGAACAAGATTAGGAAGACAGTGAAGAGTTTGGAGTTGAAATTTGGTGGAGTTGTACATTTTTTAGCTAGCTTTCGAACAAGCCTAGCCATACCTCATTTGGAGCACAGGCAAGGCAATAGTGATTATTTTAGTAGAAAAAGGTCTATTGCCACATAGAAGATGGGAACAACAACTTTAGAGGGCAAGATTGAAAAGACAATGAAGTATTTGGAGCTCAAATTTGGTGGCGTTGTGCATCTTTTAGCTTTCCAATAAGTCTAACCACTCCTCATTTGGACACAAAACGCGATGGTGGTGGTCAGTTTAGTGACAAGTAGTCCACAACAGAACTTGATGGTACAATGTTCTTAGTATTTGCAATTGTTTTACTTGCAATTTTCATTGCCTCATTGTTAAACTTGCTAGTTTTCTTTAAATTATATGGTTTTGAGTTGTATGGGTGTTGAATGAGCTTATGGATTCATGATTAATTGTTTCATTGTGTTGTCACATTTTAGTGTTAAATAGTGGTGTCAATGTATGGTTGATAGTGTTGATAGGACAAAGTTTAAAAATAGTAATTTCTATTGCCTGAAAGGCGGACTAGTTAGGTGTTAGATACACTCTCCACTGGCTCAATTCTAGGTGTTTTTTTGCCGCACAATGAAATTCATTCATAAGATGCAAACATCACAACATATAAGCTCGGGGGGTGCACTTAGTTGTACTACAACAAACCACATGCGAAAAAGTGGGTTCTAATAAACTATAATTTTAACTTCAACTTTTGAGCATTGTTTACTAATGACTATAGGACTCTACTCCCAAATTTTCAAATTCAAATAAAATATGGAATGATTTCTAGAAGAGGTTAAAAATGCACTAAAATGACATGTTTTTTTAACACAAATATTTTTAGAAAACACATTTAGATGACCATTGCATCAATATTTAATTCAAAATGAGCTTTCAATAGAGAGTTATTTTTAGGAAGTTTTTGTTCATTTTTTAGACAATTTTTTCTTGTATAATATAGAGATATGCAAGTTATTTTTCAATTCTATAGTGTATCTTTTTACTTCAAATTTTATTAACAAATAAAAATATCAATAATTCAAAGCATAAACTTTCAAAGTAGAGAAATCTATTCATATTTTTTTCAATTAATGTTATTTAAAACTCAAAAAGTATATAGGGGGTCCAAATTTTTGTTTGCATGTGGTTTTTAATGGACACTCTAACCCCTAAAGGACCAAGGCCTTACTTTTGCCAAGAAAAACACTCAAAATTGTCATTTATGTAGCAAAGATTAAAAAATATTGAAAATTATTTTTTCTGCACATCCGACTATAGGATCTTATACCTTACTAGTATGGAAATGTGTGGAAAAAATTTCAAAAAGTTTGACCACATAGATTAAAAGATATTTGCATTTAAAGTGAGAAAAACAATTTCTTCAACACCTTGTGGGATTGGATTATTTGACTTTGAACTTTTATAACTTAAATTTTTTGCACTACAGAGTTTTGAGCTTTAAATCCTTAGTGTGAAATTGAGATGAGAGTCTAGAGAAAAATAAAAATTAAAAAAAAACTTAATTTTCATGCTTAAAAAAATGGTTGAGTAGAAGTAGGTATGAGAAAAAAGGAAAATCAAAAATTTTAATATCTTTAAGATGGAATTAAAATGCACTAATCCCAATGGTGAGATTGTTCTAGCAAGCAAAAAAAATCATGTAAAATTTTTTCTTCAAAAAAATTGTAAAAATTGCATTTAGAAATGAAATCTATAAGTTATTTTTTTAGGAAGATGCTCTAACTGCCCAAAAAACAAGATTGTCCATAACTTTCTCATAATAAGTCCAAATGAAATGAATCAAAGCTTCCCATGCAAACAAAAATATAACCTATGAGAAAAAAATTTAGAAAAAAAGAATTCAAATTTTTGAATTTTATTTTGATGCCTCCTCTCCCCTATTTTGAACTTATTTGGGCATTACTTTCGTTCCTGGGCATCAATTGAAAAAAAATTATATTCCCATGAAGCTCATTAGTTTTTCTAGCTTCAAAAAATCATGACAAAATTTCAACCCATGGATACCTGCCCGAAATTCAATTTGTCCTTCGAAGGGACAATGGTCCTTTAGGGGCTAAGTGACCCCCCCCCCGAGCATATAAGGTAACTTTGCTTATGACAAGTAAAATGGGAGGGAGTGTATCATAGGCAAAATTATTCTAGTGGTACACATTTTAGAACTCAAATGTACACCATTAGTATAATTTTGCCTGTGATGGACTGGCGCCCATTATGCTTGTCATAGGCAAAGTTACCTTACATGTATAAGAAAGAAAAAGAGCTTGAAAGTGGGCAGCACTTGACATTTGATGACATCTACACCAGTCCTCGACATGAAAACATTGAAGACTAGAAATCAATGTTCATAGAACCGACCAAAATTTGCTCCATTGCTACTTAAAATTTGTAGTAACCAAACGTACATTGAAGAAAATCCTTGAAAATATTAGATTTTAGCCAAGACTGCAACAAACAACAAAATCTGATAGCCAATTTGCAACTTCTTCCACATTGAAATTAACATTTGTTTAGTCAGTTTTATGTTACAGTACTCCTAATAATCCTTCACAACTTGCAGAATCCTTTCTTTTCTATTTTTTTTTAATACTACTCACTTTCAAGGTGGCCAAAGCTAGTGCTTGTTTGTCTTGAAGATAGCATATTGCACTAAATTCCATAAACTAGTTTTGGGATCATTGCTGTAGATGGAATGGATGGCATCTGGCCAAAATAAAGTCACAACGTGTATACTAAGGTAGGTGGCTCAAAATCCGACCCTCTTCTTCAAACCGTCCTATAGGTAGTTGTAGAATGGATGCAAGGTGATCCTTGAATGGACCTCTTTGGCCCATTGATGAATTCAAAAAATATTGTTTTTTTAATTGCAGGAGCCAATCATTGTCTTTGGTTTTTGCACATTTCTTTATAAGTCACAAGCAGATGGGTTTTGGGACACCTATGGTCACAAATAGGTGCCTATGACTTGAATCTTTGAAAATTCATAAGTAATTCAAAAATGCTTGGAAAAATGCGAAACTACTTGTGTTGTGTTTCACATCTATTTTTCTTTCTTTGGAAAATGAGCCAAAAATCATTTTTGTCCATGGAAACCTGTGAAAAAGGCGAATTAGCCCTTGAAAGGTCGCTTATAGAGCCTCCTACCTTATTTAGTATCACAGAAAGTGTCCTGGACTAGACTTGCTTACCAGAGCAAAAAGTTGAGCAGCTGGTAAATAGAAAGCTGGAGACAGCATAATATAATTGGAAATGCTGTCTTGAAGGCTCCCAGCAAAGACTGCCAACTTGGGGAACATGTCTGCATGGATTGAAGCAATAGAAACATGCAAGTCAGACCTGTATGTCCATGAATCGTCCATTTAAGAGCTGAAACTGAATTTTAGGGAGGTTAAGCTTCTTGAAATATGTTTTTTTTTTTTAATTCCTTGAAAGACAAGCGGACATGGCAACTAACCCAAGTCATTTCATATATTTTGGACTTTTGTGGAATTAGTTATGAAATTTTGAAGTTGAAATGACATTGGGCTGTAAAATCATCCACTTCCTCAAATGTACATTTTTTATACATTGTTGAAGGCTATGAAAAAGCAACATGTACAAATAGTTTACATTTGAGGAGGTGAGTGATTTTAGAGCCTAGTCATGTGCTCTTAAAACGTCATTTGTAGTCAGATAGATGACTTCACTGTTAACTACAAAAACAAAGGATGCAATTGTTGATCCAATAGTGAAAGGAGTATTTTGGTGACTACCCTTCTTGTAGAGTTGTAGGTCACTTTTGTAAATAATTAGGAAAAATTGGAACATATGAAAAATTGTACAAGTATTCTGAAAATTTAGAAAAATTTCATTGTTTTGTCAATTCTAAAATATTCAAAAATTATTCTTGAGAAAATTTTGAAAATGGAACACATTTACACATGAGTAGACAAAAAACTTTACTCCAATGAGGAGTGTTAAAAAATTAGGAAAATTGACATGTTGAAAGTCAAGAAAATCTAATTAAGCTGCTGAATTGTCCTAATGCAAAAATTAAACTATTTTGTCAGCCAAGTGCTGAATCTGACTTGAACATATGGTACCTTCGACTGAGGGGGCGTGTCCTTCTAGGACTAAGCAGGCAAGAAAATTCTCAAAATTTTCAAAACAGTGTGTGCCAACTTCAAATTCAAGATGCATAAAGGAACACAAAACTGAAGATCTTTGGCAAAGTACTTTTGTAAATCATAGGAGGATCTAAAAGTGCACAGGTTCTAAAACCAGCCACCTCCTCAAATGTACACATCTTATACATGTTGCCTTTTTATAGCCTCCAGCAATGTACAAACAATGTACATTTTAGGAGGTGGTCGGTTTTAGAGCCCTATGCCATTTCGACTTCAAAATTTCATAACTAATTCTACAAAGCTCCAAAAAATATAAAGAGTTGGGACTTGGGTTAGATGCCAATTCCTCTTATCTTTTAAGGAAAACTTACTGAAAAACATTTCAAAAAGTTTCACATCCCCAAAATTTAGTTTCAGCTCTTAGGTGTGCAATTTATGGACCTTCTATCTTACTTATAATGTTGTATGTTGTTGCATGTCCTCCGAACAAGAGGTCAATGTCAGTAAGCTACATGTAAGGTAAAATAGCCCAGATGACCCCACAATGGACACCTTAGCTACTTAAAAAATGACCCCATTAAAGTAGAACCACCTATAACCGACCAAATAGCAACCTATGGATATGATGTGGAGTATAGTAATGAAGGAAATATTTCCACAAGTGCCGAGATAGAAATGAGGGGTATTGCCCAAATTTGGTAATTTTATCGCTTGAATGGAAATTATTATGAATTTTGGAATGCAAAAGTTGGTTTTAGACTATTCCAAAACCACTCATTTAAGAGACTACTTCGTGTTCATTTTGGCACTCCAAACCAAACCAGCAGATATGCCATGAAAAGATTGATTGGAAATCAAGAATTCATGTTTGGAAATTAGTCCCAGCCTCTCTTGAATTTCAACCCCCTATTGATTGCTCATGGGTTAGTGGTTGGTGATGGGTGGTTCTATCCTATGAGTTTTATTTCTCAGTAGGTGAGATTTGACACACAGGGAACTCTCCTGGATTTTTCTTTTCTAAAAGAAGTTGCAGCTTTGACCATATGACCGCAAGGGGCCTCACGGCTCCTCTCCTCTTTGTTTGTCTGGGTAGCATCTGGTCTTTGACCTTGTCTTGTTGTTCCCTGCCAGGCCACTTGTGGCTGGTAGGCCTTGTAATTTAATCCTTGCAATGGAATCCAATTCATTTGTTTAAAAAAAAAAACAGAAGGTAGGAGCCTCTAAAAGTGACCTTTTAAGGGCTGATTTTGCCTTTTTCACAGGTTTCCATGGACAAGATGATTTTTAGCTCATTTTCCAGAGAAAGAAAAATAGATGCACAACACAACACAAATAGTTTCGTATTTCTCCAAGTATTTTTGAATTACTTGTGAATATTCAAAGATTCATGTCATAGGCACCTATTTGTGATCGTAGGTGTCCCCAAATACATCCCCTGTGACTTATAAAGAAATGTGTAGAAACCAAATGCAATGATTGGCTCTTGAATTCATTAACCCCTAAATGCTCAACTATGTTTTTTTGGCATTATAGCAAATTTGGGTAGCTCAGTACAAATGGAGATTTTATTATTTTTCTTTGAAATTTTCATACAACATGTGCCCAAGGAGTAGCTTTAAGGCCCAACAATTTTCATAACTTTTCACTACACGGTTAAAACGTTATTGCATGATATGTCGTTTTCAACATTTAGCGGGTAGCTAAAAAAATCTAAAAAATCACTTTTAAAAAAAATAAAAAATTGAAATTGTTCTTCTAAAGTAATATATACATGAAAAGCTTCAAATCTTTTCATTTTGATTTATGCAATGAAAGTTATAAGTAAATTTAGTTTGCAGGCACTTTTGGATTCTCGACTCTAAAATAAACTTTGGAGTCCTTTATTGAATTCTCAGTGTTTTTTGAAAAAAATAAAATCCTAGGATATATATTATATATTAAAACATTACAACCATTGGAATTCTCATTTTTCAATTCCATAAATAAATTCTTAATAATTTAGTGTTTTAAATGATTGTCTATTTCTTTCTACTTACTATTTTTTTCCTACATGTTGTACAATTCCGAATGATCTCAAATTTTTTAAGCATGTGTGAGTGAATTTCACCTTAAAGTAAAACTCATTCACAAAATTGGGCCAAAAGAGGAGTGGAGGGACCCTAGTCTAAATGCCTTCCAAGCAATGGACTTATACATGCTTCTTTAAGATTTAGGTTTTCACATCAATTGCCCAACTAGAAGAGGGTAGCCCATCTAAAAATTGCTAAAAGCACCTCATACTACTCCAATTTCACCAAAACTTGTGAATCAAACTCTTAGAACAAAACCCTAATCAAAAATCTAGTCCAATTGTGCCATGATGGGCCACAATTGGTCCAAAATTGGCCCTAAAAACTAAGGGCAACATACATTGTCTTCACCCACTACTCAAGTACACCCATACATTGCACTCCATAAACCCAATTGAACCTCCCCTCATACAACTTCATATTCCAAATTGCTTCCCAACAAGGACTCTATACATGCTAATTAGAACCACTACATCCTTATGGTAAAAACAAGCATATCGTAATGAAAATTACAGTGAATTTAGCCTAGGGCCCAATGGGCCATCAAGCAAGAGCAAGAAATGAGGGTTCTAACCACCATAATATGAGCAACAGACCCTCCTTGCACAAACTTAGTCACCAACGCTTTAGTTTAGCTTCGATTTCGTTGAGATTTGTCTTGATGGAAAGCTAACTTCCATGCGCAGCTCTCCTCCAAATTTCAGCTTCAAAGGTTGTGTATATCATCCGCAGTAGCTGGTCAAAGTTGCAGCTCTTCCTATAGGTCATAGTTATCCTTCGTCCTTCCCAACTCTTCCAATTTCCACCCCATTCTCTCACAATAGGGTGCAAACCTAATCGACTAATTTCTCTAACCCTCCTTCTAAGTCATTTTTCTCTTGATCTTCACACATTTCCTCTTCACACACACATCCCACAAGCCTCGCCCCACACATACCAAAAAGAGGAGAAAGAAGAAGAACCTCCAAACCCTAATTTGACTTTTTCCTATTTTTCCAAGTTACTAACTCCTACTTACCTTCATCCATCCTTCATTTACTATTTTAATTTACTATTTTGTCTAATTTAGTGCTCCTATGACTATGTAAGTATTTTCCTAATAGTTTTCAATTCAATAACTTTTTTGGTATTTTTATGTTTCTTCTTTGGTCATAGTTTCCCATTCACATTAGATTCATTTTCTAATTCTACGCTTGGTTTCCACTTGATGCCCGATTTTCTACAGGGACAAGAAAAGGACAAGGTCGGAAAAAAAAATTCTTCTAACTTCAAACTTTACAATCATTCAAATTGTGTAGTCAAAATCTTTGAATTTTCTTTTATTCAAATTTCCACATTAGTTTGATACAAATTTATATGTTTGAATTTTGGGGAAAAAAAATCATTTTTTTAACACTATCCCAAAAAGTGTTTGTTTTTTACATTTTCTACTTGAAATATGCCTTTAGCCTTTAGAAGTTAATATAGGACAATGTATGGATGGGATCATTGATGCATGATATATAGCAATGATGTGATTGCCTTTCCTCTATTTTCTTCCATTAGATTAGCATTCTACCATAGATTGCAATAACTTTCACTGACATTTCTATAGTCAAATTGGATTTGTTCACTGACTTGGTAATCTATGTTTTTCTAGACGTTTCAATTAACATTATTATGTCTTCATTTATGTCAAATATCAAGGCATCTATCGTTGTACATCTTGATCTTGTACAGTAGGGTCCCAATCAAATTGGCGTTTTCGAAATCGCAGTGAAGAAAATTTCACTGCAGCCAACTTTGAGAGGCTCCCGAGAGCTGAAAAATTGGTATTTTACCACGAAATTTTTACCACAGCTTGATCTTTATGTTAATAACACATGGTCCAAATTTCAAGGCCAAAAGATTCACCATTTAAAAGTTATTCAAAATCTACCAACATGGGTAGTTGTGGAATTTTTTTCACTTCTGCCAACTTTCACAGCCTCCCAAGGATTGGAATTTTTTTTTTTTGCCATGAAATTTTTGGAACAAAAACTAATATATGATTTCAACATATGGTCCAAATTTCAGGTCCAAAAGATTAATTCAAAAAAAGATATTCACAATCTACCAACATGTATTGTTTTGAGAAACACTTGTGGAAACCATTTCACTACTACCAACTTTGGCACCCCTCCAAGGGCTAAGAAATTGTCTATTTACCGTGAATTTTTTGTCACACAACCCTTTCTATGTTAATAACATGTATGCCAAATTTCAAGGACAAAAAAATATTACAAAAAAAGATATTTAAAATCTACCAACATGGGCAGCTTTGAGAAACCATTTTTCTATTTCCATCTTTGACACCCTTCCAAGGGCTGATATTTTTTTTTATTTTTCATGAAATTTTTTCTATACAATAATTTCTATGTTAATAACATGTGTGACAAATTTTAAGGTAAAAAAATTTATAATAAAAAAGATATACACAATCTACCAACATGTGTAGTTGTAGGAAACATTGGGAGAAGCCATATCACTACTACCAACTTTGACACCCTCCCAAGGGCTGAGAAATTGTCTATTTACCATGAAATTTTTGGCACAAGATATATTTTATGTTAATAACAAGTGTGCCAAAATTCAAGGTCAAAAAATTTATACAAAAAAAGGCACACACAATCTACCGATATGTGTAGTTGTGAGAAACAGTTTTAGAATATATTGAGAATATTGTAAGAATATGGACACTCATGCTTTTGGTCTAAAATTGTCCAAATGTCCAAATCCCCATACATAAATGCTTCTCAACAAAATCAAGGATACCCAAATCTAGATGTGTGCACTTGTCACATCTAAAAGAATGCACTTGTTTAAAATTTGAACACCATATGTGCATGAAGAAGCTTTTCCTCTCAATATGAATGCTTGCTTTCAAAATTGAGCATTACAGGAGGTAGGATGTGTGCTGAGGCAAGTAATGGGTGATTATTTTTCCAATTAGAGGATTGAAGATTTTGGGGACATGAGTGCATGAAGGATGTGTTGACTGAATGGGTGAGGCTATGTGCTGTGTGGTTAACTGGAGCTATGTGATAACTGAGTATGATTGTTTGATGAGTGAGGCTATGTGAGGCTATGTAAGGGTTGCATCATGGTGACTTAGTGAATGTATGTGATGAGTAAGTGACGCTATGTGAGGGTTGAATTATAGTCACTGAGTGAGTGAATGAAGGTTGGATCATGGTGAGTGAGGTAATGTGGTGACTGAGGGAGGTAATATGGAGATTGAGTGAATGAGAGTTGGATCATGGATGGTGGGTGATTACTAATTAAGGTTTGATTAAGATTTGAGTGCTCTAGACATGAGGTTAGTTAGTAATTTTTTTGGATCCAATTACCATTTTGAAAGTTGTAGATGATGGCTATTTTAGTTGAATTTCGTGCTCGCATTATAGGTTTGAGTGAGTGAGGAAAGACAGGAGTTGATATTGCAGCTATTGTTGGAGTCCCTGTTAGAACAGTTCAGAGGTTGGTGAAGAGATTTCGAGAAGATGGAACCTACAGAAGCAAACCTTGTGGTGGAAATCATGCTAAGAAGCTTAGTGATAGAGATGTTCGTATTATTAAACGTGTCTCACAAGCTAATCGTCGCTTAACGCTCTCAGAGATTACTAATATGTGTCCTACTCAAGTGTCTAGAAATACTATTCGAAGGGCTTTACATAGGAGTGGCATTTATAGTCGAATTGCAGTCAAAAAATCTTTTTTGACACCTCGTCACATGTCTCAACGATTGGCTTTTGCTCAGAAGTATTGTAGGTGGAGTGTAGAAGAATGGGAGCGAGTTGTTTGGATAGATGAGTCTACTTTTGAAGTTGGAAAAAATTCTAGACAAATTCATGTTTGGAGAACTGCATATGACCGCTATGCATCAGATTGTATAGTTCCAACTTTTAAGAGTGGGAGAACTTCTTTGATGATTTGGGGTGCATTTGCTGGAGGACAAGTTTCACAACTTGTTTTTATGCCTAAGGATCGACGCTCTGCTAAGGATTTTGTTGAAGTGGTTTACAATGGCGAGTTGCTTCATTTTATGGGTAGAGTGCCACAAGGATTGCTCATGGAAGATGGCGCACCTGTCCATCGTAGCAAACTATGTGGAGAATGGAGACAATCACACCTTTTGGAAAAGCTTGATTGGCTTGCAAACTCTTCCGATCTCAATCCAATTGAGAACCTTTGGAAGATTCTGAAAGATGCAGTGCAACATGACCCAAATAGGCCTAGAAACTTAGATGACATGAAGACAATTATTGAAAGAGAGTGGAGGTTAATTAGTGATACAAAGCTCCTCCAATTATGTCATTCTATGCCTTCTAGGTTACAAGCAGTGATTGAGGCAAATGGAGGACATACACATTGGTAGATTGTGTGTGCTTTTTTTGTATAAATTTTTTGACCTTGAATTTTGGCACACTTGTTATTAACATAAAATATATCTTGTGCCAAAAATTTCATGGTAAATAGACAATTTCTCAGCCCTTGGGAGGGTGTCAAAGTTGGTAGTAGTGATATGGCTTCTCCCAATGTTTCCTACAACTACACATGTTGGTAGATTGTGTATATCTTTTTTATTATAAATTTTTTTACCTTAAAATTTGTCACACATGTTATTAACATAGAAATTATTGTATAGAAAAAATTTCATGAAAAATAAAAAAAAATATCAGCCCTTGGAAGGGTGTCAAAGATGGAAATAGAAAAATGGTTTCTCAAAGCTGCCCATGTTGGTAGATTTTAAATATCTTTTTTTGTAATATTTTTTTGTCCTTGAAATTTGGCATACATGTTATTAACATAGAAAGGGTTGTGTGACAAAAAATTCACGGTAAATAGACAATTTCTTAGCCCTTGGAGGGGTGCCAAAGTTGGTAGTAGTGAAATGGTTTCCACAAGTGTTTCTCAAAACAATACATGTTGGTAGATTGTGAATATCTTTTTTTGAATTAATCTTTTGGACCTGAAATTTGGACCATATGTTGAAATCATATATTAGTTTTTGTTCCAAAAATTTCATGGCAAAAAAAAAAAATTCCAATCCTTGGGAGGCTGTGAAAGTTGGCAGAAGTGAAAAAAATTCCACAACTACCCATGTTGGTAGATTTTGAATAACTTTTAAATGGTGAATCTTTTGGCCTTGAAATTTGGACCATGTGTTATTAACATAAAGATCAAGCTGTGGTAAAAATTTCGTGGTAAAATACCAATTTTTCAGCTCTCGGGAGCCTCTCAAAGTTGGCTGCAGTGAAATTTTCTTCACTGCGATTTCGAAAACGCCAATTTGATTGGGACCCTACTGTACATTCCACCTCATGTTAGGTTTTCTTCTTGTATTATACGTAAGGTCTTTAGAATGTACATGTAGTTAGGTTTTTTTTTGGAATCCCTATTCCAAATGCTACCAAGTTCAAACACCAGGGAATGATCTGTGTAAGGTTAGTGTAGTGTGTTCAAATGTCACTTTGTATTTAAGTTTTGAAGATAGAATAAAAATTCCTTCTTATTCCCACTAAATACCCCAAGAAACACTCAACAGTCCATTATAAGATAAAAGACTCAGCATGCACGTCTCTGTCCTATCTAGTGTTCTAGGGCTTGTGACAATAGTTCTTGACAATAGTTCAGGGTGGACTGACTTGTGTATGGATGCAATGCAGGACTTAGACTTTAGTACAGCCCACTATAGTACTTGAAAATAGTACAAATATATACATCTGTAGTATTTCAAAAGAAATTAGAATTTAGGGTTTAGAAAGTCTTACAATGGGTTACCCCTCAGCAACTCTAGGGACAATATTGGCCAATACATGGGTTAATCGATTCCTACAATTCCAAAATTCAAATTTACCACATACATATGCAATTTTCAATACAAATTCTAATAATAATTAATACAAAGTAATTAATAGAATTTTAAATCTAGTTCCCAATTAGGGGTATGGCCCAAAGGGCCGTTCGAAAAATTTGGACCTTATTTTAATTCGTTATAGTCGCGGGCCAAAATAATCATTAAAACCCTGAAATTTTGATTTAATTGGCCGGTGGACCTAATACCGTGGTTAGAGGGCCTATATCCGTGCAATACCCTGGCAATACCCGATTGACACCCTTCCCTTGAGATACTCGGACAATAACCCTCCGTAATACCCAGCCAGTCCCAAACCAGGTGTCTACCTGAAATTGGGTCTCTGATCGGAACCAGCCTAGGTCCCAACCGTACCCCGAGCCCTCGTTTGGGGACCTCACCCTAACTTGTTACCTCAATTCAAATCCCTAATTCGATTTCTACAGACTGCAGCGACCTGCATCTGTTGCGTTGCTTGCGATTTGAAATTTCTCGGTCGATTTGTCCAAATTTACTGAATTAGTTTATGAATCTCACTCAGTCTCTCCATCTTGATTCCCACAATTTTTTCTGATAATGAATTAGCACAAACTTTTAAAATTTCGAGCTTTGCCGAAGGTCAAACCAGACGCGGCAACAATTACTCCGATTCAGTTTCGATTTGCAACTCACAATTTCTCTAATTTGATCATGAATGAGTGATCGAGCAATGAATTACACATAACGAGCACAATTTGTATACAACGATTGAAAGAAACCGAGATTTGTAGCGGCTGCTGCGCCTGTCGAGATTGCCGAATCCAGGGATCTGCTGATTCTTCACTCCAGCACCCACAACGATCAATTCACCTACACATGGAGTTGTGTAAGTCTTTCAATTTTTTTTTATTTACGATCGTGAGACTGCTTCAAAAATGGAAAATCCTTGACACTGCAGCATCCCGGCGTTTAAATCACTACCAAGCTCCGATTCTTGTTCATAGTGCTAGCAATCGTTTCGGCTATTCCTCCGATCAGGCTCAAATCCCAACAAATTGCTTGCCCAATCCACCGGCACTCAAGACTAAGTGACCTCAGACTCGGTACAATCTACAGTGTATAATTCCTAACAATTCTTCAAAATCATATTCCCGACAGATTCCCCACCACGCACAGAGAATTGACCAGATAGCACTTCAATCAATCTTCAGCACAACAACGCAAATTTCACACAATTGCTCACAAAATTATGCACACGATTCCCTCACAACCAACACAATTTGAAATAGCACTTTTATTACACTGGCAAATAGCATTATCGAAACAGCATATCAACAGCGCAAGATCGGCGCAATGAGAGTTACACCGCACAGAAAAAAAAAAAAAAAAAAAAAAAATGCAAGAGAGAGAAATTGAGGAAAACAGCAGGGATTAATGCTAAATTCCGGGGGTGATTGGAGGGGTCGCAACTTTCGCAATCGGTGCGACGCGCGCCTCCTGAAACCCTGGGTCTTCTCCTTTTCTTTACCTTTTTGACTTTTTCTTTTACCAGCTTTTACTTTTACTTTTTCTTTGTCTTTTTGCCCTTTTCTATTAGTTTGTAGCTACTCACTAAAATATCTTTTTACATTTTGGACACTTTAATGCACTTAGAAGCTACTTTTACACTAAAATTCTAATATATATATAAATAATGTATATAATGTCACAAAAATCGAAAAAGTTCTACAAAAAGCAAAAAGAGCTAGACTACAGTACATAATTATATCCTCTTTTCTAATATTTACAATTATGATGTTGTAGGTAAAAACAACATTTTGAAATACATAAAAGTGGGAGATAGTTTAGAATCCTTTTTGCATTTGGCAAATCTGTACCATTACATTTTTATCTAATTTTTTGGTGATCGTAATACTACATGCCAAAATTTGTTTTTGCAATGCGGTGATAAAATCAAATTTCCATGTCATAATTTTAGAGGTTTACTTCATTGTAAACAAATTTAAAGATGGCATGTGGTTTAGTCTTAACAAATGTGATAATGTCAATGATATTTAAGTCAAAGAAGATCTATCTAAATTTGGATATAGAAAATTTTGATAGCAACTCCAAAATTAGTGATCAACAATAGGAAAGGTAGATCAATTGGATACCAAATTTGTCTTCCAAAGGATGAAGGAACTTGTTAAGTCTTGCAAAAATCACTTTGTAGATGTGACACATGTATTTTATGGAATCGAAAATAGTGTATAAGTTTGACTTTGTTTTTTGGACAATGAACATATTGAACTTCTTGATTTTGTCTCTTTCCTACTTATATGAAAGTCATCCTAATTTTTGGTGATACTTTATTAAGTTCTTGTCTTATCTAATGGTTGGATTTGGTGTTATTAGAATATAAATTTTTTCTAAAATTACAAATGCGGAAGTGTGTTAAGTGGTCAAATTGCATTGACTCCAATTCAAAACTAAATTTGCAAAAATGAGGCTATAGATGTAAAGAACACAAAAATTTCAACAAATCATTATGTCAAGAGAACCTCATTTTGAATCCATTTTGAATCATTTGTTCAAAAAATGATAATATTTTGCTCGTAATCAAATTTTGAAGGAATTTTGAAATTTCCTTTTCCAAATTTATAAAAAAAAATATTGGTGATAGCATTGGTGAATCTAACCATATGGATGAAATCTAAAATTCAAAATCTACAACTTTCCTTTGTATATCACCTCTAAAAGATTCTTCTAAATAGCACTTTATAATGATTTTCTCCAGATCCTCAATTTTGGAGAAGAGTCTAGATGTTCTAGGGTTAAATGCTTTTGAGTAGTTATAATTCTAAACAATTAAAAATTATTATTATTATTTTATTTGAATAAATTTTACTTGACCAATTTGACATTTAAGAAAAAGGAAATTATATCTTTTGCTATATTTATTGGAATGATGTGAAACAAAGCTATGCATATGTATTAGAATAATTAGCATCAACTTTGTCAATTTTATGCAAAAATTCCAAATTGAGAAGTTAATAGAACTTGCCTAAGTTCTCAAAAAACTCAAAGTGGATTGCTGTAATCCCTCACTGCCCAAGGGTACCAATAGTGTCTTCACATAGTTTTAGGTCCAATTCAAAGTGTTGTAACACTTGCATCCAATGTCTAAATACAATAAAACTTGTTGGAAAATACATATTCTCTCTTCTTATTTGTGTGGTAGAGTTTTTAGATCAATCCAAGATGTACTAATTTTTTGTAAGCCTTTTGAAGTTCAGAGGTTCAATTTGCATTGACCAAAGTACATGTAATAGCTGCAACTTTGGAAGCTTGTATCTCCTCCATCCAATGTTTGTTTGATAGGCTACATTTCCCTTAAAGTCTAATTATTGTGGTAAAATTTTTATGTCAATCCAAGTTGATTTGAATATTTGGGAGCAATTCAAAGATCAAAATCTTGACATTTATAGATTACAATGAACTTTGGTGGCTTGTTTCTTCTTTACACAGTGTCCGTTTCAAATTTTAAAAATTGGGAAAGTTGCACATACTAGTCTAGTTTGTGTATTTAAAATTTCATATCAATCCAAGAAGTTATGAGTGATTGAAAATCATTTTAGTAGGAGGTTTAGCCCTAGATGGGTTTTTTTGCCACATTTCTTGCTATTTTTTGACATTTCAAAGCCATTTTGCAAATTTAATGAGTTTATTTAATGGTATTTTCTTTCACCAATGTGTTTTTATGTTGGTTTTGAAACACTTTATAGTTTAAAGTCTTTTCATTTGAGTAGGTTTAGAAATCAAATTTCACCTCCAAATGTGTTGCTAGGAAAATTTCAGCATCCTCTTTCTATGCTAAAACATTATAATCTTGCAATCTATGAGGCCAAATGGCTCCAAATTTGATTCACATCATCCACAACAAGTACACTACAAGAATGTACAGTTGAGATGTCTATACCCTAGTAACATTTTGGACTACAACAATCCAAAGCAATGATGTTTTTAAATCCTCAAAGGCCTTAGGCCTTTAAGGGGTAAGTATTAAACAACTATTTATTTACTCTATTAAAGTACTTAATATTGAATAAGATGTTTTATACTAGGTTCACTTGACATAACATTGTTCATTAAAAAGCTTTGTGTCCACAAATGTAGCAAATGACACTACAATGGCACAAAAATATCTAAGGTAGGAGGTTCTAAAGGTGCATATGCTCTACAATCACCCACCTCTTTAAATGCACACTATTTTTACATGTTCCTTTTTCGTAGCCTTCAATAATTTACAAATAGTGTACATTTTAGACATTGGGCAATTTTAAAGTCCTTTCCCAATTTAACTTCAAAATTTCCTAACTAATTCCACACAACTCCAAAACATAGGAAGGAGGTTTATAAATCACCCATTGAAGTTGAAATTGAATTTCACATGTTTCATATATTTTGAAATTAGTTAAGAAAATTTGAAGTTGAAATGGCATAAGGTTCTAAAATTGCCCACCATCTAAAGTGTACACTATTTATACATTGCTAAAGGCTATGAAAAATCAACATATACAAAAAATATACATTTGAAGAGGTAGGTGCTTTTAGAGTTTGTGCACTTTTAGTACCTCCTACCTTTCTACTTCTTTGTTAATGTAATAGAAGTTGGTATACTTCATGATGTTTCATACTATTAGTCTATATTACAAGCCTAGGGAAAAAAAATTCATGTTCAAAATGGTTCATTTCAAAAGAAAACATTACAAATCTTCTTGAAACTCATCTTTTGAATGGAATATGAGTTTTCAAAATTTATTGTTGAAATATTGGCAATGGATCCATGCAAGAACATTGAGACATTTTGAATGAATAAAAGATACAAAGATACTAAAAATTAGTAAAAATTGACTTCTAAGTACTTCTTCAAAATAAATTCAAAAAACTTCATCGCACAAGAAATTATAAAATACATGCAAAAAAGAGAGAAACATTTTTAAGCTTGAAAAAACTATGATTTCACAATGATTTGAAATTTCCTCATAGATATATGATACATACATACATATAAATTTCAATTTGTATAAATTCATTAAAGTGCAAAAAGAATAATAGATTTTCAATTTCAAACATTTTTATAAGCCCATCCTTTTTAAGATTCAATCTTGATAGGTTGAACAACAAATTAGAACTCATCATACAATGCCTTTCATTTGGAGGTTGTTTCAAGTGTAAAATTGTCACTAGGCAATTCCCCCTAAAGTAATTGTGCAACATGCTCCTTCTTTATAATTATCATTAATTATCCATCCTTAGAATATTTTAGTTAACCTATTCACCTACAACTTCAAAAAATTCCAAACTCAAAAATCACACCACTTGTAAGATCATGACGCTTGAAATTGAAACTATTAATGCCGTTTGAAATTCAAGTTGAAAATTTCAAAGTATCATTAGAGGAAGAATGGAGCCTCAAATAGCCACTATTTATAGACTAGCAATGAACAATAGACTAAAGAATAGAAATTTAAAAAAACATTGAATTAAAAGTCCACCCATGCAATTTGAAAAAAAAATCTAAAAAGAATCAATTTTAAAAAAATTGCAATTTATTCTTCCAAATTGTCTACAAGGGTTGACCCCAATTTTTATAAAATTTAAAAATTGACTTTAAAAAAATAAAAATAAAAATAATATACGTACAGTGACTCCAAAAAGTAGTTGACCACCATATATATCACTATCATAAATTGAAAAATTGGAATAATGAAGTGAAATTTTGACATGTCACTTTACAAAGGAGATTCTACCTTCATTTGTAATTTTGCTTAAGATGAACCATATTGAACCTATTATTATTTGAATGAAATTTCTATATAAAAATAATTTTTTTGTGAAAATCATGTATGTATATATATATATATATATATATATATATATATATATATATAGGAAGAGTATACATCTTGATTGGAGTTACAAGTTATAAGTTTCATGCATTTTACATTTTTATTGATTAAAATCTTATTGAATGAAATTTGACCTCAAAATTCTTAAATATGAATATATAAAAATATATATGATGTAGTATGTTGTTTATTGATTATCACAATTTCTCAAAGGGAGACAGTCCTCTCGAGGTCTCATTCTCTTCCTAGTGCAAGTTTCAAATTTTGATAATTTTTTCATAAACAAACTTGGCAAAGGTATCCCAAGGCCCTAAACAAATGATAAATTTTAAAGCTTATGCAAGTACATATTCACACATTGAAATTGACATTAAGAAAATCTAATTTGTAAGCATAATAATTACACTAAATTGACAAGTTGATGAACAGTTGAAGATAAGGCAAGTAATGCTACAATAGACTTTAGAAAGGAACATAAAAAGATCAAACCCAAGTGTCATGATAAACAAAACACACCTACGCTCAAATTCAGTTAAATCAATAATATTCCATATTTCAAAAATTGTGACATCTATCTTTACAATGATCTTAGGCTACAAATGAGGAATTTAGGCACTTCAATTCTAGCCATGTTCCTTGAATCAAGCCAAAATAGTGGGAATTTTCCAACTACAAGAGGATGTGATTAAAGCAATTGACACATGACCATGCAAGGAGATAGTATTTTGTGTCATTCCCTTATAAGACTCTTGAATGGAAATGTTATAGTAACTTATTGATGAAGGACAATCATTCATCCCAAATAATGATGGTGGTATATTTAATTAACTTTACTTCACGAAATCAAGACTCACTTTTTCAATACTTTTGTAAAATTGCATTAGTACCATTTGAGAAGCTTAACATTATAGTATCTAATTTATACTCTTGCAGTATTGCATTTGAACAATATTATATACTTATATTGTATTGCATTGAAGTGTAAAACTTAGCATTTCAGCAATACAATATTTATCATAATACATTATATTAATACTACTAAAATATAATATTGATATTATTAAATAATTTTATCATAATATATTAAAAAAATAATACATAGATTGTATTCTAATAGGATTAGAAAAATAATGATATTTTATACAAAACAATGAAGATTATTATTATGATAAATAACTACATTGTTGTATATTAATTATATAATTAAGCTATTTTAAAGATTTTTATTTGTAATACTATAACAATATGATAAATTTGTTGTGAGAATGTTGTATTTGTAGCTACCTTTGATACAAAATCAATGAAGAAACAACTATATAAAAATACTAATGTAGTATTGCAACAATTGAGATTTTCAATTTTATTATTAGTATCTTACATCATTCATTCTCTTATTAGAAATTCAATAAATTGTATCATCCAATACATACAACACATGTAAAATGCATTCACCATAAAAAGAATTTGAAGAGATATGAAAATTATATTTTTATATTAGAAGAATGATATTTGCATGTAGTTGCATTTTTTACGCATGTAACCTATCTCCAATGTAACCACTACTCTAATCCTTCAAAATGCAACCACTAATTCAATCTACATAGACTAGTATTTGAAGTTGATTAGGCTAAATACAATGTGGGATCTTCAAGTGAAGCATTCATCGTAGGTCTTGCTATTTATACATGCAACAACCATACCAACCTCAACTTCATGAGTAGACACATTTTTGAAACTTATCAAATTGTCATGACATTTGGAAAGAACGAAATAACAAAGACACCATTTGTTCATAACCGTTTCTAAAGCCTAACCATTCAGTCTCTGAGCAGTCTATAAGTAGATTTTTAAGATATTTTAAACCTTGAGACAATTCAGTGACAACTTCTAGTCTAAGCATCAACAAAAATTAAGCAAGCACTACAACGATCTTTTGCATATTTGTAACAAGAACTGCGAAAATTATTTGTAGTCAGCTTGACAACTTCAATAGTTGGACAATGATAAGGAATACACCGTAGAATATTAGTAAAGACGACCAAATCAAGCTTCTTTGCAGCTAGTGCACCACGTGCACCTGCAGAGGTCCTAGTAATCTGAAGAATGAGAGTTAAAAACTATATATGCACAAGATCAATCAAAAGCCATGAGATTGATAAACATATGCATTCCCAAATTCTCAAATGAAGGTGGGAAAAAATATCATTCTCAATTGGAAGAAGAAACCTAATGGATTTTAAAAAAAATGCATAGTGTTCTAAAACGAGCACTCCAGTGACTAAGGACTCAAAGCACAAAACTCATACTCTTCTGCATCCTAAGAAACGAAAACCCATGTCAAGCAAGTTGAAGACAAAATAATTTTAAGAGGCAACTTGAAATGCACAACAATGAAGCTTTCATGAACTTACTAAAGGCAGAAGGAAAAACTAAAACGAGATGTGAGAGAGGTGTGCAGCATTCAGGGGCTTGGAAAGTGGTAATGGCGGGCAAAGCTTCAACAGAAGTGGGAACAAGGGTGCCATTGAACGCGCGCTTGTAAAAGGGAGGGCCGAAAAGAGTACTACAAGAGGAGTTTAATTGAGTGGATTTGGTTATGTGTGGTTAGCATTATGCGGTGCCTCCTAACTTGCACCTCATTGATCAAAATGGAATGATTCAAAAAAATTCATGTATATATACAATATAATGAGCCATAAAATTATTTTTTAATTTGCTCAAGTTGCACAAGTTGAGGAATAAACTACATATCATACAATAACTTTTTAAACATGTAGTCAAAAGTTATGAAAAATGCAGGCCCTTAAAGCTACTCCTTGTCCATATGTTGTGTGAAAGTTTCAAAGAAAAGAATAAAATCTTTGCTCACATGTACCTGCCCAAAAATGTTATATTGCCAAAAACAAAAGGTTGATCCTTTAGGGGTTAATTAGTTTTTTAGTGACAATATTTTTCAAATAAATTCTTTAATTTCATTTTGTTCTTTCTAAAAAGAGAATTGAATAGAAAAAAGAACCCATTATACTATCTCATTTCTGAATTGGTAATTAAAAGATAAAAATAAAATAGAATATAAAACCTTAAACTACTCATGTACTCTGTTACTGATCAATAATTTCATCCAATCTTGCCTATTTCTATCCAATTGAATTGGATATTCATGCACTTACATAATGAAGTTCATCCAAATTTCATTTTAGTAATATTAATAGTAGATTGCATTATGATTAATATTGTATTCAGACAATATAATATTTTATACATTACTGCAATATACCAAGATTATGTGTATAATGTTATTGAAATGCAGTGTTGTAAGAAGATGAAATTTGTACTTTGTTCTTCTATAACTTTAACTCTTAAAGGATGACAAGGTGAGTTTGGAAATCATCAATTTTTATGACTGTGCAAAGCATTGGTTTAAAAATTGTACAAGCACTTATTGTAAGACAAACTATTATAGAAAACTTCTCCCTTTCTTACAAAATTCCAAGGATGAATAGTTGCACTTCTATCCTACATAGAGAGATCCTTTGTCATTCATTAGATACAAAACATCCGCTTCAACGTTTAAAGGTTAATAAAATTAATGCAATATTGCAAAAGTATTCATAACAAGATTTTTGTTTATATATTGTAATTGTAAAATTGTTGTACATAATTGTAATAATTATAATACATAATATTGTTAAATAATAACCACCATATTTTATTAACCCCTAAAGTCCCTATAGGGCACTCTTGGGATTTTGGGTAGGTTCGTGTGGTTTTAATTTTTGACATAATTTTTTGAAACTTCTTTTAAAGATAGGAAATTAGATTAGCTTTTCAAGGAATTTAATTTTTATTTCAATCGGTGCATGGAAACAAAAGTTATGTCACCATTAGTCCAAAAACCAACTAGAGGGGCAACCCGAAAATATTCGCAAAAAATTGAATTTTTTTTTATTTTTCATATTTTCACTCAAAGATTATATTTTTTTAATCTACACTAGCGGTTGGCACTTGCTATGCTATGCATTCACCATTAGAATTACATTAGAATTTTTTTATGTATTAGATAGAATGTAGAGCAAGAATTTCAATAAATCTTCAGGTAAAAATTACTAAAATCTTCATATAATTTTTTTTATAAATAAACATATACTGAAATAAACAATAGAAATTTAATGAATGATGAATGAAATACATGCAATGATGAATACGGTAAAAGATACGCATACATTAGAATGCATTAGAAATTTGACTCAATTGTTACAAACAATGGCAACCCAAATAGAAGAATTTAAAGGAAGAATTTGTAAATCTCAATAGCTTCGTGAATAATTTGATTGTTGTGAAATCTAAATTTGGTTCAATCTAATAAATTTCTCAAATCATTTGGTAGTAGCAATAGAAAATTGAAATTAGAAGCTCACAAAAGCACAAAATCATAGAAATGCAAAAGAAGTATAAAGCCAAGAAAACCAATGGAATTGCTACTTTTATAATATCACCATATTGATCCTCTTTAATATCACCTCAATTGCCACAATTATATTATTTCTATAATATCACCCTTTGTAAAAAGTGATATTACAAAGGTGATTGTGAATTGCTACTCTATTTCAATAATATCACATTCTGTGAAAATATGATTTCTATGTATGCATGATTGGAAATATTTTTATAGAATAATTAAAATAAATATTTTAAAGACTTATCGAAATCATTATCATGCATTCTATTCAAATATATCAAATTTTTATTAATATGTGATACAATGAATGCGTAGCATAGCAAGCACCAGCCCTTAGTATTAAAGGTAGTATTTGTGATATTACAGAGGGACTTATGATTTTAGTAGTATGATTTGAAGTTTTGATTCATTCCATTTGGACTAGTGATGAGAAAGTTATGGACAATCTTAATTTTTGGGCAATTTAAGCATCTTCTTAAAAAAAATCTTGAATTTATTACTTTAAATGCGAATATCTTACAATCTAGACGGTCAAATATCTTGAAATTTTTTCCTTGCATTCATGTACTATAGGAAGAGGCTCAAAATCAGTTCAAGCATTAAGAATCGCCCCTCCAGAAGTGCCCCAAACAGTGCACATGGGATGTAGAAATGAAAATGACTTCAAGTAGTGAGAAACTGCCAACCCATGTGTGTGATTTTAGGCTATTGAGCAGGTGTCATGGTTCATCATGATATGTGATTTTATTCATTATAAAGATTTGAATTTGGTGAGGTCTATAGAATCACTTTGACATGTTAAAAAATAGCAAGAAAAAATGCAAAATACACATCTGAAGCTAAATCTCCTTCTACTAAAATGCTTCTCAGTCACTCATAACTTCTTGAATTGATGTGAAATTTTAATTACGCAAACTAGACTAGTATGTGCAACTTTTCCAAAGAATTTTATTAGAAACAAGCATTGTATGAAGAAGAAACAAGCTGCCAAAGTTCACTATAATCCAAAAATATTGGGATTTAAAACTTCAAATTGCTCCCAAACATTCAAAATAACTTGGATTGACATGAAAATCTTACCAAATTAATTAGACTTCAAGGGAAACATAACACAACAAATTTTATTGAAAACAAACATTGGATGAAGGAGATACAAGCCCCCAAAGTTGCAACCATCAATGCGATTTTGTGAACTCAAATTGAACCTATGAGCTTTGATCAGCTTCTAAAAAATTAGTACACCTTGTATTGATCTGAAAATTTTATTGCACAAACTAGAAAAGAGAATGCAAATTTTCCAAGTTTTATTGAATTCAAACATCATATGCAAAAGTTACAATACTTTGAATTGGATTTGAAACTATGTGAGGAAACTTTGGGGTGTTTAGCGGTTGCAATAAATTTTGATTTACAATCAAGAGTGAATTGAATGGTAACGTACAAAGGATCATTCTTAAACTCATAGGTTCCATTTAAAGACATGGTTAGGATCATTCTTAAACTCACTAGCTCCATTCAATGGCATGTTTTGATTGATTACAATTGCACCTATGAGCATTAATAGGGACCTATGCACCTTTGACTTTGAAAAATCATATCTTATTCACTTTAAGTCATAAAATTAAACTTAAAATTTCCACTATTGTATTTCTCATTTCTCTTTCTTCTACAAAAATGTAAAAAACTTTGAGTCCATCCATTTTTGTACAGAGGTCTTCTTTTCCTTAGATGATCGCTTTCTGAACCTTCTCCTTTAGTATAATACAAGATCTTACAATTAGATGTATAAAATAAAATAAAAATTTAATTTTTTTTGCTCTTTGCAATAGAAATGATACCTTTGAAGGATTTTGATGGAAAAAAGGCCTTAAAACTTTAGGAGTTAATGCAGTACTACATGCAATACTGCAAATATATTGGCTAGTACAACAGCATACATGGAGTGGGGGTCATTTTCCTCATGCAAGCCTATTTGGATGAAATTTGCCAATAACAAATAATTGTGCAGATGAACGTACTCACATAGATATTTATTATCCTTTTTTCTTACTGTCATACATTCTTTGGTGACCTTGAAGAAAAGAAAACAAATTGATTGGGTGGTCGGAATGTTACTTATTTATGTTGCTAGAATGAAAGGGTTCATGTATCCCAACCACATTTAAACATGTAAGTCATGGATGGAAGAGAATTGTTCTACATGAGATAAAAGCACAAGTGTTCATCTTTGGAATTTTGTATATAATGAGAACTCAAGGTCTTGTTTAGTAGTTTGACCTCCAATGAATGCTTTTGAGTTAGTTTTTCTAAGCAAATGATTCACAAAGGACCAAAAAGGATGATTAGGCCATTGTTCTAGGGTTGATCCTTAACCCCTAAATGCTCAAGGCACCAAATTTGGATGTCAACAATATTGTGAAGTTAAATAAAACCTAATTAAGTTGCTATTTTTAATAGTTTATATTTTTGAAAAAATCTTTTTGAATGTTTGATTTTGGAAATGATTGATGATGATTTTTCTATTCAAGATTTTATGCAAGAGTTTCCATTGCAATCTTGACTTTCTATAATGTTGAAGGCTTTTAGGAATGAGCCTCAAATACACTAGATCTTGGAGAAAAAGATCACATTAGAAATTCAATTAGAAAAATTGTAGAACTAATTTTGAGAAGCCATAAATTGTTGGGATTATGCATGTTAGTGATCAACATTTTAGATTTGACATGTGAAAAGAGGATTGAAAGACTTCAAATCACATTTGCAATTTTAACACCCTCATGATCTAACACTATAATCTTTCCATTCATAAGTGATATTGTTGTGTTTCCTTCTCCTACGTGATCTCTGACATGTCTAGTTTGAATTTGTACGGATACAATTCCAAAAAAATTGATACAACTTATCAAAATGTTGGCTTTTTGATCAATTTAGAGCAAATTCTTAGAAGCTCAAAAAAGGCCTTGGACATTTAGGAGTTAAAGGATGAATGGATGACTTTGAAAATCATCCCTTTTCATTATCGTGTGAATCATTGGCTTAAAAATAGCAAAAACACTCATTGGAAGTCAAACTAATATAGAAGACCTCCCCTTTCACAACTAAAATCCAAGGATAAATAGTTGCACTTTTGTCCTACTAGACTAAGGATTCCATGTCATCCATCCAACACCAAATGTCCATGCCAACATTTAAGGTTTAAACAGGTAAGTCATGGATGCATATTTGAAGTACCGTAGAGGAAGAAAAGAAAAGTAAGCCAGCCCATTGTGGTCAAAATGAGGAGTTTGGCATCATCTTGTTGCTAAAAATTTTCAATTTTTTCCCACATTACTACAAGTGTGAAAAACAGCAAGTGCAATTGAAATTAAATTTTTTTGACAAAGTATGAATTTGCTAGGAATTTCAAAACCATTGAACCCAAAAGAGTCTGTAGACTACCTTAAGACCAACCAAATTTGAATCTGTAATGCTCATCTCACTGCCTAATGCAGTCAAAATGTTTTCTATTATAGAAGGCCAAAAGAGTCAATTTTTACAATGGACTTCACACTGAAAACTCAGAAGTTCCTAATGAGATCAGTGTTCATTCCATTGCTTTCATGTAAGACATACATTGTTACCCACATCCCAAAAAATCCACAATGGGTCATTTCTTAGGCAACTGCAATGGGTCATTTGACGGCAATGGGCCGTCTTACCTTATTATCAGCTCTGAAATTATTTCTTGGCCATTGATTGTGGAGATTCATATGATTTCCTGTTTTACAGCAGTATTTCATGATTTGTAACTTCTTGTGTCTTCTGTGCGTGAAAAGCATGGCAGGGCTCAGTTTTCAAGCCCAAATGGGAGGACTTTTTGTGGGTAAGGTAGTATGGCCTTAGAGCACCCTTTTAACCCAGTAAGGACGGACCCATGACCGCTGATTTCAAGCCTCATTCCCCATCACCCAATTTGCTAACATGTTGCAACATAATATGAATGAAAAATTTTATATTCATTTTTAAGCTGAAATTACATGTCAGTTCCTTTACTTTACAAATTTTTTAGATTTTTTCATGAAAAATTGATTATTTTGAGGATTTTTGAAGAAAAAGTGAAGAAAAATCACCACAAATAGAAAATTATTTCAAAAAATTAAAAAAAATCACCATGTGTGCATACTACAGTAACAAACATTATGGTATAAACTCAATTTCCATGTCATTCTCTAATTAAAATTTAATTGACATTTGAAAATACATCCAAAGTTCAAATTGCAATAAAATATTTAATATTAGGAATTTTTTCAAAATTCAAATTGGAGTAAAAACTAGAGAAGATGAACTTCATTTTGTTAGTTTGGCTCAAACTCAAAAAATATCATTTTTGTGGAGAAATTCCAGATTTAGAGCAAGGAGCAACAACTACCCAAAATGCACTAAAATGGTATATTCTGTGATCCGTTTTTTCTACTAACTTCTCATTTAGACAAAGACAAACATTGGCAAGACTAAAAACTCAATTGGATAATCTTCATAACCCACCTTAAAGGGTCAATAATTAAAAAATGGATGAAAAAATGCTTCTGATCTCTGTACACACCATTCTGTAGTCATCCAAACGCCACAAAATGGCGCTGGCAGCGTTACTGGGTTAAGGGCTGACTTGCCTTTTTCACAAGTTTCCGTGGATAGATTGATTTTTAGCTCACTTTTCAGAGAAAGAAAAATAGATGCAGAACTCAACACAAGTAGTTTTGTATTTTTCCAAGCATTTTTGAATTATTTATGAATTTTCAAAGATTCAGGTCATAGGCACCTAGTTGTGACCATAGGTGTCCTAAAATCCGTCCCCTTGTCACTTATAAAGAAATGTGCAGAAACCAAAGACAATGATTGGCTCTTATAATAAGATAATAATAATGTTTCTTGAATTCATTAAGAGACCAGAGAGGTCCATTCAAGGATCACCTAGTATTCATTCTATAGCTACCTATAGGACGGTCTAAAGAAGAGGGGTGCTTTAAGGCCATACTACCTTATAAGCTTAGGTATTCTATAGAGAATTGTTTACCTCTCCTTTTTGAGCATGTGGATACCTAATACAAGATCTTATGGTTAGATTTTTAAAAAATAAATTTTTTGTTTTCATTGGTGAATGTAGCAAAAATGGAAGTTTTGAGTAGTTTTTCACTGAAAAATAACTTTAGGCCTTTAGGGGTTGGTAGTGTAATAGCAAGAGAAAAAGACATGAATCAAGTAAGTCTATTCCACAATAGAAAGAACAAAAATGAGATTTTCAAGAAGATGATATTAAAGAGGTTTGGGTGCAATTCCTTCTTTTGAACATGAAGCCATTGAAAAGAATGTTAATCTTTAAAGGACATTCATATTTAGAGGCCCAAATCCACTTCAAAATACTTGGCCCCAAATCAAGGTCAAAATCTTCATCAATATTTATTTTTTAACAAAACCAATCATAAGATCTTTTGATTAACTTGTCCAAGTACATTAATCCAAAATTTTAGAGTGAATATCTCCACTAATTGCAAGTTCAATGTGCCTAAACTTCAAAATCTAGGCTTTTCGAATCCTTTTAAAAAGGTAACATTCCAAAAGATTTGAACCTTGTGAAGGGCCACTAACTTTTGGTTATTGGCACCTTGGTGGTGCAAGTATAGAAAAAGGTTTAAAATATTATTTAAAAAATAATTTAAAATAAAAATATTAAAAATAGTCAATCTGACATGGTGCTGACATGGTACTAATGTGTCACCAATAGTGAAACATCAAATTAAAATTTAAAAAATTTAAAAATCATTTTTTATTTTTATTGTCTCCTATAATTGCACTGTGGAGGTGTAGAACTCGCAATTTTTCCTAATGAATTTAGTCTTTCAATAATTTTAGGAAAAAACAAGTATATCCTATAATTTGTGAATTTCAGTAATTAGTTGGAAACTAGGTTGAATATATCTATTTAAAATTCAACCAAAAATTCTTTCAAAATAGAAGGTGTTACTAAATGAAAGATAAAACTAAATAAATATGCTAATAACTTTTGGAAGAATGTGAGAATTGTTAATTCCAATGGTTAGAATGTTTTGGTGAGCACTTTATATATATATATATTGCCCACAAAATAAAACTCTTCTTAATTTTTCCCTCATTATTTGGAATTCAATTGTTCAATTTTTTCTAAGTAGGTATTAATATATACAATATAAAACAAATTGATATTTTCATAGAATATATTTTTTGCTACCCAATTTGACATTGAAAGAAATTTTAAAAACTTTAACTTTTGCAATATTTATTAGAATGACATGAAACAATGCTTCTTATATAGATTATAATGAGAAGCAACCATTCTAAATAATTGATGCAAAATTTTCAAATCATGAATTCAATAGAGCCTTTTTGAGTTATCAAAAAGTCCAAAGTGGGGCTCTTTGGTCATGTATAGGTTAAAGAATATTATTGCCTAAACATTCATACTATAATCCACCTAAAGCTCGCAACCATCTCCAAAGCATAAGCAATGGATTCCCTCTCCATTTGGTGAATCATGAGTAGGCATTTTGAGATGTGTGAGCCATTGCATTGGCTCTTAATTTAGAATTAATGTAGATATAGTAATTTAAGAAAAATTAGGAGTTAAAAAGGATTAGAAAGAAGATTTAATGCATAGATTATAATTTAAGGGTCTTTCATTAGGTAGTAATGTGAAAATTAGAACAATGGTGTGAAAGTTAGGAAATGCAATTAGGCAAAGATGTAGAGGAAATCATAAGTAAAAACTAGGAATTTCAAACCAAAAAGGCATTAAGTAGAAAATTGAGAATTAATTAAATTAGATAATTGGTTGAATATGAAGCAATTGAAAACAAAATATAACAATTCATTATTAACATTAGAAGTGAACTGGGAGTAGGGAATGCAAGTAAGACAACATAAAAGACTTGGAAGACAAGCGGAATTGGCAAAATTTAAAAAAAGAACACATTTACACATGAATACACAAAAAAACATTTACTCCAATGAGGATTGTTGAAAATTTAGGAAAATTGACACGTTGAAAGTCAAGAAAATCTAATTAAGCTGATGAAACGTCCTAATGCTAAAATTAAATTATTTTGTCAGCCAAGTGCCCAATCTGACTTGAATGGAGGGGGCATGGACTAAGCAAGCAAGAAAATTCTCAGAATTTTCAAAACAGTGTGTGCCAAGATGCATAAAGGAACACAAAACTAAAGATCTTTGGCGAAGTACTTTTGTAAATCATTGAACTCTAAGGTAGGAGGTTCTAAAAGTGCACAGGTTCTAAAACCAACCACCTCCTCAAATGTACACATTTTATACATGTTGCTTTTTTATAGCCTCCAGCAATGTACAAACAATGTACATTTTAGGAAGTGGTCGGTTTTAGAGCCCTATGCCATTTCGACTTCAAAATTTCATAACTAATTCTACAAAGCTCCAAAAAGTATAAAGAGTTGGGACTTGGGTTAGATGCCAATTCCTCTTATCTTTTAAGGAAAACTTACTGAAAAATATTTCAAAAAGTTTCACATCCCCAAAATTTAGTTTCAGCTTTTAGGTGTGCAATTTATGGACCTTCTATCTTACTTATAATGTTGTATGTTGTTGCATCTCCTCCGAACAAGAGGTCAATGTCAGTAAGCTACATGTAAGGTAAAATAGCCCATTGTGGTCAGATGACCCCACAATGGACACCTAGCTACTTAAGAAATGACCCCATTAAGGTAGAACCACCCATAACCGATCAAATAGGTACCTATGGACATGATGTGGAGTATAGTAATGAAGGAAATATTTCCACAAGTGCCGAGATAGAAATGAGGGGTATTGCCCAAATTTGATAATTTTATCAATTGAATGGAAATTATTATGAATTTTGGAAAGCAAAAGTTGGTTTTAGACTATTCCAAAACCACTCATTTAAGAGACTACTTCGTGTTCATTTTGGCACTCCAAACCAAGTAGATATGTCATGAAAAGAATGGAGGAATTGATGGTTGGAAATCAAGAACTCATGTTTGGAAATTAGTCCCAGCCTCTCTTGAATTTCATCCCCCTATTGATGGCTCATGGGTTGGTGGTGGTTCTACCTCATGGGTTTTTTTTCGTTTTTTTTTTCAGTAGGTAAGATTTGACACACAGCGAACGCTCCTGGATTTTATTTATTTTTCTAAAAGAAGTTGCAGCTTTGCCCATATGATCCACTTGGGGCCTGCTACCAGGGCTGGCCAAGGGGCCTCACGGCTCCTCTCCTCTTTGTTTGTCTGGGTAGCATCTGGTCTTTGACCTTGTCTTGTTGTTCCCTGCCAGGCCACTTGTGGCTGGTAGGCCTTGTAATTTAATCCTTGCAATGGAATCCAATTCATTTGTTTAAAAAAAAAAACAGAAGGTAGGAGCCTCTAAAAGTGACCTTTTAAGGGCTGATTTTGCCTTTTTCACAGGTTTCCATGGACAAGATGATTTTTAGCTCATTTTCCAGAGAAAGAAAAATAGATGCACAACACAACACAAATAGTTTCGTATTTCTCCAAGTATTTTTGAATTACTTGTGAATATTCAAAGATTCATGTCATAGGCACCTATTTGTGATCGTAGGTGTCCCCAAATACATCCCCTGTGACTTATAAAGAAATGTGTAGAAACCAAATGCAATGATTGGCTCTTGAATTCATTAACCCCTAAATGCTCAACTATGTTTTTTTGGCATTATAGCAAATTTGGGTAGCTCAGTACAAATGGAGATTTTATTATTTTTCTTTGAAATTTTCATACAACATGTGCCCAAGGAGTAGCTTTAAGGCCCAACAATTTTCATAACTTTTCACTACACGGTTAAAACGTTATTGCATGATATGTCGTTTTCAACATTTAGCGGGTAGCTAAAAAAATCTAAAAAATCACTTTTAAAAAAAATAAAAAATTGAAATTGTTCTTCTAAAGTAATATATACATGAAAAGCTTCAAATCTTTTCATTTTGATTTATGCAATGAAAGTTATAAGTAAATTTAGTTTGCAGGCACTTTTGGATTCTCGACTCTAAAATAAACTTTGGAGTCCTTTATTGAATTCTCAGTATTTTTTGAAAAAAATAAAATCCTAGGATATATATTATATATTAAAACATTACAACCATTGGAATTCTCATTTTTCAATTCCATAAATAAATTCTTAATAATTTAGTGTTTTAAATGATTGTCTATTTCTTTCTACTTACTATTTTTTTCCTACATGTTGTACAATTCCAAATGATCTCAAATTTTTTAAGCATGTGTGAGTGAATTTCACCTTAAAGTAAAACTCATTCACAAAATTGGGCCAAAAGAGGAGTGGAGGGACCCTAGTCTAAATGCCTTCCAAGCAATGGACTTATACATTCTTCTTTGAGATTTAGGTTTTCACATCAATTGCCCAACTAGAAGAGGGTAGCCCATCTAAAAATTGCTAAAAGCACCTCATACTACTCCAATTTCACCAAAACTTGTGAATCAAACTCTGAAGACAAATCCCTTATAAAAAATCTAGTCCAATTGTGCCATGATGGGCTACAATTGGTCCAAAATTGGCCCTAAAAACTAAGGGCAACATACATTGTCTTCACCCACTACTCAAGTACACCCATACATTGCACTCCATAAACCCAATTGAACCTCCCCTCAACTTCATATTCCAAATTGCTTCCCAACAAGGACTCCATACATGCCAATTAGAACCACTCCATCCTTATGGTAAAAACAAGCATATTGTAATGAAAATTACAATGAATTTAGCCTAGGGCCCAATGGGCCATCAAGCAAGAGCAAGGAATGAGGGTCCTAACCATCATAATATAAGCAACAAACCCTCCTTGCACAAACTTAGTCACCAACGCTTCATTTTAGCTTCGATTTCGTTGAGATTTGTCTTGATGGAAAGCTAACTTCCATGCGCAGCTCTCCTCCAAAATTCAGCTTCAAAGGTTGTGTAGATCATTCGCAGCAGCTAGTTGAAGTTGCAGCTCTTCCTGTAGGTCACAGTTATCCCTCATCCTTCCCAACTCTTCCAATTTCCACCCCATTCTCTCACAATAGGGGGCAAACCTAATCGAGTAATTCCTCTAACCCTCCTTCTAAGTCATTTTTCTCTTGATCTTCACACACTTCCTCTTCGCACACACATCCCACAAGCCTTGTCCCACACATACCAAAAAGAGGAGAAAGAAGAAGAACCTCCAAACCCTAATTTGACTTTTTTCTATTTTTCAAAGTTACTAACTCCTACTTACCTTCATCCATCCTTCATTTACTAACAAATGCCTTTAAATTACTATTTTGTCTAATTTAGTGCTCCTATGACTATGTAAGTATTTTCCTAATAATTTTCAATTCAATAACTTTTTTGGTATTTTTAAGTTTCTTCTTTGGTCATAGTTTCCCATTCACATTAGATTCATTTTCTAATTCTACGCTTGGTTTCCACTTGATGTTTTGTATTTTTACTTTTTATGTTTTTTAATTAATAATTTGATCTAGGTTCATTTTCCATGAACTAAAAAGTGTTCAACCTAATGGTTGTAGCTTACTTTAGGATATTAACATTTTTAAATTTAAAAACTAACACCTAATTTTTATATTTTCAATTATCATAAATGTGAACCAATATGGTGGTTCACAGCATGTAGCCAACTCGCCTTGAAGAATGAATTCAAAGAGTAACCACCATTTTGGACATTTTTTCATACAAATGTGCCCTTGTGAAGTGCAGCTGCCCGATTTTCTATAGCAACAAAAAAAAGACAAGGTCGAAAAAAAAAATTCTTCTAACTTCAAACATTATAATCATTCAAATTGTGTAGTCAAAATCTTTGAATTTTCTTTTATTCAAATTTCCACATTAGTTTGATACAAATTTGTACGTTTGAATTTTGGGAAAAATATTCATTTTCTTAACACTATTTCAAAAAGTGTTAGTTTTTTACATTTTCTACTTGAAATATGCCTTTAGCCTTTTGAAGATAATATAGAACAATGTATGGATGGGATCATTGATACATGATATATAACAATGATGTGATTACCTTTCCTCTATTTTCTTCCATTAGATTAGCATTCTACCACAGATTGCAGTAACTTTCACTGACATATCTATAATCAAATTGGATTTGCTCACTAACTTGGTAATCTATGTTTTTCTAGACATTTCAAAAAACATTATTATGTCTTCATTTATGTCAAATATCAAGCCATCTATCCTTGTACATCTTGATGTTTCATCAAACATCAATATTTGAGCTTGACACTAAAAAAACATAGGTTTCTTCTAATGAATCATTGAATTGTGTAGGATCAACCAACTTCAAATCAAAAGGGCAGGGATATACTAAAGAAAACCAAATGTAGGCAAACCCAATTCTCCTATCTAAGTTGTATCAAGCATATTTTTCTATTTAAAGTATATTGTATATATTTTAATATGTAAGTAAGAGTCTTGCCTGAACATCTTGTATTACTTATAAATGCATGTAAGCCTTTTGATAGCCTATACTACAACAAAAAATTTCAAGTATTTAAACCAACCACTTAATAATAACCTTATCATTGGACTCAATTATAGTTCTAAGACTAATTCCAATGCCCTCACTTCCTTATCCAATTGCATACAAAACAAATAAAAAGCGATGAAATCTAAAGAAAATAATGAAAACAATAAAATCCATTCATTAAGATAGATTGTTTTTTTGTTTTGTTTTGTTTTGTTTTGTTTTGTTTGGATTTTAAGTTTTGTTTTGTTGTCATAGACTTCAGCATAATTTTTGATGACTACTTTGGCTTCTATTCTTTGATGAATAGGAGAAAAAACACAGGTAAACATAGAATGGACATAGTCTTAGAAAAAAAAAAAAAAAAAAAAAAAAAAAATATATATATATATATATATATATATATATATATATATATATATATATATATATATAATCTTTTTATTTTTTTATTTTTTTCGACAGGGAAAAAATAGGAAAAGAAAAAAATCTCAAATGAATCCCTCCCTACCATTATGGAAAAATATGAATCTTTGCAAAATCTTTAGGATTTGGTGAGATGCTTTAATGCATAAAATAGACACCAAATATCCACTTTAAGTCACTCATTTAATTTGTTTTAATGCCAATTCTAATATGGCTCAATAATAGATCAACCAAGAATTTAGTGCCAAGTTCTAAAACAGATTCATGGAAAAAAGCAAGTAGACTATACAACTTGGAATATTGACCTGAAACTACTTGATGGAAAATTTCATATGTTTATTTCAAAATTAATACTTGATATACCCAAAGCTTTGAAACCAGGCATACCAATCTACATTCAATGGCTTAGTTTGCTCTATAATGATTGATATGCTGCATCACTACATTTCGCTTGAAATAGATGAATGAGTAATGTAAAAGGAGTAGATACTATGAACCTTGTTTTTTATACTGTCAAAACTCCACTTCAGTACCACACTAGTAATTTGGCACAGTTGTACTTTTAGTCGTATGACAAACTTCTTGTAGAGGTTGAGCCAAGGTGAATGTAAAAAAAAAGATTCCTATTTTGGGCCATGTTAGTTCAATTTCTTTATACCTTTCCTACCTAATTTGGGTCCCTTGATTGCATATATGAACTCAAAATTTGCAAAAAAAATTTGCGTAGGAAATAAAAAGTTCTTATGTTTTTTTAGAGATAAGATAAAGGAACAAAACTACCTCCACAAGAGACTCATCATTAAATTATGAACACAATTGTTCAACATTGGTGGTAAAAGAAAGCGTAGTAGTTATAGACTATTGGAAAGCCACAGAGAGCAAAAAAATATTGTCTTTTTCTTTACATCCAAACAACAAGTTTTGCCAAATGTGCAATTGATGACATTTGTTACTTGTTTTGGTAGTTTGTTTTCATAACTCTTTGTGATAGCTATGACATGCATTGTCAATTGTAGACACATGTTGTTTCCTCACTAATACTCCAATTTGTTGTTTTGTTGTGGGATGGGCACAAGTGAGGTCCACAACCTCTTAGAGGAGTTTTTGACAAATTGCAAAACTACTTCTACACCAAACTCTCATATTGAATTTTTTTCCTCTACTTGTTTGTAAATTTGCAAGAGTTTTATAACCTACACCTAGAGAAATGTAGATGAAACAGTTTTATACAAACTTTGGAGTTATTTATTCCTATATTAAACTTAAATATTGGATTATTCTATTAGAAAAATGATTGATTTATGGATATACATAGCAATCACTTTGCGTTTTTACACTTGGCAATGTTTTGGTTTTGAAAGAAAAAATGAATGGCATGTAGTGAGACCATATTTTAGTCTTGATGTTTATAAAGAAACTATAGGATAAGAAATCATCCTAGGCATTTTTAAGACCTAGAAGTGGTTTTCAAAAAAGCTTAACACTTAATTAGATCATTGCTTGATTCAAGGATGTTTCAATAAAATCCTGTTTTGTTTTGATTTTCCAAATTTTGTAGTTAAGTTCAAGTGATTGGAATCATTCTCATGACCTTTCTACTTCAAGAGTGTCCTTTTAAAGAGGTAGAAAAACTTATGTGATGAAAATAGATAAATACCAAATAGGTATTGTCTATTATGAAGTTTGTCTTTTTACTATTTTACTATTTTATCTTGATTTTTTTATTTAAAAAATAGGTTTCTCTTAAAAAATATTCTATAAAATTCCCACCCCCTACCCATGATGGGGTTGGAGGAGGTTGAAAAGATTTGATGGATCTTACTACATCTTTATCTTGATGAGTATTAAAATCGTTAATGTCTCAAAACACCCATTTGTATTGAATTGAATCTCTAAAGAGGTTTCTAAAAAACAACATAATGAGACAATTGAACCTTTGTTATTCAATACAAGCAACATTAAACATTTTGGCCAACACTTTGCTTTGAAAGTGGGCTGAAATTGAACTTTTGTTATTCAATTGAACCTTTTGTTGCCTTATGTTGGTTAATTAACGGTATTTTTTCATCAAATGTTTCAACTCTATGAGAGACTTCAATTCCTTGATACCCTTGGGAAGTTGAGTCAAGGATGAACACCCTTCGAAATTCAACTCTATAAGAGACTTCAATTCTTTGATACCCTCGGGAAGTTGAGTCAAGGATGAACACCCTTGGAAATTCAACTCTATGAGAGACTTCAATTCTTTGATACCCTCGGGAAGTTGAGTCAAGGATGAACACCCTTGGAAATTCAACTCTATGAGAGACTTCAATTCTTTGATACCCTCGGGAAGTTGAGTCAATGATGAACACCCTCCCAAATCTAGGTGCGTGAGAGACTTTAATTCTTTGATACCCTCGGGAAGTTGAGTCAAGGATGAACACCCTTGTAAATAAAACTTTGTGAGAGACTTCAATTCTTTGATACCCTCGGGAAGTTGAGTCAAGGATGAACACCCTCGCAAATCTAATTTTGTGAGAGACTTCAATTCTTTGATACCCTCGGGAAGTTGAGTCAAGGATGAACACCCTTCCAAATCCAGGTGTGTGAGAGACTTCAATTCTTTGATACCCTGGGGAAGTTGAATCAAGGATGAACACCCTTTCAAATCCAAGTGCGTGAGAGACTTCAATTCTTTGATACCCTCGGGAAGTTGAGTCAAGGATAAACACCCTTGCAAATCCAAGTCTGTGAGAGACTTCAATTTTTTAATACCTTCGGGAAGTTGAATCAAGGATGAACAACCTTACAAATACAAATGCGTGAGAGACTTCAATTCTTTCATACCCTCGGGAAAATGAATCAAGGATGAATACTCTTCCAAATCCAAGTACATGAGAGACTTGAATTCTTTGATACCCTCGGGAAGTTGAGTCAAGGATGAACACCCTCCCAAATGCAAGTGTGTGAGAGACTTCAATTCTTTGATACCCTCGGGAAGTTGAGTCAAGGATGAACACCCTTGGAAATTCAACTCTATGAAAGACTTCAATTCTTTGATACCCTCGGGAAGTTGAGTCAAGGATGAACATCCTTGGAAATTCAACTCTATGAGAGACTTCAATTCTTTGATACCCTCGGGAAGTTGAGTCAAGGATGAACACCCTTCTAAACCCAAATACGTGAGAGACTTCAATTCTTTGATACCCTGGGAAAGTTGAATCAAGGATGAACACCCTTGCAAATCCAAGTACGTGAGAGACTTCAATTCTTTGATACCCTCGGGAAGTTGAGTCAAAGATGAACACCCTTCTAAACCCAAATACGTGAGAGACTTCAATTCTTTGATATCCTCGGGAAGTTGAGTCAAGGATGAACACCCTCGCAAATCCAGGTGCATGAGAGACTTCAATTCTTGGTACCCTCGGGAAGTTGAGTCAAGGATGAACACCCTTCTAAACCCAAATACGTGAGAGACTTCAATTCTTTGATACCCTCGGGAAGTTGAGTCAAGGATGAACATCCTCGCAAATCTAACTTTGTGAGAGACTTCAATTCTTTGATACCCTCGGGAAGTTGAGTCAAGGATGAACACCCTCGCAAATCTAACTTTGTGAGAGACTTCAATTCTTTGATACCCTCGGGAAGTTGAGTCAAGGATGAACACCCTTGTAAATAAAACTTTGTGAGAGACTTCAATTCTTTGATACCCTCGGGAAGTTGAATCAAGGATGAATACTCTTCCAAATCCAAGTACATGAGAGACTTCAATTCTTTGATACCCTCGGGAAGTTGAATCAAGGATGAACACTCTGCCAAATACAAATGCGTGAGAGACTTCAATTCTTTGATACCCTCGGGAAGTTGAGTCAAGAATGAACACCCTCCCAAATTCAAGTGTGTGAGAGACTTCAATTCTTTGATACCCTCGGGAAGTTGAATCAAGGATGAACACTCTGCCAAATACAAATGCGTGAGAGACTTCAATTCTTTGATACCCTCGGGAAGTTGAGTCAAGGATGAACACCCTTGGAAATTCAACTCTATGAGAGACTTTAATTCTTTGATACCGTCGGGAAGTTGAGTCAAGGATGAACACCATCCCAAATAGAAATGCGTGAGAGACTTCAATTCGTTGATACCCTCAGGAAGTTGAGTCAAGGATGAACACCATCCCAAATAGAAATGCGTGAGAGACTTCAATTCGTTGATACCCTCGGGAAGTTGAGTCAAGGATGAACACCCTCCCAAATCTAGGTACGTGAGAGACTTTAATTCTTTGATACCCTCGGGAAGTTGAGTCAAAGATGAACACCCTCGTAAATAGAAGTGCGTAAGAGACTTCAATTCTTTGATACCCTCGGGAAGTTGAGTCAAGGATGAACACCCTTGGAAATTCAACTCTATGAGAGACTTCAATTCTTTGATACCCTCAGGAAATTGAGTCAAGGATGAACACCCTCCCAAATACAAATGCGTGAGAGACTTCAATTCTTTGATACCCTTGGGAAGTTGAGTCAAGGATGAACACCTTCGCAAATCTAACTTTGTGAGAGACTTCAATTCTTTGATACCCTCGGGAAGTTGAGTCAAGGATGAACACCCTTGGAAATTCAACTCTATGAGAGACTTCAATTCTTTGATACCCTCAGGAAATTGAGTCAAGGATGAACACCCTCCCAAATACAAATGCGTGAGAGACTTCAATTCTTTGATACCCTTGGGAAGTTGAGTCAAGGATGAACACCTTCGCAAATCTAACTTTGTGAGAGACTTCAATTCTTTGATACCCTCGGGAAGTTGAGTCAAGGATGAACACCCTTGGAAATTCAACTCTATGAGAGACTTCAATTCTTTGATACCCTCAGGAAATTGAGTCAAGGATGAACACCCTCCCAAATACAAATGCGTGAGAGACTTCAATTCTTTGATACCCTTGGGAAGTTGAGTCAAGGATGAACACCTTCGCAAATCTAACTTTGTGAGAGACTTCAATTCTTTGATACCCTCGGGAAGTTGAGTCAAGGATGAACACCCTTGCAAATCCAAATACGTGAGAGACTTCAATTCTTTGATACCCTCGGGAAGTTGAGTCAAGGATGAACACCCTTGGAAATTCAACTCTATGAGAGACTTCAATTCTTTGATACCCTCGGGAAGTTGAATCAAGGATGAACACCCTTGGAAATCCAAATGCGTGAGAGACTTCAACTCCTTAATACCCTCTGGAAGTACTTGCAAGGATGAACACCCTTGCAAGTTTAAGCGTGTCATGGACGTCAAGTTCGCAAGGCTTAAAAGCTTGCATTCATCTCCGATAGATTCATTTAAGTTCAACATTCGCAATTCTTTCATACTTGAGAAGAAATCTTTGGAAATCACCAATGTCCTCATATCCTTGGCACATGAAATCTTTGATAGTAAACACACTTGAAGATTTGGTAGCTCGAGGTTGTTGGGGAACTCACGAAAGGTACAACCTATCAAGGACAAAATCTTGACATCTTTTCCTATTGTTGGAAAGGTTTCAAATACCTTCCCAACTTGAAAATAACATTGAGATGTCCATTCATTGGGTTTAGCTTTGTTCAAGATGTGATTCGCAAGGTCTCGTAGAACATCATGTATTTGAACATACTCTCCATCTTCAAACATGTCAATCAAGGATCGGTCGGCTAAATCAACCAAAATAGATATACCAATATCTCTTGTTTGTAGGGCACTTCCTAAACCAAATAATTGTTGTGCATGCCATATGTCACATAAATCCTTGGTTGAAATTTGATCATCTTCTGGAAATGCCGCAAAATGTAAAAAACATTTTTTGGAGGCATCATCCAATTCGTCATAGCTATATTGCAAGTGATTGTAGAGTTTACTCTCCACTTCTTTCTCAACAAATTTTGAATGAGGCATTGGTGTTGTTCCTTCCAAATAGTTTAAGGTATTGCGCCACTCTCTTTCATCAATCTTTTCCCACATTGCGCTACCAATGACTTTGATAGCTAGTGGAAGTCCATCACATTGCTCGCAAATATTTTTGGCTATGACTTCAATTCCAACTGATGGTGGCTTCTTGCTCACAAAGGCATGCATGCAAAACAACTCCCAACTATCCTCCTTGGACAATGATTGGACGTTCACCATGTCAACACATTTGACACATTTCAAAACAGAAACATCCCGTGTAGTGATCAATGTTATTGAACCTGGTCCTTGGGCAACATCCAACCACTCGATCATTGCACAATTGTTTGTAGGATAACAATTCCATACATCATCTAAGATCAATAAAACTTTCTTCTTTTGGAGTACTTGTATTAAATATCCACGTTGATCTTCAAGATTTCTATGAACATAGTCGCGCTCATAAACACCACCATCATGAAGTAACTTAGCTATGGTCAAATAGAGCGATGGTATTGTAGCATCACGCCCAATAGTGACCCACAAGATACCACCTGAGTCTTTGAACTTTCCTTGAATGTCTTTGTCATTGTTGACCATCTTCGCAAGCAATGTTTTGCCACTTCCACCTCTCCCCTTCAAGCCAATAGTCATAGGTGCATCCATTCCATTCCCTCCATTTATGATTTTCTTCTTCAATCTCTCAAATGGATTTGCCATAAATGGCACGATCATATTTGGAATGTTCTGCACATTTGGACTTGGAACATTTTGCACCAGGGAACCACTTGTAGATGGTGGTAGCATAATCAAACTCTTCATTTCTAGAACATTACAAAGTGTAACCAAATTTGATTGAAGTAATTTCATACGGATTTGATCGTCAAGTGCTATGATTTTAGAAGACAACTTTGCTCGCTTGATGTACTTGATTCGATCAATCCATTTCTTCACTATACATGCTTCTGCAATGTCCTTGGCATCATTCAAAAGATCATGTGCACCTTTAAGCCATACTTGATAGTTCTCATCACCAATCGTTGCATACTTTGCAACAGTATCCACAAGTGGTGAGAGTGATTCCAAAGTCACCAATAGACTTTTGCAGTTTTCCTTGCACCGAGAGGCCTTTCCAATTATAGAGATCACAGTTTTGAGTAATTCTCCCACAATAGCTCCAAGAATTGTTCCACCAACCAACTCCGCCGCCATAGCAACCTTAAACCCACATATTACCTCTTTAGTCAATGTAGCAAAAGTTGTTTCAATTTATGATGATATTTTACACTATAAACCTATGATGAAGGCCAAATGGGAAATTTCATATGCAAAAGATTTTATTTCAAAAATAACTATGACAAAACTTCTCTTACTTCATATTATGACTAGGAGTCACAAAATGTTCAAAATCCTTTGTTGAAAAAATCATGATGGTTTCCATATTTGTCAAAAATAATGAACAATTTTGAATGACTAAAAGACACAATAAAAGGAAAAAATTGGAAAAAAATCATTGATGATTTCACTCCAAAATATATAAAAGAAAATTCAATGCACATAAAAACAAAAATACTGTTAGGTATAAAGAATCATAATTTTGCAATGACTGGTAGCTTCATCTCAAATAAATTCTCTTTAATTTGTATAAATTTAATAAAGCATATCCAAAACAAAAAGTAAATTTGCATACTTACGGAAAGTCACAAGTCCATCATTACAAGATTCACTCATGGTAGGTTGAATAATAAATTAAAACTCTTAAATCAACCCCTTTAAATTTGAGGCTATTTCAAGTGTTTAATTGTCCCAAGATAACTCCACCCCTCAAAAAAATTACTATGCATCATACTTCCTCTTCATTATTGTCTTGGAACATCTATCTTTAGACCATTTGAGTTAAACTATTAACATCCACCTTCCAAAAATTCCAAATTCAAGAACCTCAACACTTGCAAGATCATTATGTTTAATATTGATACTTTATATGTGGTATACAATCCAAGTTGAATATTTCAAGCCTCAAGCTTTGGCAATTTTCTCTCTACCAAAAGTGCCCAAATTAATCCTTGAAAGGCCCTTGGATTCCCCTTTTACAACCACAAATTAGCCTTATAATTCTTCAATTACGGTTTACTACATGATTAGAGATACATTGTTGTTTACATTCTTCCATGGTCATTAAATAAATTTGCACTAAACAAGATTTAATGAATGTTTTTATGATCAATTACCACTATATTCATAAGATACTATACAACCACAAAGGACTTTCAAGCCCTCCTACAATTAATGCTATAAATGATCAATTTTATAACTTATACCAAATTTATTGGATTCACACGAAACAAAGCTTGACTATAAGCTAGACATAAAGAAGATGATAATTAGGAACTACAGCAAAGGAATCAAGCATCTAAAATCACTAGAGCCATCCAACAACCCAATTCAATGAATAAGACTAGGTCCAATATTGAATTTGATAAAAAAAAGCCTCAAGGATTTAGAATATTCATCAATGAAAGAAATCAACATACTTGGCTAGAGAGCAAATAGAAAATCGCAAATTATGAATGAAACTGTAAAACACACTAACACTTGCACACTTGCATTCATTAATGCTTTGCATATGCTTTCAACCTCCAAATATTTTTCCAAATGGATCATTAACGTTAACACTATTGATCCACAATAACATATCTAAGCATATTCAAATTTACACCAATGAAATCTAATTTGTCAACATAATAACACAACACTAAATTAACAAGTTGGTAAACAATTGAAGATAAGGCAACTAATGCTTTGCAACATTCTACAAAGAAACACCTAGAAGTTCAAATCAAAATATCACGTAAAACAAAAACACATGTAAGCTCAATTCCATTGCACTAGTGATATTCTACAAACCAAAAACTGTAACATCCACCTTTATAAAGGTCTAATTTCAAGCTACAAACTAAGAATTTAGGACATGTGAAGATTATTTATTTCAAGTTGCATGTACTCAACTATGACAAAACAATGGAATATTGCCAATTCAACAAAATTGATGTTGTGAAGATGTGACTAAAAGCAATCAACATATGACCACTCAGGAACATTGTCTCTCATTCCAAAATTGCCATTCCAACACATAACATTCTTGAACAATCAAGAACATTGTCTCTCATTCCAAAATTGTCATTCCAACACATAACATTTTTGAACGGTGAGATTGGGGTCTCTCTACCACCAATGCCATTGTAACATGCATACTCATCCATGCTACAATAGTTTGTCAATCAAGGACAATCATTCATCCAAGAAATTAAAGGTCATCTATCTAATTAATAGAGGAACGCCAGGCACTATCTAAGAATGTTAGGCACTTGACAAAGTTGCTGATATGAAAAATTTGTATATATGGCTTTCCCTGATCGCCCACCTTGGATGTTCTAGAAGATCCGACTAGAAATGCCAACTACGATAATCACATTGACTGACCCAAGAAGTTCAAATGTGGGCACAAAACCTCCAACAATACACAAACAATCACTAGAATCACAACCTCCTCAAACCCACAGAGCATGCACACCTAGCCACACATTCATCAAAGAAACATTCTACGATACCTGAAATTGGCTTTTGTAGTCAAAAGATTGCTTCGGTGGAACAACCCGCACGCTTGCCAAAACGAGTTGCCAGCTGAAAACTCCACCAAAAGCACAGCAACACGATCATCCAAGAATATACATCCACGACATCAAGCTCAAATACGCCTGAAGCTGTTGAACTGCAGCACAAAACGCAAAGACTTCACCGCTTCAGTCACTGCTTCAAATGCATCATCCAAAGCACTCGAAGCTCCAAGCACGGCTCCAAATCGGGCTCCAAGCAAGGCTCCATGCGTGCAAAATGCTTCGAAAGAGGCACTGCAACCTTGCAGTGATACTCGACGAGGCGACCTGTGCAGACAATCCGAGGCAAGCCCGAACCAAGTAGCCAGCATTCCAGGCAGGAGTTTGTCAGACGCTGCCATAAAATGGTGCCCACTTGGCCACGTTCGTGGACCCGAGCCGGGCGCAGATTCCAACGCTAGGTCGGTCCAATGGGGAGTGACGCGCTTTACTGTAGGCGACACGTTCTGTACATTTCACGCGGTCTGGCCCCAGACCTGGTTCGTCAGTGGCAGTACTGTAACATGTCGTACGTCACATGGTCAGACTTACCTGACATGCAATATAAGGGTGGGTACATCTGTCAAGCAAGGTTAGCCTGACCAATAGCGCAGTATTATTAGCTGCAGTGTGAGTCATTCATTTTCATGTTCGTTTTCTAGGTTTATTCTCTCAGAAGACTTCCAATGGAGGAGCCAGAGCTGTCCACCAGAAGACTCATACTAGAGAAGAGCTGTCCACCCCTAAGCTGGTAACTGACCCCTGCCTATATTTTGGCGCATAAGGTAATACGTTGTGAAAGTGCACTGGCTCCACACCCTCAAATGTACGTTATATGTACATGTTTCTTTTTCATAGCCTCTTCAGTAATGTAAAGAATAGTGTACAATTTAGGAGGTGGGTAAATTTTGAGCCCTATGCCATTTCAACCTCAAAATTTCACAACTAATTCTACAAAGCTCCAAAAAATATGAAACCACTTGAATTCAATGCCAATTCCACCCGTCTTTCAAGGATTATTTACTGAAAATTATTTCAAGGAGTTTTGCCTCCCCAAAATTCAGTTTCAGCTCTTGGAGCAACTCCAATGTGGAGATGGGAAGAGACTTAACCCCTAAAAGACCAAGGCCTCTTTTCTGCCAAAAGACACTCAAAACTGCCCTTTCTACAGAGAAGAGTAAAAAATTTTGAATTTTTTTTAACATCCAATCATAGGATCTTACACCTACTAGTATGAAGGTCATAAATTAAAATTTTGAGGCTATTACAGAAACAAGCCATCCATTGTCGTGCCATGTTTTCTTCGATCGACATCTCCAAAGCGATAGTTTGATTGACTTCTCCAAAGCAATGGTTCAATTGACTTCTCCAAACACCAGGTTTGTGTGTGAATCTTCCCATGGCTGAGGGGCTCTCAACCCTTGCAATGTAAAGAAACATGTGTGACGACAAAATTTAATGTGCATGACGTGACTCCCATGTTCCACAAATCATAAGCTTATTGCTTATTATAGGCAATGAAATCTCCGTTGGTACCATTGGAAAGCTCTCGGCAAGGAGGGGTGCACATGCTTGGCTTCATGGCATTCCAATTCATAGTGAAAAAGTTATGGACTTTTGAGTTGTTTTTGGTTCTAAAAAAATTAGAAAATTACTTTTACTTTTGTTTTGATTGTGGCAACGCCACAGGGTACTCTAGTAGGCAATGAAATCTCCGTTGTTGCAACCTTCTGGTGCATTTTATAGTTAGTAAGTTGTTACGTATTAATGAGCGATAAAGCCCGAATGGGGCGGGCCATGCCACGTGAACTTACTTCCATCCTATAGACCAGCTCCGAGTTTGAACCAGAATTATATTGTTGTTGTTTCTACACTACACTAAAATTGTTAAATAGTGTTGGCTACACTAATTCTCAACAATAACACTAATTGTGATTTGCAAGGTTAGTATTAGGACATTATTTACCCATTCTAACACTATTTTAGCTCTATAGTAAAATTTGATCATTTCAACATTTCTACGAGAGTGCATTTAGTGTTAGATGGGAACAAAATATAGAACATGGAACAATACTAATTATCACCCAAAATATAAAAACAGGGAACAACACTAATTATCACCCAACACTATTTAACAATTTTATTGTAGTGAGAAGTGGCCAAGGTGAACTACCCCCTTCATTGCCCCGTTTTACCCCTAGGGAAAATGCTGTGGAATTTTTATTTTCAATCAGATGAATTTTTTGGCAAATTCTGAATTCAGATTTGCAATCAGCGACCCCAAATTAGCTAGGGGCAGTCTTGAAATATAAGAAATCATGGAAAAAAAATAGTTCACAATTAACCCTGGCCAGGGCAATGAGGTGAGTTCTCCCTGGCCAGTGAGAAGCTTGGTGGTAAACTGGTAATCACTGCAGACAGAGGATGCGACTTGACTGTCAAGCGAGGTACAATACTGTACTGCTGTAGACTTAAGCCTGGCCAACAGCTGCAGTGTGAGTTTTCCATTGACAGGGGAACAGTACAGTTCCCTTCGGAAAGTCTTCGGACAAATCGAATCTAGGGTTCTTCAGAGTTCTCGCACTACTGACTTCAAACGGCTCCCATTTCTTCAGCCGGCTTTCAAACCCTAGATTTCTTTTCACAACATGGTGTACACAGGAGAGGAAAAGGCTCAAGTGGTTGGGATGTTCAAGGGTGGCTGTAGAGTGAGTGAAATTGCCGTTTCTTTAGGTATACCTAAACAAAGTATTTCTGACATTCTGAAGAAGTACCGCATTGAAAACACCGTGGAGACCTTGCAACGCAGTGGAAGGCCAAAGAAGTTGTTAGAGCGGGATACTAGAGCAATTGTTCGAGTAGCCAAGCAGAACAGGAGGGCAACATTGGCAGACATCACGAACTCTTCGCCTATCCAAGTAAGTCATACTGTTGTGAGACAAGCATTGAAAGATTCTGGTTTGCAAAGTAGAATTGCTCGCAAAAAGCCATTTCTTTCACGTGTTCACAAAGAGAAGCGACTTGCTTTTGCGAAAAGTCATGTCAATTGGACCGTAGAGCAGTGGAAGAATGTGATTTGGACAGACGAGGCAACCTTTGAAATTGGCAAAAATTTCCGGCAAATTCGGGTGTGGCGTAGCACCAAAGAAACTTACGAACCGGACTGTTTGGCTTCAACTTTCAAGAGCGGTAGGACTTTAGTGATGATCTGGGGTGCTTTCTACAATAATCTAAGGTCATCATTAGGGTTTATGATACCAGGAAAGCGAACTGCTCTTGATTTTGTGGATATAGTTTACGAAGGGCCTCTGAAAGAATTTTTGTTGTTAGTTCCTGGGGCAATTCTCATGGAAGATGGTGCTCCTGTGCATCGTAGTCTTGCACCAAAAAAATGGAGAGAAGATCGAGGATTGCAGAAGCTTGAATGGCCGGCACAGTCACCAGATTTGAATCCGATTGAAAATGTGTGGGCCATGATGAAGAGCAGTATACAAAATCGCTCAACACCAATTACAAACATTGCAGACATGAAGATAGCTCTGCAAGAGGTGTGGGTAGGCTTAGACATTGAGAACTTTGAAACTTTGATTGTAAGTTTGCCCACCAGAATGGCTGCTGTGATCAAGGCCAAGGGAGGAGCAACTCGATGGTAAATTGGTATACTTGCAGAAAGAGATTCTCAATTGACTCAAGATTTTTCTTGTATTTTCATGTGTTGGTTGTCGATGAGTATAAAAAATTTGAGGTCAGTGCATGGATTTTGGATTGTGCTACATCAAATTTGATGCCAAGTGATGCGGCTGTCCAGAGTCAGTTTTCTTGGTTGTCCGAAGACTTTCCGAAGGGGACTGTACACTGAGTGTGAGTTACTCACTTTCAAATTTTCTTGTAGATTTATTATTCTCTCACAAATGAAAACAAAACTCCACCAGACAGACTTAGAGCATCCCCACAGCAACACGCAGAAGCAACACTGTGAACCAAATCAATGGAGGACATCCCTCATAATTAGGAGATCAATGGTGTAGAACCTTTGAGATCAATGGTGTAGAACCTTTACAATGTTGCTTCAGCGTGTTGCTGTGGGGATGCTGTTAGAATGGAGGCGAGGCGAGCTGTCCACCTCCTCTCCGTTTTCAGCATGTGGGGGCCCAAGCTGGTGGAGACCCCTGCCTATGTTTCTGTCCTGATAACTGATAAACTATCAAGCAGTCGGTGCCCTTGTCTCGCAAGCTCCTCCAGTAAGTTATGATAATCAATCACTCGTCTTTTGCTGTGGAGTTTGTTCGCTTCCGGAGCGTGGTTGGTGTGCTGCAATTCGCCCCAAGATAAGGGAGGAGGTCCATGAATCGCCCACCTCATGGCTGAAACTGAATTTGGGGAGGTGAAGTCTCTAGAAATATTCTTCAGTCAAATTGCCTTGGAAGACAAGTGGAATTGGCATTTAACTCATATTTTTTGGACCCTTATGCAATCAATCATAAAATTTTGAAGTTGAAATGGCATAGGGCTCGAAAATTGCCCACCTCCTCAAATGTACACCATTTGTACATTGGGGAAGACTAGGAAAAAACATGTAGAAAAGTGGTGTATGTTTGAGGAGGTGGATAATTTTAGAGCCTATGCACTCTTAGAACCTTTTACCTTAATCCCTTCCATTACAGAGGAACAAAATGATAAAGCTTTAAAGGAACATAATTATTGAGCTTCACACATACCTCTTACATCCTAAGGAACATTTTCTTATATAGGTAGATAAAAGTATCTTATCTCAAGGTTTGGCCTCTAGAAGTTTTTCAACCTTCATTTTACGATTTGTCACCAAGTGGTTTTACATCTTTGAGATTCCAAGTTTTGGATTTTGATCTTTTTTATTCAATGTATTGTAATTGAATTCCAATAAGAGTCCACCTCCAATAGTTGGGCAATGAACATTTTTGAAGAGCATACTATTGGAGTTTCATGAATTGATGAGGTACATTTAAATATGCTAAAAATGGAAATTAGGTTTTTTCTTTAGTGGTGGGAATAGCTTGGTCATTTAGTACCTAGTGATATTTGTACAACACTTTGAATTAGTTCATATTGATGAAAGAAGAAATTGATATTGTAGAAATGGAGATTTTATGTCTATATTTGTTTCCTATCATAGTTGATACTTTAAAAGCTCCAAATCTACATACCATCTCATGTTTGGTTTTCTTCTTGTATTATAGGTAAGGTCTTTAGAATGTATATAACTATCCTCTTTTCTAATATTTACAATTATGATGTTGTACGTAAAAACAACATTTTGAAATACATGAGAGTGGGAGATAGTTTAGAATCCTTTTTGCATTCGGCAAACTTGTACCATTACATTTTTATCTAATTTTTTGGTGATCATAATACTACATGCCAGAATTTGCTTTTGCAATGCGGTGATAAAATCAAATTTCCATGTCATACTTTTAGAAGTTTACTTCATTGTAAACAAATTTAAAGATGGCATGTGGTTTAGTCTTAACAAATGTGATAATGTCAATGATATTTAAGTCAAAAAAGATCTATCTAAATTTGGATATAGAAAATTTTGATAGCAACTCCAAAATTAGTGATCAACAATAGGAAAGGTAGATCAATTGGATACCAAATTTGTCTTCCAAAGGATGAAGGAACTTGTTAAGTCTTGCAAAAATCACTTTGTAGATGTGACACATGTATTTTATGGAATCAAATATAGTGTATGAGTTTGACTTTGTTTTTTGGACAATGAACATATTGAACTTCTTGATTCTGTCTCGTTCCTACTTATATGGAAGTCATCCTAATTTTTGGTGATACTTTATTAAGTTCTTGTCTTATCTAATGGTTGGATTTGGTGTTATTAGAATATAAATTTTTTCTAAAATTACAAATGCGGAAGTGTGTTAAGTGGTCAAATTGCATTGACTCCAATTCAAAACTAAATTTGCAAAAATGAGGCTATAGATGTAAAGAACACAAAAATTTCAACAAATCATTATGTCAAGAGAACCTCATTTTGAATCCATTTTGAATCATTTGTTCAAAAAAAGATAATGTTTTGCTCGTAATCAAATTTTGAAGGAATTTTGAAATCTCCTTTTCCAAATTTATAAAAACATATTGGTGATAGCATTGGTGAATCTAACCATATGGATGGAATCTAATATTCAAAATCTACAACTTTCCTTTGTATATCACTTCTAAAAGATTCTTCCAAATAGCACTTTATAATGATTTTCTCCAGATCCTCAATTTTGGAGAAGAGTCTAGATGCTCTAGGGTTAAATGCTTTTGAGTAGTTATAATTCTAAACAATTAAAAATTATTATTATTATTTTATTTGAATAAATTTTACTTGACCAATTTGACATTTAAGAAAAAGGAAATTATATCTTTTGCTATGTCTATTGGAATGATGTGAAATAAAGCTATGCATGTGTATTAGAATAATTAGCATCAACTTTGTCAATTTTATGCAAAAATTCCAAATTGAGAAGTTAATAGAACTTGCCTAAGTTCTCAAAAAACTCAAAGTGGGTTGCTGTAATCCCTCACTGCCCAAGGGTACCAATAGTGTCTTCACATAGTTTTAGGTCCAGTTCAAAGTGTTGTAACATTTGCATCCAATGTCTAAATACAATAAAACTTGTTGGAAAATACATATTCTCTCTTCTTATTTGTGTGGTAGAGTTTTTAGATCAATCCAAGATGTACTAATTTTTTGTAAGCCTTTTGAAGTTCAGAGGTTCAATTTGCATTGACCAAAGTACATGTAATAGCTGCAACTTTGGAAGCTTGTATCTCCTCCATCCAATGTTTGTTTGATAGGCTACATTTCCCTTAAAGTCTAATTATTGTGGTAAAATTTTTATGTCAATCCAAGTTGATTTGAATATTTGGGAGCAATTCAAAGATCAAAATCTTGACATTTATAGATTACAATGAACTTTGGTAGCTTGTTTCTTCTTTATACAATGTCCGTTTCAAATTTTTAAAATTGGAAAAGTTGCACATACTAGTCTAGTTTGTATATTTAAAATTTCATATCAATCCAAGAAGTTATGAGTGATTGAAAATCATTTTAGTAGGAGGTTTAGCCCTAGATGTGTTTTTTTGCCACTTTTCTTGCTATTTTTTGACATTTCAAAGCCATTTTGCAGATTTAATGAGTTTATTTAATGGTATTTTCTTTCACCAATGTGTTTTTATGTTGGTTTTGAAACACTTTATAGTTTAAAGTCTTTTCATTTGAGTAGGTTTAGAAATCAAATTTCACCTCTAAATATGTTGCTAGGAAAATTTCAACATCCTCTTTCTACACTAAAACATTATAATCTTGCAATCTATGTGGCCAAATGGCTCCAAATTTGATTCACATCATCCACAACAAGTACACTACAAGAGTGTACAGTAAGTTGAGATGTCTATACCTTAGTAACATTTTGGACTACAACAATCCAAAAGCAATGATGTTTTTAAATCCCCAAAAGGCCTTAGGCCTTTAAGGGGTAAGTATTAAACAACTATTTATTTACTCTATTAAAGTACTTAATATTGAATAAGATGTTTTATACTAGGTTCACTTGACATAACATTGTTCATTAAAAAGCTTTGCGTCCACAAATGTAGCAAATGACACTACAATGGCACAAAAATATCTAAGCTAGGAGGTTCTAAAGGTGCATATGCTCTACAATCACCCACTTCTTTAAATGCACACTATTTTTACATGTTCCTTTTTCATAGCCTTCAATAATGTATAAATAGTGTACATTTTAGACAATGGGCAATTTTAAAGTCCTTTCCCAATTTAACTTCAAAATTTCCTAACTAATTCCACACAACTCCAAAACATAGGAAGGAGGTTTATAAATCACCCATTGAAGTTGAAATTGAATTTCACATGTTTCATATATTTTGAAATTAGTTAAGAAAATTTGAAGTTGAAATGGCATAGGGTTCTAAAATTGCCCACCATCTAAAGTGTACACTATTTATACATTGCTAAAGGCTATGGAAAATCAACATGTACAAAAAATATACATTTGAAGAGGTAGGTGCTTTTAGAGTTTGTGCACTTTTAGTACCTCCTACCTTTCTACTTCTTTGTTAATGTAATAGAAGTTGGTATACTTCATGATGTTTCATACTATTAGTCTATATTACAAGCCTAGGGAAAAAATTTCATGTTCAAAATGGTTAATTTCAAAAGGAAATATTACAAATCTTCTTGAAACTCATCTTTTGAATGGAATATGAGTTTTTAAAATTTATTGTTGAAATATTTGCAATGGATCCATGCAAGAACATTAAGAAATTTTGAATGACTAAAAGATACAAAGATACTAAAAATTAGTAAAAATTGACTTCTAAGTACATCTCCAAAATAAATACAAAAAGCTTCATCGCACAAGAAATTATAAAATACACGCAAAAAGGAGAGAAACATTTTTAAGCTTGAAAAAACTATGATTTCACAATGATTTGAAATTTCCTCACAAATATATGATACATGCCCACATATAAACTTCAATTTGTATAAATTCATTAAAGTGCAAAAAGAGTAAAGATTTTCAATTTCAAACATTATTATAAGCCCATCCTTTTTAAGATTCAATCTTGATAGGTTGAACAACAAATTAGAGCTCATCATACAATGCCTTTCATTTGGAGGTTGTTTCAAGTGTAAAATTGTCACTAGGCAATTCCCCCTAAAGTAATTGTGCAACATGCTCCTTCTTTATAATTATCATTAATTATCCATCCTTAGAATATTTTAGTTAACCTATTCACCTACAACTTCAAAAAATTCCAAACTCAAAAATCACACCACTTGTAAGATCATGATGCTTGAGGTTGAAACTATTAATGCCGTTTGAAATTCAAGTTGAAAATTTCAAAGTATCATTAGAGGAAGAACGGAGCCTCAATATAGCCACTATAGACTAGCTATGAACAATAGACTAAAGAATAAAAATTCAAAAACAAAATTGAATTTAAAGTCCACCCATGCAATTTGAAAGAAAAATCTAAAAAGAATCATTTTAAAAAAATTGCAATTTATTCTTCCAAATTTTCTACTAGGGTTGATCCCAATTTTCATAAAATTTAAAAATTGACTTAAAAAAATTAAAAATTAAAAAAAAAAAAAAAAAAAAAAAAAAAAAATATATATATATATATATATATATATATATATATATATATATATATATATATATATATATATATATATATATATATATATATATATAAGAGCTCCAAAAAATAGTTGACCACCATATATATCACTATTATAAATTGAGAAATTGGAATAATGAAGTGAAATTTTGAAGTGCTTAAAATGAACCATATTAAACCTATTATTACTTCAATGAAATTTCTATGTTAAAGTATTTTTTGTAAAAAGCATGAATATATATATATATATATATATATATATATATATTTATTTGTTTATTTATTTATTTTATAGGAAGAGTGTACATCTTGATTGGAGTCACAAGTTATAAGTTTTATGAATTTTACATTTTTATTAATTGAAATCTTATTGATTGAAATTTTGACCTCAAAATTCTTATATATGAATATATAAAAATATATATGATGTAGTATGTTGTTCATTGTTTATCACAATTTTTCAAAGGGAGAGAGTCCTCTCAAGGTCTCATTCTCTTTCTAGTGTAAGTTTCAAATTTTGGTAATTTTTTCATAAATAAACTTGGCAAAGGTATCCCAAGGCCCTAAACAAATGATTAATTTTAAAGCTTATGCAAGTACATATTCACACATTGAAATTTACATTAAGAAAATCTAATTTGTGAGCATAATAATTACACTAAATTGACAAGTTGGTGAACAATTGAAGATAAGGCAAGTAATGCTACGTCACACTCTAGAAAGGAACATAAAAAAATAATATTCTATAAATCAAAAATTGTGACATCTATCTTTACAATGATCTTAGGCTACAAATGAGGAATTTAGGTAAAGACTTCAGTTCTAGCCATGCTCTTTGAATCAAGCCAAAATAGTAGGAATTTCCTAACTTGATGAAATTAATGAAATTGACATTACAAGAGGATGTGATTAAAAGCAATTGACACATGACCATGCAAGGAGATAGTATTTTGTGCCATTCCCTCATAAGACTCTTGAATGGAAATGTTATAGTAGCTTATCGATGAAGGACAATCATTCATCCCAAATAATGATGGTGGTATATTTAATTAACTTTATTTCATGAAAATGAGACACTTTTTCAATACTTTTGTAGTACTGCATTAGTACCATTGGAGAAGCTTAACATTATAGTACCTAATTTATACGCTTGCAATATCACATTTGAACAATACTATATACTTATGTTGTACTACATTGAAGTGTAAAATTTAGCATTTCAGGAATACAATATTTATCATAATACATTATATTAATATTACTAAAATATAATATTGATATTATTAAATAACTTTACAATAATATATTAAAAATAATAATACATAGATTGTATTGTAATAGGATTAGAAAAATAATTATATTTTATACAAAACAATGAAGATTATTATTATGATAAATAACTACATTGTTGTATATTAATTAAATAATTAAGCTATTTTAAAGATATTTATTTGTAGTACTATAACAATATGACAATACTAATGCAATACTGCAACAATTAAAACTTTCAATATTTTATTACCAATATCCTACATCATTCATTCTCTTATTAGAAATTCAATAAATTGTATCATGCAATACATACAACACATGTAAAATGCATTCACCATAAAAAGAATTTGAAGAGATATGAAAATTACATTTTCATATCAGAAGAATGATATTTGCATGTAGTTGCATCCTTTAGGCCTATATGGGGAATTTCATTAAAATGGCGATATTCCATGTGCCATTTTCATAGTATGCCATTCCCACAGTTTAGAGCAGGCGGTCTGAAATCTATTAGTGTCTTAGATTTGTGAAGTCTACACCTCTATTAGATGCATTAAATCTAGGAAAGATGTAGATTTCAAACTGGTCAATCTAAAAAATCTACATATTTTATAGATTTCAGATATCTACTAATGATATAGATTTCAGAAATCTAAGATTCTAATAGAGTTTAGACTGCCTGGTCTGAACTGTAGGAATGCCAAAGTCACAGAATATTCACCATTTTAATGAAATTCCCCATCTATAACCTATCCCCAATGCAACTACTACTCTAATCCTTCAAAATTAAACCACTAGTTCAATCCACATGAACTAATATTTGAAGTTGACTAGGCTATGTGGGATCAAAAAGTGAAGCATTCATCGTAGATCTTGCTATTTATACATGCAACAACCATACCAACCTCAACTTCATGAGTAGACACATTTTTGAAACTTTTCAAATTGTCATGACAGTTGGAAAGAACGAAATAACAAAGACACCATTTGTTCATAACCGTTTCTAAAGCCTAACCATTCACTCTCTGAGTAGTCTGTTAGTAGATCTTTAAGATATTTTAAACCTTGAGACAATTTAGTGACAACTTCTAGTCTTTAGGAGAAGAGAATATTTCCTTTGTGATAGCTTTAACGAGCATCAACAAAAATAAATCAAGCACCACAACGATCTTTTGCATACTTGTAACATGAACTGCGAAAATTATTTGTAGTTAGCTTGACAACTTCAACAATTGGACAATGATAAGGAATACACTGTAGAATATTAGTAAAGACAACCAAATCAAGCTTCTTTGTAGCTAGTGCACATGTGGAATTGGAAGAAGAAACTTAACCCCAAAGTGACATTCGAAATCCAGGGTTTAAAAACATCATTGCTTTTGAAGCTCTGTAGGTCTAGATATCTTCAAGTTATACAAATCTCAATTGTACAATCTTGCAGTGTATATGTTTTAGATGATATGTATAAAATTTGAAGTCATTTGGCCATATAGATTGCAAGATCATAATGTTTTAGTGTCAAAAATAGATGCTAAAATTTTCCCAAAAACACATTTGGAGGTGAAATTTGTTTTCTAAACCTACTCAAATGAAAAAACTTTACACTACAAAATGATTCAAAACTAGTATACAAACACATTGGTAAATTTTTTTCATTCAATTGACTCATTGTGTCTAAAAAATAGCTTTGAAATGTAAAAAAAACAGCAAGAAAAATTGCAAAAAACACATCTAAAGTTGAACCTCCTCCTACTAGAATGCTTCTCACTCACTCATTACTTCTTGGATTGACATGAGATTTTTGCCTCACAAACTTGACTAGTATGCGCAACTTTTCCAAATTTTTTTTTATTGAAAATGGACTTTGTATGAACAAGAAATAGGCCGTTGAAGTTCACTCTACTCCCCAAATGCCAGGATGTCGAACTTCGAATTCCTCCCAAACATTCACAACAACTTGGATTGACATGAAAATTTTACCAAAATAACTAGACTTTAAGGGGAACAAAATCCAACAAATTTTATTGAAAATTAATGTTTTACGAAAGAGATCTAAGCTCCCGAAGTTGCAGCCCTAAATGCAGTTTGGTGAACTCAAATTGAAGTTGTGAACTTCAATTGGTCCCCCAAAACTAAGTACATCTTGGATTGATATGAAATATTCTCTACACAAACTAGAGGGGAGAACACAACTTTCCCAACAAGTTTTATTGAATTTGGACCTTAGATGCAAAAGTTACAACACTTTGAACTGGACTTCAAATTGTGTGAGGACACTTTCTGTCCTCTTTGTCATTTTAGGGTTAATGGATTTAAAAAAAAATGCATACTGTTCTAAAACGAGCACTCCAGTGACTAAGGACTCAAAGCACAAAACACATACTCTTCTGCATCCTAAGAAACAAAAACCCATGTCAAGCAAGATGAAGACAAAGAAATTTCAAGAGGCAACTTGAAATGCACAACAATGAAGCTTTCATGAACTTACTAAAGGCAAAAGTTGGTCAGAAGCAGGAACAAGGGTGCCATTGAACGCGCGCTTGTAAAAGGGAGGGCCGAAAAGAGTACTACAAGAGGAGTTGAATTGAGTGGATTTGGTTATGTGTGGTTGGCATTATGCGGTGCCTCCTAACTTGCACCTCATTAATCAAAATGGAATGATTCAAAAAATTTCATGTATATATATAATCTAATGAACCATAAAATTATTTTTTAATTTGCTCAAGTTGCACAAGTTGAGGAATAAACTACATATCATACAATAACTTTTTAAGCATGTAGTCAAAAGTTATGAAAATTGTTGGCCCTTAAAGGGCCTCCTTGTCCACATGTTGTGTGAAAGTTTCAAAGAAAAGAATAAAATCTTTGCTCACATGTACCTGTCCAAAAATGTCATATTGCCAAAAACAAAAGGTTGATCCTTTAGGGGTTAATTAGTTTTTTAGTGACAATATTTTTCAAATAAATTCTTTAATTTCATTTTGTTCTTTCTAAAAAGAGAATTGAATAGAAAAAAGAACCCATTATACTATCTCATTTCTGAATTGGTAATTAAAAGATAAAAATAAAATAGAATATAAAACCTTAAACTACTCATGTACTTTGTTACTGATCAATAATTTCATCCAATCTTGCCTATTTCTATCCAATTGAACTGAAACACATATGGATATTCATGCACTTACATAATGAAGTTCATCCAAATTTTATTTTAGTAATATTAATAGTATATTGCATTATGATTAATATTGTATTCAGACAATATAATATTTTATACATTACTGCAATATACCATGATTATGTGTATAATGTTATTAAAATGCAGTGTTGTAAGAAGATGAAATTTGTACTTTGTTGTTCTATAACTTTAGCCCTTAAAGGATGACGGGGTGAGTTTGAAAATTCTCAATTTTTATGACCGTAAAGCATTGGCTTAAAAATTGTACAAGCACTTATTGTAAGACAAACTAATGTAGAAAACCTCCCCTTTTCTTACAAAATTCCAAGGATGAATAGTTGCACTTCTATCCTACAGAGAGAGATTCTCTATCATTCATTAGATACAAAACATCCGCCTCAACGTTTAAGGGTTAATAATATTGATACAATACTACAAAAATATTCATAACAAGACTTTTGTTTACAGATTGCAATTGTAATATCATTAAATAATAACCACCATATTTTATTAACCTCTAAAGTCCCAAAGTCCCTACAGGGGACTCTTGGGATTTTGGATAGGCTTGTGTGATTTTAATTTTTGACATTATTTTTTAAAACTTTTTTTGAAGATAGGAAATTAGATTAGCTTTCCAGGGAATATAATTTTTATTTCAATCAGTGCATGAAAACAAAAATTATGTCACCATTAGTCCAAAAAACAACTAAAGGGGCAACCCAAAAAAATTTGCAAAAAATTGAATTTTTTTCATTTAGATTATATTTTTATCTACATTTGAAGTTTGGATTCATTCCATTTAGACTAGTGATGAGAAAGTTATGGACAATCTTAGTTTTTGAATAATCTAAGCATCTTCTTAAAAAAATTTTGAATTTATCACTTTAAATGCAAATATCTTGCAATCTAGAAGGTCAAAGATCCTGAAATTTTCTCCTCGCATTCTTATACTAGTGTAGTACAAGATCTGATGATTAGATGTATAAAATGAAAATAATTTTTAAAGTTTTTTGCTCTTTGCAATAGAAATGATAGTTTTGAAGGAAAAATGGCCTTGAGACTTTAGGAGTTGATGCAATACTACATGCAATACTGCAAAAATATTGGCTAGTACAATAGCATACATGGAGTGGAGGTCACTTTCATGATGCAAGCCTATTTGGATGAAATTTGCCAATAACAAATAATTATGCAGATGAACGTACTCACATAGATATTTATTATCCTTTTTTCTTACTGTCATACATTCTTGGGTGCCTGCAGGATGACCTTGAAGAAAAGAAAACAAATTGATTGGGTGGTTGGAATGTTACTTATTTATGTTGCTAGAGTGAAAGGATTCATGTATCCCAACCGCATTTCAGTAGGTGAGTCATGGATGGAAGAGAATTGTTCTACATGAGATAAAAGCACAAGTGTTCATCTTTGGAATTTTGTGTATAATGGGAATTCAAGGTCTTGTTTAGTAGTTTGACCTCCAATGAATGCTCTTGAGTTAGTTTTTCTAAGCAAATGATTCCCAAAGGACCAAAAAAGATGATTAGGCCATTGTTCTAGGGTTGACCCTTAACCCCTAAATGCTCAAGGCATTGGGTGTCAACAATATTGTGAAGTTAAATAAAACCTAATTAAGTTGCTATTTTTAGTAGTTTATATTTTTCAAAAAATCTTTTTGAATATTTAATTTTGAAAATGATTGATGATGATTTTTCTATTCAAGATTTTATGCAAGAGTTTCCATTGCAATCTTGACTTTCTATAATGTTGAAGGCTTTTAGGAATGAGCCTCAAATACACTAGATCTTGGAGAAAAAGATCACATTAGAAATTCAATTACAAAAATTGTAGAACTGATTTTGAGAAGCCATAAATTGTTGGGATTATGCATGTTAGTGATCAACATTTTAGATTTGACATGTGAAAAGAGGATTAAAAGATTTCAAATCACATTTGCAATTTTAACACCCTCATTATCTAACACTCTAATCTTTCCATTCATAAGTGATATTGTTGTGTTTCCTTTTCCTACATGATCTCTGACATATCTAGTTTGAATTTGTACGGATACAATTCCAAAAAAATTGATACAACTTATCAAAATGTTGGCTTTTTGATCAATTTAGAGCAAATTCTTAGAAGCTCAAAAAAGGCCTTGGACATTTAGGGGTTATAGGATGAATGGATGACTTTGAAAATCATCCCTTTTCATTATCGTGTGAATCATTGGCTTAAAAATAGCAAAAACACTCATTGGAAGTCAAACTAGTATAGAAGACCTCCCCTTTTCACAACCAAATTCCAAGGATAAATAGTTGCACTTTTGTCCTACTAGACTAAGGATTCCATGTCATCCATCCAACACCACATGTCCATGCCAACATTTAAGGTTTAAACAGGTAAGTCATGGATGCATATTTGAAGTACTGTAGACGAAGAAAAGAAAAGTAAGCCAGCCCATTGTGGTCAGAATGAGGAGTTTAGCATCATCTTGTTGCTGAAATTTTTCAATTTCTTCCCACATTACTACAAGTGTGAAAAACAGCAAGTGCAATTGAAATTAAAAAAATTTTGACGAAGTATGAATTTGCTAGGAATTTCTAAACCATTGAACCCAAAAGAGTCTGTAGACTACCTTAAGACCACTAAAATCTGAATCTGTAATGCTCATCTCACTGCCTAATGCAGTCAAAATGTTTTCTATTATAGAAGGACAAAAAGGTCAATTTTTACAATGGACTTCACACTAAAAAATCAGAAGTTCCTAATGAGATCAGTGTTCATTCCATTGCTGTCATGTAAGACATGCATTGTTACCCACATCCCAAAAAATCCACAATGGGTCATTTCTTAGGCAACTGCAATAGGTCATTTCTTAGGCAACTGCAATGGGTCATTTGACCGCAATGGGCTGTCTTACCTTCTTATCAGCTCTGAAATTATTTCTTGGCCATTGATTGTGGAGATTCATATGATTTCCTGTTTTACAGCAGTATTTCATGATTTGTAACTTCTTGTGTCTGCTGTGTGTGAAAAGCATGGCAGGGCTCAGTTTTCAAGCCCAAATGGGAGGACTTTTTGTGGGTAAGGTAGTATGGCCTTAGAGCGACCTTGTAAGGGCTGATTCGCCTTTTTCACAAGTTTCCATGGACAGATTGATTTTTAGCTCACTTTTCAGAGAAAGAAAAATAGATGCAGAACTCAACACAAGTAGTTTTGTATTTTTCCAAGCATTTTTGAATTACTTATGAATTTTCAAAGATTCAAGTCATAGGCACCTATTTGTGACCATAGGTGTCCCAAAATTCATCCCCTTATCACTTATAAAGAAATGTGTAGAAACCAAAGACAATGATTGGCTCTTATAATAAAAAATAATAATGTTTCTTGAATTCATTAAGAGACCAGAGAGGTCCATTCAAGGATCACTTGGCATTCATTCTATAGCTACCTATAGGACAGTTTGAAGAAGAGGGGTGCTTTAAGGCCATACTACCCTATAAGCTTAGGTATTCTATAGAGAATTGTTTACCTCTCCTTTTTGAGCATGTGGGTACCTAATACAAGATCTTATGGTTAGATTTTTAAGAAATATATTTTTTGTTTTCATTGGTGAATGTAGCAAAAATAGAAGTTTTGAGTAGTTTTTTTATTGAAAAATAACTATAGGCCTTTAGGGGTTGGTAGTGTAATAGCAAGAGAAAAAGATATGAATCAAGTAAGTCTATTCCGTAATAGAAAGAACAAAAATGAGATTTTCAAGAAGATGATATTAAAAAAGTTTGGGTGCAATTCCTTCTTTTGAATATGAAATCATTGAAAAGAATGTTAATCCTTAAAGGACCATCATGTTTAGAGGCCCAAATCCACTTCAAAATACTTGGCCCCAAATCAAGGTCAAAATCTTCATCAATATTTATTTTTTAACAAAACCAATCATAAGATCTTTTGATTAACTTGTCCAAGTACATTAATCCAAAATTTTAGAGTGAATATCTCCACTAATTGCAAGTTCAATGTGCCTAAACTTCAAAATGTAGGCTTTTCGAATCCTTTTAAAAAGGTAACATTCCAAAAGATTTGAACCTTGTGAAGGGCCACTAACTTTTGGTTATTGGCACCTTGGTGGTGCAAGTATAGAAAAAGGTTTAAAATATTATTTAAAAAATAATTTAAAATAAAAATATTAAAAATAGTCAATCTGACATGGTGCTGACATGGTACTAATGTGTCACCAATAGTGAAACATCAAATTAAAATTTAAAAAATTTAAAAATCATTTTTTATTTTTATTGTCTCCTATAATTGCAGTGTGGAGGTGTAGAACTCGCAATTTTTCCTAATGAATTTAGTCTTTCAATAATTGAAGCACAGACCTGTAAGGTGGGTGGCTCTTAAACCAACCTGGTTCTCAAACCGATCTGGTACATTTTACTTCTGAAATATACTAACGGCGTACATTTCAGAAGGGGGTCGGTTTTAGAAATCATTGCATTTCAACTTCAAAAATTTGTAATTAATTCCACAAAGGTCCAAAAAAGATGAAACGACTTGGATTAGATGCCTATTCCTTTTTTCTTTCTACCGAAATTCACTGAAAATTGTTTTGAGATGTTTAGCTGTCCCAAAAATGCAATCAGCTCTTAAAGGGTCCGTTTAAGAGCCACCTACCTTAGGTCCATGAATCTGTATGTCCATGAGGTTAAGCTTCTTGAAATATTTTATTTTTAAAATTCCTTGAAAGACAAGCAGAGCTTTGTGGAATTAGTTATGAAATTTTGAAGTTGAAATGGCATTGGGCTGTAAAATCACCCACCTCCTCAAATGTACCTTTTTTAATACATTATTGAAGGCTATGAAAAGCAACATGTACAAATAATGTACATTTGAGAAGGTGGGTGATTTTAGAGCTTGGTCATGCGCTCTTAATACCTCCTACCTTCATCTTGTAAGGACATTTGCAGTCAAATGGATGACTCCACTATTAACTGTAGAAACAAAGGATGCCACTATTGATTCAATAGTGAGAGGAGTATTTTGGTGACTACCCTTCTTGTAGGTCACTTTCGTAAATAATTAGGAAAAATTGGAACATATGAAAAATTATACAAGTAATTGTGAAAATTTGAGAAAGTTTCATTGTTTTGTCAATTCTAAATATTCAAAAATTATTCTTGAGAAAAATTTAAAAAAGGAACACATTTACACATGAATAGGCAAAAAAACATTTACTCCAATGAGGAGTGTTGAAAAATTAGGAAAATTGACACGGAGGGGGCATGTCCTCCCCAAGACTAAACAGGCAAGAAAATTCTCAAAATTTTCAAAACAGTGTGTGCCAACTTCAAATTCAAGATGCAATTATAGCCTCCAGCAATGTACAAACAATGTACATTTTAGGAGGTGGTTGGTTTTAGAGCTGTATGCCATTTCGACTTCAAAATTTCATAACTAATTCTACAAAGCTCCAAAAAATATAAAGAGTTGGGACTTGGGTTAGATGCCAATTCCTCTTATCTTTTAAGGAAAACTTACTGAAAAATATTTCAAAAAGTTTCACATCCCCAAAATTTAGTTTCAGCTCTTAGGTGTGCAATTTATGGACCTTCTATCTTACTTATAATGTTGTATGTTGTTGCATCTCCTCCAAACAAGAGGTCAATGTCAGTAAGCTACATGTAAGGTAAAATAGCCCAAGGTAGTCAGATGACCCCACAATGGACACCTAGCTACTTAAAAAATGACCCCATTAAGGTAGAACCACCCATAACCGATCAAATAGGTACCTATGGACATGATGTGGAGTATAGTAATGAAGGAAATATTTCCACAGGTGCGGAGATAGAAATGAGGGGTATTGCCCAAATTTTGTAATTTTATCACTTGAATGGAAATTATTATGAATTTTGGAATGCAAAAATTGGTTTTAGACTATTCCAAAACCACTCATTTAAGAGACTACTTCATGTTCATTTTGGCACTCCAAACTAGCAGATATGTCATGAAAAGAATGGAGGAATTGATGGTTGGAAATTAGTCCCAGCCTCTCTTGAATTTTATCCCCTATTGATTGCTCATGGGTTGGTTCTACCTTATGAGTTTGTTTGTTTTTCATCAGTAGGTGAGATTTGACACACAGCAAACGCTCCTGGATTTTTTTTTTTTCTAAAAGAAGTTGCAGCTTTGCCCATATGATCCACTTGGGGCCTGCTACCAGGGCTGGCCAAGGGGCCTCACGGCTCCTCTCCTCTTTGTTTGTCTGGGTAGCATCTGGTCTTTGACCTCGTCTTGTTGTTCCCTGCCAGGCCACTTGTGGCTGGTAGGCCTTGTAATTTAATCCTTGCAGTGGAATCTGATTCATTTGTTTAAAAAAACAACCAGAAGGTAGGAGCCTCTAAAAGTGACCTTTTAAGGGCTGATTTTGCCTTTTTCACAGGTTTCCACGGACAAGATGATTTTTAGCTCATTTTCCAGAGAAAGAAAAATAGATGCACAACACAACACAAATAGTTTCGTATTTCTCCAAGTATTTTTGAATTACTTGTGAATATTCAAAGATTCATGTCATAGGCACCTATTTGTGACCATAGGTGTCCCCAAATCCATCCTCTTGTGACTTATAAAGAAATGTGCAGAAACCAAATGCAATGATTGGCTCTTGAATTCATTAACCCCTAAATGCTCAACTGTGTTTTTTTTGGCATTATAGCAAATTTGGGAAACTCACTACAAATGGAGATTTTATTATTTTTCTTTGAAATTTTCATACAACATGTGCCCAAGGAGTAGCTTTAAGGCCCAACAATTTTCATAACTTTTCACTACACGGTTAAAACGTTATTGCATGATAAATCATTTAGAATTGAAATTGTGAATTTCACCTTAAAGTAAAACTCATTCACAAAATTGGGCCAGAAGAGGAGTGGAGGGACCCTAGTCTAAATGCCTTTCAAGCAATGGACTTATACATGCTTCTTTGAGATTTAGGTTTTCACATCAATTGCCCTACTAGAATAGGGCAGTCCATCTAAAAATTGCTAAAAGCACCTCATACTACTCCAATTTCACCAAAACTTGTGAATCAAACTCTTAGGACAAATAAAAAATAAAAAATCTAGTCCAATTGTGCCATGATGGGCCACAATTGGTCCAAAATTGGCCCTAAAAACTAAGGGCAGCATACATTGTCTTCACCCACTACTCAAGTACATCCATACATTGCACTCCATAAACCCAATTGAACCTCCCCTTATACAACTTCATATTCCAAATTGCTACCAACAAAGACTCCATCTTTATGGTAAAAAGAAGCATATTGTAATGAAAATTACAGTGAATTTAGCACAGGGCCCAATGGGCCATCAAGCAAGAGCAAGGAATGAGGTTCCTAACCACCATAATATGGGCAACAGACCTTCCTTGTACAAACTCAGTCACCAATGCTTCATTTTAGATTCGATTTGGTTGAGAATTGTCTTAATAGAATGCTAACTTCCATGCGCAGCTCTCTTCCAAAATTCAGTTTCAAAGCTTGTATAGATCATCTGCAACAGCTGGTCGAAGTTGCAGCTCACAATAATATGGGCAGCAGACCCTCCTTGCACAAAATTAGTCACCAAGGCTTCATTTCAGCTTCGATTTGGTTGGGACTTGTCTTAATAGAAAGCCAACTTCCATGCGCAGCTCTCCTCCAAAATTCAGCTTCAAAAGTTGTGTAGATCATCCGCAGCAGCTAGTCGAAGTTGCAGCTCACCATAATATGGGTAGCAGACCCTCCTTGCACAAAATCAATCACCAACACTTCATTTTAGCTTCGATTAGGTTGAGACTTGTCTTGATGGAAAGCTAACTTCCATGCGCAGCTCTCCTCCAAATTTTAGCTTCAAAGGTCGTGTAGATCATCCGCAGCAGCTGGTCGAAGTTGAAGCTCTTCCTATAGGTCATAGTTATCCCTCATCCTTCCCAACTCTTCCAATTTCCACCCCATTCTCTCACAATAGGGGGCAAACCTAATCGAGTAATTCCTCTAACCCTCCTTCTAAGTCATTTTTCCCTTGATCTTCACACAGTTCCTCTTCACACACACATCCCACAAGCCTCGCCCCACACATACCAAAAAGAGGAGGAAGAAGAAGAATCTCCAAACCCTAATTCGACTTTTTCCTATTTTTTCAAGTTACTAACTCCTACTTACCTTCATCCATCCTTCATTTACTAAAAAATGCCTTTAAATTATTATTTTGTCTAATTTAGTGCTCCTATGACTATGTAAGTATTTTTCTAATAGTTTTCAATTCAATAACTTTTTTGGTATTTTTAAGTTTCTTCTTTGGTCATAGTTTCCCATTCACATTAGATTCATTTTCTAATACTACGCTTGGTTTTCACTTGATGTTTTGTATTTTTACTTTTTATGTTTTTTAATTAATAATTTGATCTAGGTTCATTTTCCATGAACTAAAAAGTGTTCAACCTAATGGTTGTAGCTTACTTTAGGATATTAACATTTTTAAATTTAAAAACTAACACCTAATTTTTATATTTTCAATTATCGTAAATGTGAACCAATATGGTGGTTCACAGCATGTAGCCAACTTGCCTTGAAGAATGAATTCAAAGAGTAACCACCATTTTGGACATTTTTTGATACAAATGTGCCCTTGTGAAGTGCAGCTGCCCGATTTTCTATAGGGACAAAAAAAAGGACAAGTTAGAAAAAAATTCTTCTAACTTCAAACATTATAATCATTCAAATTGTGTAGTCAAAATCTTTGAATTTTCTTTTTTTCAAATTTCCACATTAGTTTGATACAAATTTGTACGTTTGAATTTTAGGAAAAAAAATTCATTTTTTTAACACTATCCCAAAAAGTGTCAGTTTTTTACATTTTCTACTTGAAATATACCTTTAGCCTTTAGAAGTTAATATAAGACAATGTATGGATGAGATCATTGATGCATGATATATAGCAATGATGTGATTGCCTTTCCTCTATTTTCTTCTATTAGATTAGCATTCTATCATAGATTGCAATAACTTTCACTGACATTTCTATAGTCAAATTGCATTTGCTCACTGACTTGGTAATCTATGTTTTTCTAGACGTTTCAAAAAACATTATTATGTCTTCATTTATGTCAAATATCAAGCCATTTATCCTTGTACATCTTAATGTTTCATCAAACATCAATATTTTGAGCTTGACACTAAAAAAACATGGGTTTCTTCTAATGAATCATTGAATTGTGTAGGATCAACCAACTTCAAATCAAAAGGGCAGGGATATACTAAAGAAAACCAAATGTAGGCAAACCCAATTCTCCTATCTAAGTTGTATCAAGCATATTTTTCTATTTAAAGTATATTATATATATATATATATATATATATATATATATATATATATATATATATATATATACGTAAGTAAGAGTCTTGTCTAAACATCTTGTGTTACTTATAAATGCATGTAAGCCTTTTGATAGCCTATACTACAACAAAAAATTTCAAGTATTTAAACCAACCACTTAATAATAACCTTATCGGACTCAATTATAGTTCTAAGACTAATTCCAATGCCCTCACTTCCTTATCCAATTGCATACAAAACAAATAAAAAGCAATGAAATCTAAAAAAAATAATGAAAACAATAAAAATCCATTCATTAAGATAGATTGTTTGTTTTGTTTTGTTTTGTTTTTGTTTTTTAGTTTTGTTTTGTTGTCCTAGACTTTAGCATAATTTGCGATGACAACTTTGGCTTCTATTCTTTGATGAATAGGAGAAAACCACAAGTAAATTTAGCATAGACATAGTCTTAGAAGAAAAAAAAGGAAAAAAAGAAAAAAAAGAAAAAAGTCATTTTTTGACAAGGAAAAAATAGGAAAAGAAAAAAATGTCAAATGAATCCCTCCCTCCCATTGTGGGAAAATATGGATCTTTGCAAAATCTTTAGGATTTGGTGAGATGCTTTAATGCATAAAATAGACACCAAATATCCACTTTAAGTCACTCATTTAATTTGTTTTAATGCCAATTCTAATATGGCTCAATAATAGATCAACCAAGAATTTAGTGCCAAGTTCTAAAAGAGATTCATGGAAGAAAACAAGTAGACTATACAACTTGGAATATTGACCTGAAACTACTTGATGGAAAATTTCATATGTTTGTTTCAAAATTAATACTTGATATACCCAAAGCTTTGAAACCAGGCATACCAATCTACATTTAATGGCTTAGTTTGCTCTATAATGATTGATATGCTGCATCACTACATTTCGCTTGAAATAAATGAATGAATAAATGTAAAAGGAGTAGATACTATGAACCTTGTTTTTTATACTGTCAAAACTCCACTTCAGTACCACACTAGTAATTTGGCACAATTGTACTTTTAGTTGTATGACAAGCCTCTTGTAGAGGTTGAGCCAAAGTGAATGTAAAAAAAAAGATTCCTATTTTGGGCCATATTAGTTCAATTTCTCTATACCTTTCCTACCTCATTTGGGTCCCTTGATTGTATATATGAACTCAAAATTTGCAAAAAAAATTTGCGTAGCAAATAAAAAGTTCTTATGTTTTTCTTAGAGATAAGGTAGAGGAACAAAACTACCTCCATAAGAGACTCATCATAAAATTATAAACACGACTATTCAACATTGGTGGTAACAGAAAGCGTAGTAGTTATAGACTATTGGAAAGCCACAGAGAGCAAAAAAATAGTGCCTTCTTCTTTACATCCAAACAACAAGTTTTGTCAAATGTGCAATTGATGACATTTGTTACTTGTTTTGGTGGTTTGTTTTCATAACTCTTTGTGATAGCTATGACATGCATTGTCGATTGTAGACACATGTTGTTTCCTCACTAATACTCCAATTTGTTGTTTTCTTGTAGGATGGGCACAAGTGAGGTCTACAACCTCTTAGAGGAGTTTTTGACAAATTGAAAAAATACTTCTACACCAAACTCTCATATTGAAATTTTTTCCTCTACCTGTTTGTAAACACTTGGCAATGTTTTGGCTTTGAAAGAAAAAATGAATGGCATGTAGTGAGACCATATTTTAGTCTTGATGTTTATAAAGAAACTATAGGATAAGAAATCATCCTAAGCATTTTTAAGACCTAGAAGTGGTTTTCAAAAAAGCTTAACACTTAATTAGATCATTGCTTGATCTAGGGATGTTTCAATAAAATTTTGTTGTGTTTTGATTTTCTAGATTTTGTAGTTAAGTTCAAGTGATTGGAATCATTCTCATAACCTTTCTACTTCAAGAGTGTCCTTTTAAAGAGGTAGAAATACTTATGTGGTGAAAATAGATAAATACCAAATAGGTATTGTCTATTATGAAGTTTGTCTTTTTACTATTTTACTATTTTATCTTGATTTTTTTATTGAAAAAAAATAGATTTCTCTTAAAAAATATTCTATAAAATTCCCACCCTCCTACCCATGATGGGGTTGGAGGAGGTTGAAAAGATTTGATGGATCTTACTACATCTTTATCTTGATGAGTATTAAAATCATTAATGTCTCAAAATACCCATTTGTATTGAATTGAATCTCTAAAGTGGTTTTCAAAAATAACATAATGAGACAATTGAACCCTTGTTATTCAATACAGGCAACATTAAACATTTTGGCCAACACTTTGCTTTGAAAGTGGGCTAAAATTGAACTTTTGTTATTCAATTGAACCTTTTGTTGCCTTATGTTGGTTAATTAACGATATTTTTTCATCAAATGTCTCAACTTTTGGCTAGCTATGAGTTTTTGGTGCAGACCTAGCTTAGGACTATACTTATTGAAGAAGTATATGTTATAGTTGAAAGTGATAACAAGCGCTTGCAAACTATAGACACCTCATGTACCTCACTAACTATGCAATTTTTTGTCATGTTGTGGGATGGGCACAAATGAAGTTCATAGTCTCTAAGAGTTTTCTTCAAAAAAATTCTAACAATCTATACTACGTACTTATGTTTAATGTTTTAGTTTCTTTTGCTTAGAATGAAAGGTAATAGATATTCCTAGGAGATACTAGTATGAGAAATTTTCAACAAGGAAAGAGAAACTGTAGTAATGGTCTATATAACAAAAGACTCTTTTATATGATACATAGAAATGATATATACATAAGATATGATCAGTTCCAGGTAGAGCACAAATTTGATTTATGCAAGAATAGACAAAATGAAATTATTGCCTAATTATAGGATGTTCCAAAAAATATGGTTTTATTTTGTTTTGTTTGTTACGTTGAGATCTCTTAAATTGTGCATCCCCTATCGCTTGCTTGGTATTATTGGAAAGTTCTTTGTAAAGAGGGGTGCATGGGCTTTGTTTTATGGCATTTAAAGCTATAGTGAGAAAGTTATTGAATTTTGAATTTTTTATGAACTAATAAATCAAAAAGTTACTTTTATCTTTATTTGGATTGTGGCAATGGCACAAGGTACACTAATATTAATTGAAATTACCATTGAAGAACTTGTATTAATCCACCACATGCATTGTAGTAGTTGTTTACATCCTAAACAACTAAAAATGTATCATACAATTTTGTTTTTCTACTATTGTTAAAATTCACCTGTAGCTAAAATGATCAAACCACTAGTCAAATTAAAATGGGGTTGAGTTTTTGTTGAAAGAAATTTCAATTTGGTGCATATGATAAATAATTAATTCAAGTTTTTATACTTGTAGCCATTAAAATGAAATTAGGTAATTGCAATCTAGGGTGACCTAATTTTCATCTTACACCAATGTGTGCATGAAGCATTTGATTTGCGCAAGTTAGGTCTAGATATCTTCAAGTTATACAAATCTCAACCATACAATCTTGTAGTGCATATGTTTTAGATAGTTTTTCCCCAAAATAATACATCATTAGGGAAAAAAAATGAACCCCTCTCGTGGTGCCAACAATGCAAATAGTTTTTTTAAATTAAAAAAATTTATAATTGGACTCTGATATGGCACTTGAGGCATGGCTAGTCCAAATCTGGTAGCCCTCTTGAGGTCCTGATCTATTTTTATTTCTTGCAAATGAATTTCTTTGTAAGAAATTTATTTCATTTTCCTACAACTAATTCATGACTATATTAAAAAAATTGAATAATTTTTCCACCTTATGATTTGTACAAAATGCACATTCAAAAGAATCAAAAGTATAAAATATTCATTTTGAAATCCTTCAAAAGCCAATCAATGATTTTGAAAATGAAAGTTGAAAATAAAAATCTTAAAATCCTAAAATAGTATAAAAAAATAAAAATACAATCTTTCTAAAAGTAAACATCTATATTCACTTTTTAAAAAGTAATTTTTTGGGGGAAGTATCTTCATTTGTTCTATGTAGAAAAATTTTCATTATTGTTTTCAATGTAATTATTATCCATATATTAAATATTAAGACTATTTGTTTTGTTTGTTACGTTGAGATCACTGAAACTATGTGTCCTCCAATTGTGTTCTTGATACCATCAAAACCTCTTTGTGAGGAGGGGTAGATGGGCTTTGTTTCATGGTGTTTAGACTTTCACTATAATGTGAAAGTTATGGATTTTTGAATTATTTTTGAATTAAAAAAATTAGAACTTTGTATCTATTTTTATTTTGACTCTAGCAACTAGTAGTCCTTACATTAAATTAGATCGTTTGTTTTGTTTTGTTTGTTATATTGAGATCTAGAGAATTATGTGTAGCAACCCAGTATCAACAAAAAAAATCTTTACAAGGAGGGATGTATAGACTTTGTTTCATAGCGTTTCGACTCATGACAAAAAAAGGTATTGAATTTTGAATATTTTATAAATTAGAAATTACTTTTATTTTTATTTTATTATACTATAACAATAGTGTAAGGCATACTAGTGTACCTTCAATACAACCAATTGGTAAAAAACTTACTTTTGTCCTAAATTCAATGTGAGTTCAATAGTGTAAATTTTCAAAGCTTTCTAAATAATGCAAATATAGTATTGTACTTTGACTAAAAAGGTTTACTACATTGTTCAATCATACAGCTACTGTAATTGAATGAGCAATATTCCAATATCATTGGAGAATCTTTAAATCTACAAAGTAAATTAAATCATCATTCATAATTTATCTAACTATAATATTTATCATTCATAATTTATACAATGTCAATCTAAACATAATCATCATAATTTTGCTAGGCTTGTCATCTAAGCTTGTCATCTACAATATGGGTTTCTTCTAATATAATGATTTTCTAAGCTTGTAAAGATGAAAAATATCCCTTTTCTTTTTTATAACTAGAATGCTTGGAATGATTAGTCTAGGACTAGTCACAAACTAGTCTATAATGATTTTGAACACTAAAACATTGGCAATTGTTGACATCCTATATGACTAAAAATGCAATTAAAAACTCTTATTTTCTACTAGTGTTAAAACTTACACAAGGCGAAAATAATCAAACTAGTAGTCAAATGAAAATGGGGTTGAATTCTTGATGAAAGACCTTTTAATTTATTATATTTAATGAATATTCAATTGAAAATTTTCATACTCATAGCTCTTATAAAGTAAGTGGGTACTTGTGCACTAGAAAACTACCAATTCTTGTCATTTACCATGGTATACATGAAGCACTAGAATTATGCAAGTTTCCCACTGAGTGACACATCTTTGCACCAAAATTTTACTCAAAAATCTACCCCATTTTTCCACAAAAGTGCAACTATTCATCTTCAAAATTTGGTTGTAAAAAAGAGAGATCTTTTCAAATAGTTTGACTTCCAATGAGTGCTTCTCCTATTTTTTAAGCCAATGATTCACATGATAATGTATAAAGGTAGATTTCCAAAGTCAAACCATTGTCCTTTAATTCATAAATGACAATGCAACCATTTCTTAATCAATGAATGACAAAGAAATTTTGTGTGTAGGACAATAGTGCAACTATTCATCATGGGAATACATCCTAGTGAGTGAGTGCTTTATGTTGGCCTTCTATTTTAGGGTCAAGGGTTAACCCTAGAATATTTAGACTCCTCTCTAGAATTGACAATTTGGAGAAAATCATTATAAAGTACTATTTGGAAGAATATTTTAGAAGTGATATACAAAGGAAAGTTGTAGATTTTGAATTTTAGATTCCATCCATATGGTTAGATTCACTAATACTATCACCAATATTTTTTTATAAATTTGGAAAGAAAAATTTCAAAATTCCTTCAAAATTTGATTATAAGCAAAATATTATCATTTTGTGAGGAAAACTTATTGGAATGGATTCAAAATGAGGTTATCTTGACATGGTGTTTTTTTTGAAATTTTTGTATTCTTTACATCTATGACTTCATTTTTGCTAACCTAGTTTTGAACTAGAGTCAATGCAGTTTGATCGATTGACACACTTTTGCATTTGTAATTTTAAAAAAAATTGTATTCTAGTAACACCAAATCCAACCATTAGATAAGATAGGAACTTGATAAAATATCACTAAAAATTAGGATGACTTTCATCCAAGCAGGAACGAGACAGAAACAAGAACTTCAATCTGTTCATCGTCCAAAAAATAGACATTAACGCCCCCATTGATGCACTCCAACATTTTTAGGATGAATCAACTAAAAAGTAAACTGTCAGCTTACACAACTTTAGCACTAAATGTTTTTTTTTTTGGACACAAGCAAAGAAACCTTTACTGTAAGAAAAAAAGAATACAACAACCCAGCCGCAAGCGGCCTGGGGGGGTAAGTAATAGACCAAGACCGAACAAAGTACAAATACAAATAGAGAGCCCTACAGGAAGGACAGTAATGCCCTTCAAGGGCACCAACCACCTAAGGCGGTTGGAAGACGAAGCTGGCCCTAGGGTCGGCAAGCCGCCACCAAGACGCATTCTCAACCATCTCAGCAACACCCCCAAGTCTTGTCCACCTATTAGCAAATCTCTCCTTAGCTAGCACCCATCTCTCGTGGTTCTTGTCGCGGAGATTACAAACTGTTGACCACTCAACGCGCCCGTAGTCCACTAGATCCAACCAAATAACACTAAATGTGTTTCAAAGCATGCACTAAATACCCGTCTGGTAATCAGCATCCAAGATCCAATCTGATTAAGGTAAACCAGCTCATTGTGGTCAGAATTAGGAGTTTGACATCATCTTGGTGTCAAAAATTTTCAATTTTTTTCCCACATTAGTACAAGTGTAAGAAACAGCAAGTGCAATTGAAATTAATTTTTTTTCAACGAAATATGAATTGGTTAGGAACTTCTAAAGTGTTCAGCCCAAAAGAGTCTGTGGACTACCTTAAAACCAACAAAATCTAAATCCATAATGCTCATCTCACTACCTAATGCAGCCAAAATATTTTATATTTTGGAAGGTCATAAAAGTCAATTTTTACAATGAACTTCACACTTAAATATCAAAAGTTCCTAATGAGGTCAGAGTTCACTCCATTGCTGTCATGTAAGACATGCATTGTAATCCACATCTCGCATACTCAAAAATACACTTCTAACACCACATAAATTTTCAATCTATAAAATAAAAAACAATGCACCAAGACAATAGAATCAATCAGAGTTCAATTTCAATAGAATACTCAATTTCAAGAATTGATAAAATTTACATGTTCAAATGAAAACTAAATTTTATAAATATCAATTCATGTATTGTTGACATATAAAAGAAAAAAAATTTTAATTTGAAGTTGGAAGGAATTCATTACATATATTTTATTGATAAGAAATTTAAGAAGAATACAAGACAAATTTTCTTAAAGAAAAAATAGACTATAGAAAACTTTACACTTGTTCTGCATTCCTAAATTATTGTGGTGTTTTTAGGACCCAAATTGTGCCAAAGCACTTATATTCTATCCCCCGAAATGCTAATTTAATCTTCATTTTTATTATATTTCTAACAAATTCAACCGTATGATCCTTTAGTTAACTCGTTTAGATACATTCTCCTCCAATTCTAGAATAAAAATGCCCACACATTTCAAGTATAATGTACATGAACTTCAAAAACTAGAATTCAAGGTTCTTCACAAAAGATGCAGTTTTGTTGAGTAACATTTTTAGAAAAAAATTGTATATATTTTGAATCTATGTGATTTAACTTATGTGTTGGAAAATTGACCAAAAAGATTTATAAAAAAATTTGATAATTTTTTTTATCATACTACTAAAATCATAAGTCCCTCTGTAATATTACAAATGCTACCATTATTACTAGGAACTCATGCTTGCTATGCTACGCATTCATTGTATCACATATTAGTAAAATTCTGATATATTTGAATAGAATGCATGATAATCATTTTGATAAGTCTTTAAAATAATTATTTTAAATATTTTATAAAATATGTGTTGCCCCGAATGTGTTGCCCCAATGTGTTGCCCCGAATGTGGATGGATGGGGGATGAGGAGGGCATTCCCGGTTCGTCCTCCTTCCCTGCGACATGACCTCCTCCGAGCAACCTTGCAACCTCCTTTCATGCCGTCCTCCCTTCCGACGTTGAGCATATCCATTGTTTTGCAAATTCAAGATCGTTTCCCCAGGACTTGGAATGGATTCTTCGGCCATCGGCTAACTTCTGTGGCATCTCCTTCAAAGCAACCTCATCAACGGACTGAACCAATGAACTAACCGGCTCTGAATCAGAGCATCTGTGGATAGTATTGTTCATATTTCCAGGTAGAGAATCTTCAACATTTACTTGACAGAGCACGGTTTGAATTGAAAAGGTTGTAACTTATTAGACCTCATCCTAAAGTTTGTCCTCTGTTCCTAAATAAGTGCCAAAGGAAGGTTTAACTAAGAATAGTATTCCCTCCGTCCCAAAATGATCCTCTTGTTGCATTTTGTGCCCTTGTAAATTGGTCAAATTTGGTTTTCAATTGCTATTTTCGACCAACAAAATAGCTCCAAGTAGTAGTTGAGTAGTTCCCCTCCATCCATACAAACATCAATCAAAAGACAAACGAAATGACTAAAGGAGTGAATCAACATTGTTCAAATTTAATTTTTTCCATCTCTTTGAATATTGCCCAATTGAAGGGGATGAAACTTTTGGGAGGTGGAACCAAGGGCCACATATGATCTTAAGCACATACTAAATGCATACAAAATGACAACCTCACATTCAACAATTAATTGACCACTAGTGCTCTTTGAAAATGCCCCCAAAATTTTATTTTTTAATATTCCAAAATTACACTTTGTAAAACTCAAAGTTTTTGAAATATTAGGAGTGTACCAAATTAAATCTACTTATTGCATAAAATTGGTTTTTAAAATGTTACTTTTAGCCTTCATACAGAACATTGTGTCCAACAAGAAGATCATTTTAGGATGGAGGTAGTACAAAAGAAATATGACACCAAATTCCTTTGCACCTCAATTTGGGTGCGCCAAGACTTTTGTCTTGTGTTTTTCCCAAACTCTAGCTAGCAATCTTGCATTGTACATACTTTACGATTAATTCTATTGAGGAAGCTTTGAGTCTTTATAATCACATTGAGAAAATATTTCATTATATTAGATTGGCTAAGTTGTTCTAGAGAAAAGAATAGAACTATTTTCATTTTTGGAGTGTTCATTTTGCACCTAAATCCACATTGTCCATGTTTCATTTAGGATATATTTTAAAGCTAGGGCTCCATTGAGTCCTTGCCACTATGCATTGTGTCTAATCCTCTAAAACACATGTGCTTTGAATTTTTGGCTGGAAATTCAAAAATCATTGAGAATGACTAATCATCGTTTCAACTTGAAGCAACTTGCAAAATAATTTATATAATGAAGTTTGAAGTTTGAAGCAGAGGTAGAGTTCATAAGGTTCTCATAATTTTTCAAATGTTTATTTTTCAAAGCATAATTACTATGAACTTCAAAGTTAAAGATTCTATTCCATCCATACTTGTCATATAGACCTTCCTATTTCTGATCAAGGGCTATTTGCAAAATCCAACAAGGGTTAGTTGCAATATTGAGAGTCTTCTAGTCAATCATAATGCACCACAACTACACTAGAAATTACACTATAATTAATCATTATTAATCACCTCTTGCACAAAATTATACCACCTTACTATACCAATATGGGTAGTTGATCAAGAATAAGTTGCCTCCTATACTTCTATTTTGTGTTTAGATTCTTGCACGTGATATGCCACACTATGCCTTTACTAGCTCTTTTGTGGACCAAAGCATTTATGTTTTGATCAATTATCGTGATCTTATGATATATTTGGTCACTTAAATGTAGAGCCTTGTTGTGGAACATGTACTAACTTTGGAAATGGTTCTAGCTATAATATGGTGAATTCCATCAATTCAAAAGAGGGGTGTCATGAACTACAAGTGTGTTCTTGTTGAATGGATCTTGTATGCAATCATACACACCTTGGCTCATTGAAATTATGGCTAGAGGTTCTAAATGTGTATTTTTCATTCTTGCAAGTTATTTCCAAATTATCTTCAAAGAATGATGTGGAGGCATGTAGATCTAGTTCTCTTATTTTTCTTCTTGGTTTTCCATTGCAACTTTTGGGTGTATGGTGCATGCACATAGTGACATAAATGGGTCTTGTAGTATGTGCCCTACAAAGTGCATTGCAAGGTGATATTGGTGGACATCTATGTGGGGTTTCATTGTCACCTTAGTTGCCTTGACAATGGATTCTTGGAGAGTTGCAAAGGCAATCAATGAAAGCACAATTAAAAATGTTGTTGTAACAATTTTTGCAAGTGCCTTGAACCCTTTGCTTATTCTATGGACTATGCTTGGCATAACAATGCTACCCGACCTTTGTGAAGCACTTAGAGATGTTGTAGTTGCGTCAATGTATCCTTCGAGCAAATCCCACATCAAGATCATCTTGGGTTGTAAAGTTATTGTGAATTTATCTCTAGATGTTCATGAAACAAATTATAACCTCAAAACCTTTATGAACAAAGTTGAATTGAAAGATCTTTTAGAGGCATTTGTTATGGGGCCTAGAATGGTAGATTTTGAACAATTCAATGTTCAATTTACGACATATGGGCAACTAACATTGTTGAGATCAAGTGTACTTCCACTATATAATGAACTTAAATTCCTTCTAAGTAACTTGAGTTTGGGTATGGCTATTGCAAGTGCACAAGCTATAGGTTACATCTATGAAGTTTTAGTTCGTTGTATGCTAGGGTTTCAAGTGAGTCTGATAGAAGCAATTGCTTGTATTTTGAACATGGCAATTCTCATGAAAGGTGTTCTTTATAATTTTGCAAGCTTAGGTCATTGACCCCTACTTCTTTATTTGCTTTCCAAAGAAGAAGTAAAGTTTATAACAGAATGTAGGGATATTCAATTTAATGATTTCAAAGTTGGAGGTAGATTGAAGCTTGCATTATCAATTGCATATGGGGTGATATTGGGAGTGGGTGTTTACTTTATTGTCAACTTTCTAAAGTCTTTGAATAGAACTTGTGTAATACCAATTATACTTTTTGAGGTGAGTCTTGTTTTGGAAGGAATATGAGGACCTAAACAATGGAGTGATTATTATAACAAGTTGAGTGGGCTTTTAACATTGCCAACAATGTGTTGAACTTAGTAAGATAAGTGTGGGCCCTAGTTGTCACATTTACATATTGGAAGGGAGAAGACTTTGATGTTCAAACTTCCAACTAGCTACCTATTCCAAGTACTTCCATATATAGGATGATTTTAGTGATAGCATATGTGAGTTGAAATTTTCATATTTAGACACCTTTAGCAATGAGTACTTTGTTGGAAGTTGTTTACTCCCTAATACTAATAACATGAAAGTGTTATTATGTAAACATACACTCTTGAAGTCTTTATGTATATGGTGAGTTTCTTTTCATAGGTTGTAAAAACTCCGTGCTAGATAGATAATAACTATTGATGGGCATTAATTAGTAGGATGCATCACTTAGCTCCCTAATCTTTGTGAATGCCAAAGGTTTGGAATGAATGTTTGCATTGAAAAAAATTATGGGCCATTTAGTTTTATGGTGCCATTCTACTACTTTAGAAGTTTTTTACAATTTAGGCCAAGCACAATTATATAAACTTCTTACTACTCTCCACATATTGAGACTTGTTATTTGATAGAGTATTTGCCATTTGAAATTTCTAGTGGATAGATTGTATCATCTCACTTCTTGAAGACCTGTGAGCGCTTATGTACCCACCCTTGGTAAATAATTGAGCACCACCAGGCTCCTGGTGATTTAGGTCTAATTCCTTCTATGGGTGTCTAGTGTCAATTCATTGTGCCTTCCAAGCAATGAATGTTTTTTAGTGTGGATGGTAAAAGAAATGCCTAGAATTGCAAGTGATGTGGCTTTCTAGCTAATGGTCAATGGCAATGCACTACAACAAAAGCAGTGTTTTATGACTGCAAAATATGATTGGCAGCAGTTATAAAATCGAAAAATATGACTGACGCAGAAATCACTGTAGATGACTCGGAATATGACTGACTCCAGTCGTTTCGAAGCAGTCGCTTCAAACATCAGTCATATTGGCAGTCATATTTTCCGAGGGGTATAAATACCCATTTTTAGCCATAGTATGCCAACTAGGCGTATACTTTGACTTTCCTAGGGGAGTCTTGACTTTTATTTGGGTTGCCCAGGCAAATAAAAAAATCCTACGTGGAATACGACTGGGTCGAGTCATATTTTTTGATGACGTGGAATATGACTGTGATCAGTCATATTTTTGATGACGTGGAATATGACTGCCATGAGTCATTTTTTTGATGACGTGGAATATGACTGTGGTGAGTCATATTTCGCAGTAACATGGAATATGACTGCGGTCAGTCATATTTTGCAGTGATGTGGAATATGACTACGGCGAGTCATATTTTGCAGTAATGTGGAATATGACTGCTCAGTCATATTTTTTGATTAAATGGAATATGACTGATGAGTCATATTTTGCAGTAACATGGAATATGATTGCGATGAGTCATATTTTGTAGTGACGTGGAATATGACTGTGGTCAGTCATATTTTGCAGTGAGGTGAAATACGACTACGGTGAGTCATATTTTGTAATTATGTAAAATATGACTGCGGTCAGTCATATTTTGTAGTGATGTGAAATATAACTAGTGAGTCGTATTTTTTAGTAACATTAAAAAATGACTGCAATGAGTCATATTTTATTATTATGTCGAATATGACCAAGATGAGTCATACTTTGGAGTGATGTACAATATGACTCATCAGTGAAGTTACATTTTGTAGTGATGTATAATATGATTGTGTTCAGTCATATTTTTGGAGAACACACAATATGACTACAATGAATCATATTCCATGTTATTGTGCTTAGTTATATATTTTTAGAAGTATTCACATGTATTTCGAAGTACAAATTTCAAAAGCGATAAAGCAGTTCTACGCTACCTAAGCTTACTTGGATTATTCATTCATGTTTTTCATTGCTATGAGTGACTTCCACTAATAGTCTCTATAATTAGAAATCATTTTGTCTTCCAAACAAAGAAAATCAAATTCACACTCTAATATCATATCCTAAACATGTCTTTGCAACTTCTCAAATCACAAGACATGGATATACATTCCAAAATGTACTTCAATGACATTTATTACTGAACTTCAAAACACATATGAAAAAAATCACACTGAGAACACATAAACACACACCTCACTTTATACTAGAGTGAGCAATCCACTACTGCATACCTTCACTCATTCGTTTAAAGAAGCCAACGCTTCAATGGGCCACTTTGTCACAGACTTCACAGCATCACCTACATGCACCATAGGAGGGTCGTCGTTGTTGTTTGCCTCATATAAAAGAACCATCTCCGATCCGGGAACCACAGATGTTATGCTTATAGATACATTGCCCTCTTCAATGAGCCGTCCATGAAGTGAACCTCCTGCAACATTCACTATGACTCCATGCGCAATTACATTGTCTTCTGCCTTGTTGTCATCGTCCACATCGAACACCTTCACTTTCGACCCTACAGCCAAGGAGATAGGACTTTCATTCTTTGAGCTTCGAGAACCTTGAAGATATTTCTTCCCACCTTGTGCATCCTGCATTTACATTTACAATAGTTGTAGACATTAAGTAAACAAACGATGGAGCTTCACTTTCACTTCTGAAATTGAAAGGCAAACAACATATTCAAAAATACATACCTGGGGCAATGGATTCTGTAACTGACTGATTGCCTTGTCCAAGAACATCACACAATATTCAATGTCGGAAGGATTTTGACTAAAAACTTCAAAGGGTCCTTTCATGTTCTTTAGGAAGTTGTCTTCTGAAGCTAGAGGATCCCATGCAGGAATGTGTAATACATTTGTACCAGGTGACTTAGAGGTAGCTGTGGAATCCCAGTCCACTTGAAGGACCCTAGCTGATCCATGGGTTGGATCTGGTATCATGTCAAATAAATCATGCAAGTCTCTTTTTCCACCACCAATTTCCTTTCCCCATAAAAAACACCACTTCATGGGTGTCCCCCGAGCTAGGAATCGAGCGACTTCTTGTAGAAGCGCCTCTCCAATTGGAGCCCATATCCCCACATCAAATCGATAGTGGAGCATTGTCACAAAAGCTACACAGTCTTCCCTTTTCTTAATTTTGACTTCGAACTCTCTCTCATAATGGATCGTACCACCTAACCCCCACTCTTTTCCATCATGTAGTGGTCGGATGTCACATAGAAAACCCAAGACATTCAACACAAGTACCTTTCTTCGTGAATCATCCGAAACTCTCACCGGTGGAAACTTCGGTTTCCCTGAAATATTCTTTTTCTTTGAAGGTTTTCCAACCTTTGCGGCCCTCATTGGCCCCCTCCTTTTGGTAGGCTCTTCTTCCATTAATTTGGAATCGAATTCCACATGATGTTCTCTAGAGCCTCTTGCTCCAATCTACATGCACATCAACAATTTAGTATTCAATGTCATGGTATTATAACAATTATAAATTCAACACATACAACAACAAAATATCAATTATGAAACATAAATACATACGACTCAATAACACTTTTGAGACTTCAAAAGTAAAACACCCACTATTATACACTTGGAATAGTAGTGTCACTTTATTTAAATGCTGAAAAATTATTGACCCCCACAACATGCGACAAAATTTACTTCATGGTACGACTTCACATAATGAGAAATACAAATACTCCTTTTCATACACTTTGTACAACAAAAGGATCCTCTTAGACCAAAACAAAAAATTACTATCCCTCTAAATAGAAATGGATACAAATAATCAAACGTTAACAAAGGTACATACGAAAACGTATGGCACATACATCTGACAAAAACATTAATATGACTCTCCACATAATACAAAATTTAGTCGTCATTACGTATATATTTTAAAATACAGCTTCCACTAGTTATATATTAAAAAATATTACTGCCATTTACTCTAAAATATATAATATGATTGACAATTGTTATATACTATAGAATATGACTAGCATTAGTGATGCACAGCAATATATGACTGCCAACAGTCACATTCTGCATAATATGACTGACACCAGTCATGTACTAAATATTACCACTATGGTCAGTCGCATCATGCAAATAATGACTGCAATCAGTCACATAATAGAGATTATGACCACCAGCACTTGTTTTCTTCTACATGTTACTGCTTTTAATTATGCACACATGCTTTTGTTCAAGTTATGACACCTAATCCACAAACATGTTCAACAGAACTCATACACTTACAAAACATATTCCATAAAATGAACCTCCCTACATGATGTCTAACATTGCACCATCTACCATTTCAAAGGAAGGACGCAATCCATAATTATATGTTCACCTATAAGAATTATACCTTGTTCCCACCCCTTTTGCACACACAATACCATAAACTACTACAACATTTAATACAGTCATGGCAGTCCATCACACCTTGGGATCCTCTTTCACCTCCTTCATCTTCTCACCAATCTTCCCTCCAGTCAACGTTGAACGCCTAGATTGATAACTTATGTCTGCCCACAATTTCTGACCCTCGCCCTTCCTCTTCTTCACGCTCCCTTGATCCTTTTTTGCTTTTGTAACATCTATTACTTCTTCAATTTGATCCAGCACTGGCAAAGTGCTGGGTTTTTGCTTTACATTTCTTGACTTATCAATCGTGCCTTCATCCTTTAAACTCACAATGACATCCACAATTTAGTAGTTGAGATTTCATGTCTATCTACTACACATTACATGAAATTCCAAACAAATACAAAAGAAACAAAACCTATTCAATTACATTGAATGACACTAAAGGGTTTCTTATTTTTGTACGAACCTCCACTGTTGCATGCACTACCTCAACACCTTTCGACACGTTCAATACATGTGCTTCTCTGGCTGTTTCTTCCTGTATCTTCTGAGGGTTAAGTTTCTTCAAACCTACCAATTCCTCCATGATCTCCTCACCACCTGCAACTTCTGGCACTGTGGTACCTATTTCAGAACTAGACGGGTGTGTATTCCCTCCATTCTGCTTGCGGACTTCAAACAGAAGCTGCTTCACTAGGGAACCCATTTCACTTAATTCTCCCTTCACAGTCTCTTGAAATGTATACAATTCGTTTCGCACTTCTTCTATGCCTTTACCCGCCCTCCTTGAATTACTACCCGCCCCTCCTGAATTTGACGACCGAATGTGCACTGATTTGTCTGGTGAAGCTAGCTCTGCTTCCACTTCCATTTGAGTAGGGGGTCTCCCCAAATGTGCAGCCTACAATGACGGCAACCCTATATGTGTAAATTTCAAGACCAAAACATTCAACCATAGTGAAATTTCTTGAAAGCATTGACAAACAATAAACTATTTCACATTGTGATGCACATGTCCAATTACAACAACTACTACTTACATAACTTACTATTTTCAAATGAAACTTCTCATATTGAAAACCAAATATGAGCACATGTACTTTTATAATTACCTACACATGACTATACATATTCACATGTACATCCAAATATGACTTCAAGTAGTCACATACAAGGCTAAATATAAATATACTTAGTCACAATACAATCTACATACAATTTTAAGTACATTAATGTTTGTTATTTATGATTGCAAGAACTCAAAGCAACATCCTATCCATCATTTCTTCTTCTCCTGAATATGTCCTACTTATGGCTAAGCATTGTCATATGACCAACAAAGTTTACCTTCAACACATATTACATTCAGAATTTCATGTTTATAAAAATAAAATCCAAAAGACAATGACTACGAACACCCATCTACAATCACATGCGTACATAGAAGTTACAAAAGTGTAGACATCTCTTTCATTTACCAGTCGTGACTTCACTTCTCCCTCAGATCGGCCACTATAGGACACTTTCTGCACGGTTTGCCGTGCAACCTTCATGCGTTCTGAATATGCTACTTTGTCTGTCCTTTTGATGAGCTTCTTGAAGTTCTCTACATGATGAGCCTTCACAGTTCTGGGAATGGGAGCTTCGGCCTCTATCAATTTCTTCATGTTTGCTCTCTTTGTCTTCATTTGGGACCTCAGAATGTGGAAGAAGACATTATCAGGAACATCGCCTTTCCCATCACGATACTCGAATTTGGATGCCATTTTGTCCTTGATTGCTAGTAGTAGAGGTCGGGGATGTGAATTGAAGTCATCCACACTCCAATCCAAATCATGAGAATATCCACGCAGCTTTGTCAACCAATCCGCCCTATGCACTCCTGTAGGACAACCAACAAGGTCCACTTCAACCCAATCTCTATCATCAACCTTCTGCAGATCCCTCCTGAATTGCTTCAAATTGGATTGTCGTTGAAGACTTCTGCTTCGGTCCACATTGCTAACTTCCTTCCCTTCATTTCCACTCAGTTTCCGCATTTTCTCACGTACTTCCTTCAAGTTTGCTCCACTCTTTGCCATGCGCTTTAATATGCTGACTTCCCGTAACTCCAACTCATCCACTACATCATTGGACAACTCTTCATTTGGGACATCTCCATCCTCCTCCGTACTAAAGTGTTGCTCAATATCTTCATCCGATTCCTCCCCCATCATTGTCTCCTCTGTGTCATCGAACAAAAAATTGTCCTCTTCCAATGGTGTTGTGACCATCATTTCTGTTGATGAAGTCATCTTCTTCTTCCGTGTGGCTTCCTTGGGCCACGGCCTAGGGTGATGACGTTGATGGCTAAGCAACTGTAAATGCAGAAAGAAACAACTTATAATATGAGTATAATAAGTACAGAAGGAGGACCTTCATGTCCTACAGAACTAAAAAAAACTACCAAGAAATAAATTTTTACAAAACATGAAGTTCAACTTCTGAGTTACTCTCTAGGAAATACAAATTCTAATTATCTAATTTTCATCACATGAGTCTGAACTCCTAATTTTTACCTCATATCTATCAAAAAAATGTCTACAATGAGCACAATTCTTTGTAATTGGCCTCTCCAAACTACAAACAGTCACGAAAGATCACTTCTGACTATAAATTCGGATAAAAGCTAATGTCTAACTACAAACAGTCATAGAACACCATTTGCGACTGGGCTTCAAGTCACATAATAATGTTTGTGACTACAATTAGTTATAAAAACTCATTTCTGACTACACGCAGTCATAGAACACCATTTCCGACTGGGCTTCAAGTCACATAATAATGTTTGTGACTACAATTAGTTATAAAAGCTCATTTCTGACTACATGCAGTCATAGAACACCATTTCCGACTGGGCTTCAAGTCACATAATAATGTTTGTGACTACAATTAGTTATAAAAGGTCATTTCTAACTACAAGCAGTCACACAACACCATTTGTGACTGGGCTTGAAGTCACATTATGATATTTGTGTCTAGAATTAGTTATAAAAGGTCATTTTCGTCTATAGACAATCATAAAACACCATTTGTGACTGGGCTTGAAGTCACATAATAATATTTGTGACTGCAGGGAGTCACAAATGATTATTTTTCAATTGACTTGCAGTTAGAAAACATCTTTTCAGAACACCTATGAAGACTTGGCTTTCACTCACAAAATATCATTACTAACTGCTCACAGTCACAACAGATGATACATCACTACAAAATGTCTCAACAAATGAATATTGACTGCCACGAAGTCACAGTAAATCAATATAGACTAACAATACACACAATTCTAAATTCTTCAGTTCGAAGTGAACAAAGCGTTGCTATTCATGACTCCGGTCAATTAGACATGATCATTTTACAGTACAATGTATTGTAATTGGTCATTACTACTAATAAGGGTTATGTATTGACTTAGTTTAACTCTAATGAATCACATGTGCTCATATGAGAGTAACTTCATTTACAAATTCTCTGTTCCTGCTTCTCTCTCACAAACATCAACCTTTAAAACTATTGAAAGTCAGAAATGACTAATACCAAATTGTTGAAGACAAATTATGAGTCTATAAATTAATGCACTTTTAAAGAGAAATTGAAAACTACTACTAACCACATACATATGGCAATTGCAATAACGAAACACTTCAACAATGATGGAAAACTTCTTTAAAATTCAATGAATTATGTGTCTTTCTCCAACACAATTAGTTCCAATAGGAAAGGACTGAAGCTAACCTTTGACTTACAACAGTCTTCCTGCAATGTTTCTTCTACTTCTTTGTCATTGCCTCCTGAGTTGATGTCAAAACTACGTCCTGGTAAAGCCCTCCACGTTGTTGCCCGTGTGTGCCTCTCCAATGTTGGTAAGATAGTGCCAGAGTTCTCCACTCCTTTTCCTCGATTTATACCTTGTGGCTTATCAAGGGGCACGTCGCGACTGCTCTCAAAAATCCCCGCAAGATGATTAGAAGTCATTTCCAATATAGGAAACGTAATTGCTGGAAAACTAGCAATTGTGCGAAACAATTCCACTTGCACATCATCTGGCAAATTAGTTATTTGTCTTGTCATTGTCGCCAAGATATTCTCCATAGTTCTCAATCCTAAAGCCCTGATGTAATTGATTTAAGTCAAAAAACACATGGGTCAGGAATCTTCATTAAGTTTAATAAAAACAAAATTTCCAACATTTAACTTCTACATGTACATTCATTAATATTGAACAGGGGCAATGGTTTTAATTTCACAAAAGTTCAATACACGAATTCATTTACTTCTTAAAAACTACGTAGAGCTTAGTATCTTACCTTGTTTCTCTTATGTTTGCCAATTGTGTCGCAATGTCGAACAAGCCTAGATCACTCAATTTTTGTGAGTTCCTTTGAATATTTTCCTTTCTCAACCTCTCGTACTTAGTGATCTCTGAAGCCATGCTATTGTGCTTGTTTACATCAAACAATCCTACTTGGAAAGGAAAAAATTGCATCTTAGTACAATAGTGACGTCTCAGACATTAATGCTAATATATTTTTCATCCGTATATATTAATAATAGGAAACAATAAAAAAGCACTACATAGTACCTCTTTAAATTGGAAACTACAAATACGCAAGAAACTGAAAATCATTGTACTAAACAATAATACATTGAATTGACATTCATAGCACAATTCAATGCATGCAGAACGTTCAAAACCTTTTTTACTTTCTTAGAGACCCTGTACTGTACTCTGACTATGCGACAATATTATTTGAAGGCCACATATGAGAACAGAAATACACAAACTTATAGATAATTTTATTCCTAATGTCCAATCGTTCATTGAATAACATGCACCTTCCTAAACTCAATTATATTGAAGAAGATTGTAAGCAGGGAAAAATTTCATTCCATTGTAGACAATTGTTTGAATTTACGTGACCAATATAAATGACTAAAAACACCTACAATGATTGTTTCTTACTAAATGAAGAAAGAGAACTGCATGTGGCTTCCCTACAAATCCCAAATGAACAAACAAACAAGAAAAACAAAGACAATACACAATACTATGGGAGGCAAGGCATTCCTAATTAATCCCAAATTCTTGCAGTGTAGGGTGTGCTCTTTCGATACATGAAGAGATGAATAGTTATGAATGACTTGGAACAGTTGCTGTGAATTATGATTGTTTACAAGTCTCTCAATATTGTAAGCAGCCCTTCATTGATGTTCTTGTGAAGCCATGGTCAAGAAAAACAAGTGCTACATCACCAGTATGGGAGGAACATTGTTTTGAGGTAAATAATTCATAGTAAATCCATTTTATATCAAAAAAATATGAAAATTTCGGAAAACATCCCAAATTCTATTTCAGCTCATTTCAACATTCTCCCACTAATCTGAATCACCACACAGATGTGCAAATTTGCTTAAGTGGTTAGGAATGCATTGCCTCCCATAAATGTCCACTGTGAATAAATAAATAACAGGTGATGTGCATTAACGTACTTGTAATAAAAATGTTGCACTGCACTGCCCTCAAAAGAGCAAATACGCTTGCTCTAAAGAATCACCAGTATAGCTTGTTATTTCCTCCGTTGCCAATATAGCACTGCAAAAGCGAAGTGGAAAAAAAAGAAGTAAATACGGTTCAAACAACCTCAACAATCTGAAAAACCTTTCATCAGAAACGCTCTAAATGCTGACCAGATTCTCACCAATTGTGAACTGATAACCATACAGCAGCACACACCAAGTGCACGCTACTTTCCTAACCATTTGCAAAATGACTGCATCACAGTACAGAACGAAATGAGCCTCACGAACGGGGTTCAAGGAGAAAATGGTTAAAAAACGAACAAGCAGGTCTCACTAAGCTTCTAAATAATTAACAAGTTTCATGAAATTTACAGCTGTAACAAACAGTTTCTAATTGAAAACTGGAATTGAAATAAAAAAGTCAGGGAAAGTAAGCCCTTCGGAACTTCGTATTTGTACTCATTCTGACTTTGCGAGACACAACATAATTATTTCTGACTTGTCTCTGCAAGAGACCTCGGTCGATGTAGCTAACTGAACGCGCTTCACACCGACCAAGTAACTACACGGCAGACGAGTGCGACTGACACATTTCAAACAGAAAATATTTATAGAAAAAGAAACTGAAATCGCAGCTGCAAAATATCTGCAATACCTGCATTCTAAGCAGCCTTGCTCCACCAGACGATGTTCCAAGTTCCTTACTCCCGGCAGGGTAGAATTTCCACAGTTGATCAATTGCCTGCTCTGGAGCACGTACCTACTCCATATATCCAAAACGTGCAACAACAAAACACGATAACACTTCTAATTAGACCGGCAGAATATGGAGTGATGAACAAACATGAATGTTTTCCAAAGAGCTGTTATTAATCCATGAATAAAGTCTGTGGCCAACTATCTCTGTTGAGTTCTCGCTCTACAAGTCGACAGTGATCATCTCACTGGATACGCTGCACCCTATGAATGGTTTATTTTGCCCTCAATTTTGCACCCTGAATCCCCGCCAAGCTCTTGTAGCACATGTCACACGTACATGATTTCGTCCAACCTTAGCATCGAGAATTGAAACAAATGCAGACATGGGATGATACATGATTCGCGGTCAATTGCAATCCCAAACTGCTTATACATACACGATGAAGAGCGTCACTCACAAGAGATGAATGCACTCTGACTATATATGCACTGTCTGAAAAACGTCAGTAACTCATGCGCATAATACAACCAAAGCCAAATCATATATTGGTACAACCTGTGAAGAAACTGAACTGGCAAAGATAAAGTATCAGCACTTTAATTTTTTAGAAGTACTTACTTGCTGAAATTAAGTATGGACTGAATTCATTCTCCATACTAGCTAGGATACAGAAAATGATGTGTAGGATATCGTAAATTGTTAACTTCTCGATTGCAGACTACTGTAACTAACAATAAATAAAAATACAATTCTTCAAAATTTTCTATAGCAGTTGGCATACTCCAATCTGTAATTCATCGTAGCTTGGAACGTGGAGAAGGGAATCCGGAAAATGCGGCAAACATGGGAAATCATTGGCAGAATTTTTTTTGTACAAAACAAATTTATAACTGGGAATGGAAATCCGGGAATCAGCCAGAAGTAACTTCATCTCCCTATGCGGCAACAGCTCTTAGAATTTATGTTCACAACCGCTTAATTACAGACTACTGTGCAGTACTTTGATTTTCAGCTCACAAAAGTCATATGTAATTTCTACAGTACCAATATTCCTAATTTTTATGCCATATTCCAATCTGTAAATCATCATGAAGAGCGACAAAATGCCAGGATCGCACCTAAACCGAGAGCGAGCTTCCTGCAGAAGTTGAACCTCAGTTGTGACGTAAGGGCCGCACCTGGCACACGATTAGAGCAGCTTCTCCAGTACGCTAACTTCGCTGTACTAATCTAAACGGACCGTCTGCACCAGAGCTAAGCCATCGAAGTGTCAATGTTATTATCACCGGTGGTCTGCATGGCTTGCAGAGGGGGAAACAGAAGCAACTCAACAGGAAAGAAAGAGGCGGAACAGCAACGACGAAGAAGGAAATCAAATCATATTGAAGTCGCGGCTTACAAGCAAATGTTCACGTCCCACGGAGTCTCATGCCGGTGCTTGGCAAACCAAGATAGCTTAGGGAAATGTTCGAAATCTAGTCAACCAGCGAAGGAAAAACAAGAGTGCTCGGTTGGTGAAGGAAAGAAGTCGCAAGTTGTTGGGTAGCTGAACCTGCGCTTGAGTCGGAGCTGGAGCGGCGGCCAAACTGCGCTGAGTCGGAGTTGAAGCGGCGGCCCACAAGTCATGAATGCAGTGGGACCGATTAGTAGGTGCTAAAATAGCACTGTCACTGGGGCACTGGAGTTTCACACACAGAAGTCCCCCGAAAAGTGAAGCGCTGCCACACTTTACGGAAATAACAACAACTAAAAATAGAATTTCGCTGTGGTGGCTTCTTCCGTCGCACTGCATGCAGACGTGTTCTCCTTCGTTCACCGATCTCTCGCAAGAATTGTTGGGCCCCTGAATTCTCGGTCATGTAGGAGCTTCGGTGAAGTATTTTTTCTTTGTTGGTTTAGGGGGTGCAGGCTGAGATTCAAGTGGTTTTGCCTGTGCAGGTGGGTTCCATTGACAGAGAATCCTCGGAGACATCCATGAGTCAAGAAATCGGTGGAGGAGTTTGCGGTTCGATGAAGATACATTTGCCGTCTGTCGTGATCACCCTGAAAGACCTTCCTTTCTATGTTTCCTAAGCTTTGAACTTAGTGAGAATCCAAGCGGCTTGTAGTAAAACTACTGTGCAGATTCCTTGCTTCTCGCTCCCACATGCTCTCTGGATGGCAGAAGTCCCTCCTGCGGCACTTCTAGGTAAGGATTTTCCTCCTTTTTTTTTTCTAAACCAAGCTCATGTACAGGGTGTGTGCTGGACTCTGTCTACGTAAATACATTCACGTAGTTAGACATGAATTTGATGGAAGGGGATGATGTTTGCCGCTTTGACCTTCAACTGTTGGCATGAAATCTAACAAGGGAAGCTGTTGCTGATCGATTCCTTCTCTCAATGCAGCATTTTGAAATCAAACAGATAGCAACTTAGACAGTCATGTCCTTGCAAATTTGTGAATTGGAACGATTGAATCAATTTAATTTGTTGAGTCAAAGGTAGCATTAATAACAAACCACATTCTCAGGAATACATTACAACCAACCAGAGTGGGCATGACTAGAGCTCATCACTTCTCTTCCCGAAATGGTCACGTCAGTACATAATAATGTACCGTTTCAGAGCTCTGACACTATGTTGAAGGAAACCTAGACATTTGCGTGTACAGAGTTCTCTGAACCTGGACTGGTATAAGCTAAGACTGATCAATGTCGGTCAGAGGTTCTAGATAGGAGTATGATAGTTTAAATTTGTAGAAATTTTGTCAATTTTACGATCATTACAATCAAACCAGTTGAAGACCTTGCAAAAAACGTGCATAGCTATCATAGAAATGGTATCATTCGGAGTCAGCTCATCAATATAACAATTAATTGTATGTGATTTTTCAAAGGTCATTCCACCGCATGATTGCAACTTCCAAATGATAAGCCATGCAGGGTTTTAGTGTTTTTCAGGGTTGGTTTAGGGTTTAGGGTATCAGGTCTCATACAGTATGGATCACTCTGATGGTTCAACTAAAGGGTGATAGATTTCATGGAACTACGTTTCCACAAGTTCCAACTTCATACGCACTAGTCCCTTGAAGTTGGTGTGGATCTTGAATCATTTTCATTGTTACTGTATGTCGGTTTGACATGGTACCGGTGGTTAGCAAATTTGTGAGTTTCAGTCAATGAATCGCATAAAGGCATCACATTCATGAAGAATTTGAAAAGCTAAGGAAAAATTCAAAGAGAAGAAAAGTGGCTGAATTCTTGAATTCGATCGTTGGTGGTGCAAAGTTTGGATTGATTGATCGAATGTGAATCCCAAAACAATTTTTGAAATAACAATCAAGAATCAAGAATCCAGTGAGAGGAGTTGCAATGCCTTCACCTCCAATTTTGAAGTTTATTCATGTAATGCATGAACTTGGTGTTCTCCTTGTTGAATTCATATTCATAATTACCGCGTGTTGTGGACAAGGTCAAGATCAACGAGGATTGATCAAAATTCGGAAGTTTGGCTTGGCATTTTTGCATCCTCCATGTAAACTAGGAACTTAAAACAGTCATAAATTCTGATCCCTTGTGTATCCTCATTCTTAATTTAAGTTTCACGTTCATGAATTCAAGTTGAACAAGGCATCATGAGTAGAATTGAAGGCAAAAGATTGATGCCACCATGTTCTTGACCATTAAATATTTATGGTTTGGAGTTCAAAATGCACTTATTATGAGAACAAGTGAAGTCATTAAGAATATAGCTACCGTGTTGTTGACCAATAAGATGTAACAGTTCATAGACTCTCACCATCATTATGGAAATTAAAATTTGTTAATTGTTTTAGAATTTAGGATTTCTGTTTGAATTCTATATCATAACATTAACCTCGTACGCAATGGAAATCAGGTATTCATGATTGAAGACGCGTAACTGTGCATCACTGATAGGCACGTTCCAAAGGTGTTGGTATTGTTCATGTTCTCCAATCCGAACTCATTGAAACTGATGTGGAGAATTTTTTGGTGGATCCTCCCTTTCATCAATTTTGGTGGATCTTTCTTTTTACGAAGACGTTGGGGCGTGCTCTACCTATTTCCTAGAGGAGGTGCTCGTCTTCACATGCCAATCCATTACCTCTTTGTATTGTCTTGAATTCGGTTTTGCTAGATTCATACATTATTACTAGTAGTTGGTTTCTTCTGTAAGGTTAGTTTTATAGAATCTTCAATAGGACGAAGCATCAAATGCTCCTGAAATTATAGTCACAAGAGTAGGAAGAAGTTCTGGGTCACTTGCCCAATTTAGGATTGAGTTCACTGTTTGAAATCATCAAAGTCGAACCTTGAATGAATGGCAACGAAGTTTGAAACACTTGAACAGAGCGGCAGCTAGGTATAGGATTGGCTTACACGTAAGTCAATGACCTTGCACTACAAACATATGCAAGGAAATTGAATTAGAGATGTCATATCCCAAGCATTTGCAACCGGCCAGAAGCACTGGCCCTATTATCTTGGAACTCATTCGAAGAGAAAAGTAGCAATGTTTTTGTACCCTTCCGGATAACAAAGGCCACCCACTCCATTTACCAATGATGTACACGTCCAACCCCACTTGGTAGACCTCCACATGGTACTCTTACTGAAGTAAACCCAAGGTAGTATGCATTGGATTTGTGAAGTTATAGGATCTGCTTTGAATTTAGAGTAGTGCCCCTTTTTTGGGGCAATAGGTGCTCAGGGGTTAACAACAAGTGTGCAGCAATAGTAGTTTTAGTATGATCTCTATGTTCCCACGTGTTGTTAGGTATATCTCTGTTGTTAGTGTTGGTGGCCCACTTTGCCACAATTTGCCACAATGCCTATTTTTGAGTAGGCATCGAAACGGGCATTTTCCATACTTAATAGAAAAGTATGTCTGGCCTTTGTGTTGGTGGTCCTCGTATTGTCCCATTGCACTGTGCGTTGGTATGAAATACCAAATTATACTTGAAATGTTGCAATGTTCTTGGCATCCAGCGTAGATGTACAGTTGGTGATGTGAGCGAAGTCACATCACTATGCCTAGGGATATCATGTAACCTAAGTTGTATCTCGACGAACATGACTGTACCAACTCATGTCATGTAATGTGAGTTGTATTTCAACTTATATGACTGTACCAAGTCATGTAACTTCAGTTGTATTTCGACCAACATGACTGTATGAAGTCATGTCATGTAACATGAGTTGTATGTCGACTTATATGACTGTAGTCAGTCATGTCATGTAACATGAGTTGTATGTCCACTTATATAACTGTATTTAGTCATGTCATGTAACTTGAATTGTACGTAGACTTCTAAGACTATATTGAGTACAGTTTAGGCATTCACAGGAATGAAAGTAGTTGTTGTAAACAATTTCTATGACTCTGGAGTAGTCATAGCCATATTGCAATAGTCATGTTAATGTTCAATTATGACTAATGCAAAAGTGATTGAAATATATTACATTGACATTTTCTTGGTAGTGCATATCAGGGAAGTGCACAGCATGTCTGAGGGGGAGCTTCAAAGTTTGCAAGAGCTACGATTATGGCAAGAAGAAGAAATTGAAGCAGATAACATGCGTCTAACAAAGTACCCATGCCCCTGCATGAAGTGTGCAGGAGGAAAAGTGCTTGATAGACGTACAATTCGAAAACATCTTCGCAGCAAGAAGAGGGACCTAGCTTTTACGGCCTCTATCTTGGTAAGGACATTCAAAATAATGAATTGTTTATTAAAAAAACAGTATGCTTTTGTCAATGATATACATCTACATTGTTTTCTTAAAGTTTCAGTGACTTGTGTAGGCCTTGTGGAGACCCTATGTGGAAGCCTCCTCTTTGGTTTCTTTACAAACATTTGTAAGAGAGACACATACTTCAACGAATGGCACACTGAAAGGAACGTCTACAAGAGTAGTGGCTTTAGAGAAGTGGAGGTCAAATGTGTATGATGGACAGTGGTGTGATGGTCCCATACCGAAACTAACAATATTTTCCTATTGGCAAAGAAATTGGGATGTGAAGGTGTCAACGTTTCCTTTCATGGGTTGGGGTCTTTTTGCCCTGCAACCCGCGAAAAAAGGGGAAGAGTTACTTCCCTTTGTAGGACCCCAGTACACACTAGTAGAGTATAAAATTTTAAAGGAAGGACGGCCTCGCATAAAGTCATATGTGATGGAAGTTGAGCCGGACTTGTATATGGACGGAGATGTATTGAAGGGAAATGTAGCCGGATTTATTAATAGTTCTATAGGTCGAGAGGAGTTAGGGAACGTCATGTGGGAGTTTCGCATGCAGCCCAAACCATGGAACAACTTGGAGTGGGGATATGTAATGACAATAGCGTCAAGGGATATTGTGGCTGGAGAGGAGTTGTATGCACATTACTATGTAAATTGAAAAACGTATTGTCAAATGAATAGGATCATTGAATTTTTCGAAAAAACTATGCGTAGTCACACTTTGTATTCAGTCATATTGTGTAGTTAGCAATGTTGTTGAGGCCCACTATATGTGGTGGAATATGATGGTAAAGTGCCAGATAGTGTCAATTGTTTACATGTGTTTTGGCCTTATGGGAAAGTAGATCATGAACATGAAATTGTGTATTCATGATGTAGTAAGGGAAAATGATAATTATTTTTAATTCATACTAAGCATATAATGAATTAATGAAAATTGAATTTTTTGCCAATTTATGAAAACTAAAATTGATAATCATTTCTTTGACTTAAGAGATCCTATTTGGAGTGCTAATTGAAATGTTCATGATGATTATCCAGCAATACAGAATGCTATATTTTATTATGATCACGTCCCACAAGTTTGCATGTTCCAATTATTAATTTTACAATAAACTTATATGTGTATGTGGTACACATGGACTACTACAGGATGACTATGCTCCTGTGGACCTCCGATTGCATAAACGAAGAAGTATTCGAGGAGAGCCTGTTCAACGAGACCCCTCTCCAAATGTTGGAGAGGTGGATGTGCTCCGTATGGTAACAGAGTGCTTTAACAAGTATGACAGCATACATGTCCGTGGAGAAGGAATTGAGAATATTATTACGGACACACTTGATGATGCAACAGATGAAGATGATTTGAGGATAAATGATTTACAAGGTTCATACACTAACAATCTTGACGAGCAAGTGGATGCCAACAATGACCGGATGGAGAGAGAGGGGACTTCAACCAACATGGAAGATGTAACTGGCGTGGATATGGATGTTCTTTTGCGAGAAGCACAGACTCCTTTGTACGTGGGAAGCGATTCCAACCGTTTGATGTCCACGCTCATGTTGCTAGTGAGCTGCACTACTCATGGTGTCTCTAATAGTTTTGTTGATGAGTTGCTGAAGTTGTTGACAGAGACCATATTACCAAAAGAGAATTCACTTCCCAAATCATTTTATGAAGCCAAAAGTCTTTTGATGAAGTTGGGGTTGTCATACAATTCCATACATGCGTGTAGAGATGGATGTTGTTTGTTCCGCAACGAACTACAAGACGCAGTAGAGTGCCCTACTTGCCACAAATCCCGATATGTAGAGAACTCCAACAATGTACCAGTGAAAGTATTGAGACACTTCCCTTTGATTCCACGATTAAGAAGAATGTATAGCAATACACAGTTGGCGGAGCTCATGAAATGGCATGTAGGTGGGAAAAGCAAAGACAAGGTGATGAGATCGGTTGTAGATTCCAAGGCTTGGAATCATGTGAACAACAAGTGGCAATGGTTTGCTGAAGACGAGCGCAATGTCAGACTTGGCTTGGCATTGGATGGTGTGAATCCATTTCAGAACCAAAGCCTTAGCCATTCAACTTGGCCAGTGATTATGCTCAACTACAATCTTCCCCCTTGGTTGGTGACAAAAAATTTCTTTATGATGCTTACATTAATCATTCCAGGAAAAGAGAGTGTAACAGAGAAGAACATAGATGTGTACCTGGCACCATTGATTGAGGAGCTTCAAGAACTATGGAGAGGGGTTGATTGCTTGGACGGATCTTGCAAAAATTCAGAAGTGAAATCATTCAAGTTACATGGCATTCTCATGTGGACGGTGAATGACTTTCCCGCACATGGATTAATCTCAGGTCAAGTAACAAAAGGATATAGAGCATGTCTAGTATGTGGGCCACATATAGTAACTAGGCGTTCTAAAGCCTTGAGAAAAAACTTGTATATGGGGCACAGACGATACTTGCCTATGACTCATCAGTGGAGACGACAGAGGGGTACATTTGATGGTGAAGTGGATGAAAGACCTCCACCTAGAAGGATGACTGGTCGAGAACAACTTCGTTATGCAGAAGAGCGAGAGGAATGGTTGACAAAGTCCCGTGAAAATGGTGTAGAAAATTTGGTAGATCCAGTACACAAGCACGGAGTGAAGAGAAGGACATGTCTGTATGACTTGCCGTATTGGAAAGTAAGTGGGTGTGGGAATTTGATGTTTTTTTGTAATTTATGAAATTGCTTCTCAAAGCTCTACAACAAAAGCAGTGTTTTATGACTGCAAAATATGACTGCAAGCAGTCATAAAATCAGAAAATATGACTGACTCCAGTCGTTTACGACTGTTTGCAGTCATATTTTGCAGTCATAAAACATTATTTTCATTGTAGTTAAGTGATAAGAAATGTACTAGTCTAGTACAATTCTTGTCTTATAAATCAAAATGTTGTGACATATTAGAGGTAGTTTTATGAATGAAATGATTGAACATAGTCATAGTGTATGCAATTTGTAACATCTGGAAGTCATGGTGCAGGACCTTTTGATTCGACACACATTGGACGTCATGCATTGTGAGAAGAACATCACCGAGAATATGTTGAAGACCTTGTACGGAGAAAAAGACTCCTTGGAGGTCCGTTTGGACATGAAGGAGGCAGGTGTACGTAAACATCTTTGGCCCATACCTGGGAAAAAACCTAAGAGCGTCATATTACCTCGTTCATCTTACACATTTACGAAACATGAACGTTAGGTCTTTGTAGATGGAATTCGAACATTGCAAACACCCACCCAATATGTGGGTCAATTGAAGAAGCGCGTGCATGTGAATGGGACCATGAAGGGTTTGAAATCACATGACTACCATGTCCTCATGCAACAAGTTTTACCACTCAATGTTCGTACAGTGCTAACAAAGGAGGTACGAAAAGCTATAATTATGTTGAGCCGTGTATTTAGGAGGATATGTGCTAAAACCATTGATACCAATGCTCTTGAGGAATTGAGGTCAGATATGGTGATAGCATTATGCATGCTGGAGAAAGAGTTCCCGCCATCTTTTTTTGACATCATGAGTCACTTAGTTGTCCACCTTGTGGAAGAAGTAGAAATTTGCGGACCCGTTCATACACGTTGGATGTATCCCATTGAAAGGTATTTGAAGACACTAAAAGGATATGTCAGGAATCGGGCTCGACCAGAGGATAGCATGGCTGAAGGCTACGCTGTGGTGGAAGCATTGGGGTTCTGTACTGAATACATGCAGGAGTATACAGTGACCACCCGAAGAGTGTGGGATGACAAAGAGGATCCATCAATGTATGACGAAATTTTGGAAGGCAGTGGACGACCACGCCACCTATCAAGTGAACTACAACAATGGATTCACGAGTTTGTATTGAACAATGCAGCACCGTTGGAGGAGTGGAGGAGGTGAGGTCCTATGAAAGAAATAACCCCCCTACTGCATAAGAGCATTTAGAATCAAATGTTGATAGTAATAATGTTTTGTTCCATCCCATAGAAGAAAAAAGATCCATCACTCTTTGTGTTCCCATTTAGTAATGCAATATAAATGTCATATATGAAATTGTAACTACACATAGTCATGTGCTAACATTTTTGTGAGAAGAACATTAGTATATTTTTCTTTTGGTTAACTACTTTAGTGATTGTGTTTGTGACTAAACCTAGCAATCTAATTGCATTTATGACTGCAACGAGTATTGTAAGTGCATGTATGACTCAAAGTAGTATTAGGTTTGTAAATCAGAATGAACTCACACATTCAATTATTGAATGACGTAGGAGGCATGAAGATGACATGCGCCGTCGTGAAAGAGAGCGACAAGAGTATAAGCGTAAAAAACATCAAAGTCGAGTACTGTACCCGACTGAAATGTGCGACGAAAAGTTTCATATTTGGTTTCCAAAGGCAGTACTACGAGCTATAGAAGTCGGTACAGAAGAAGTGGACAAAGATGTGAGGACTCTAATGTTACCTCCATCAGATCGAGCCAAGTCACATCGTTCCATGTATGCATTCGGAAACCACATTCGTGTTCGAAGCGTTGAGAAGAAATTGACAACAATGGACTCAGGAATAGCAGCAACCTTTAAACAACTTTGTCGAGCAGGCGCAAAGGATAAAAACATGAAGGACTCAAAGCTAGAGTACGTAGGGTGGGTGGAGGAAATCCTATCTGTAGATTATGGGCAGTTTGAGGTAGTGGTACTATATTGCAATTGGGTGGTTGCAAACATGAAGGGCGATGGAGCCACTATGAAGCGTGATGAGTATGGATTCACTAGTGTGAATTTCGATAGATTGATTCCTTACTCAGCACAGTCGTTTGCATTCCCTCTCCACATTGAACAAGTATTTTTTGCATCAGACAAGGCCAGACATGGATGGGAAGTTGTACTCCGCAGGGAACCGAGAGGTGTTCGATTGTTCTCTGAACATGAAGGAACAACTGAAGTGGAGTGCATATCCCTTGGAAAGACAACAGAGTTTCACGGACTCGAAGCCACTGACTTGTCTGAAGACCTCATACCAAAAACACCCATCTTGTGTGATGCAGTGGAAGTAGAAGCTGATGTGGTGGCAATTGCATTGCAACGTCTACAAGAAGACGAAGTACATGTGGATGACCTACAATATTGTGATGGAGATTGTAATTGAGTTCAGAAACATGCCCAGAAGTATAATACATAAACTTTTCTTTCATATTCCGAATTGAGTATTTTCAAAAACATTGCATTGAATACATAACATACAAATACAGTGCAAAAGTTTTCTTGTCATTAGAGGAAGGTGACATACAAGGGATACTGTATGTTGTATTATAGATTAGATAGTGAATGCGCTTGTGTAGAAGTTGGGTGAGATTATGTGTTATCATTGAAATTCAATAGTGAAGTTGTATATGTCATTTGTGTTAGCAGAAAATCAAGAATCTAAACGTTTAAAATCATGATTGTCTAAGAATGGCTCTACTATGTGAAGTACATGTGAAGGTCAAGACTACCACGACTGACATAAAATAGGACTATGAAATAGGAGTAGTAGACACATATGATTGGAAAATATGACTGACCAAATAAATCACTGCAAAATATAACTAGCCAAATATATGATTGCAAAATATGACTAGCAATAAATATGACTGCAAAATATGACTGGCAAAATAATATGACTGACATAAAATATGACTATAAAATATGACTGGCAGAAAATATGACTGAAAAATATGACTGCCAAAAAAATATGACTGCAAAATATGACTGGCCAAAAATATGACTGCAAAATATAACTGGCCAAAAATACGACTGCAAAATATGACTGACAAAATAATATGACTGACATAAAATATGACTGACAAATATGACTGGCAGGAAAATATGACTGGAAAATATGACTGACAAAAAAATATGACTGGAAAATACAACTGAAACAAGAATATGACTATGCACTCACCTGCCCAAATTTTCATTGGGTTACCCGGAAAAAAAAAAAAAAAAAAAGTGGAAATATGACTGAAAAATATGACTGAAAAAAAAAATATGACTGGTAATATGACTGGGCGTTCCCTAAATATGTTCCCACACGTTCCCTATGAAATATAACATGTTCCCTATGGGCGTATAGTATACGTATATGTAGTACAAAGTCAAAATATGACTGGCAGTCATATTTCCCAGTCATATTTCTACAGAAGACTTAGGCCTCCCAAAATATGACTGCTAGCAGTCGCCAGTCATCCTCAGTCATATTTTTGCAGTCATAAAACCCTGCCATTGTTGTAGTGATGGGTTATAGGGATCTAAAAGTAAAAATACTACAGCCCTAATCATCTATTCTAGGTCAAAAGCAATTTGTGCCTTTTAAACAATTCTAACTAATTAAGTTGGACCCCTATATTCCTTCCATGATCCCCAAAATTACCTTCTACCTTTTCACCTTCAAGTTTAACTCTAAATTTCTACTTTCTTAAAAATTTACTCTAAATTTCTACTCCAAAATCTAACTCCAATTTGTTAACTTAACTCCTAAGATTTACTCTAAATTGTAACTTCTAGATTTTTTATTCCAATTTTCAACTTCTAACTTTTTACCTATTCTAATTTGTTAAATTAATTCTTAGTTTCTATCTCTAGATTCTTGCTACTAAATTCTATCTATTGCACCCTATGGATGAAGTCAGCTAACCTTCATCCATCCTACCCATTACCGCTCAACCTAACCTGACACAATCAACTCAAAGCCAAATTGCAAGTGTAATATGTTTCCAAAAACCCTTCTTCCTAATTTATAAACTTATGAATCTAAATTTCTATCCTTTGTTAACCCTTGTCTGCTACCGTAGATTAATCAATAATCACGGAGATCAAGACCTAGTTAGGAAAAATCCACCAAAATTTAGCTTAATGACTCACCTCATGACTACCAGCGTTAGAGACAACTTTGTCCATGTCTACATCCATATACGCATCCTTGTGTTCCATGGTATTCCTTTATTTAATTATTTTCTCCAAACTCACTACTTATTTATAAACTAGCACACACTAACTTTCTAATTTTCTCCTTCCCCTTCTTCCTTCCTTTTCCTTCTCCTCCCTTCTTCTACACTAGTATTATTCCACCAAATGCCTTTATGGTGGTCTTACAATTATAGATTCAAACTCCAAGGAACTTAATGGGGCCTACCCCTCTCTTACACATTTCTCCTTTGTATCCTCTTCCTCCATCTCCTAACAGTTACAAAGACTTCTTTAGATTTCCTTCGTAAGTCTACCTAATCCTATGGCTAAGGCACTATGTATCTTCTCTCTCCTCCTTGTCCCTATTTCGCCCATTTTTCTTCTAATCTCCCTCCATTGCTTGTAGTTCCTTTTGTTGGTGAGAGTGTTAGGAATTGGAGGTTTGTGTGCAAGTGTGGTATGTGGAGGTGTTATTTATTTTCTCCCCCTTCCTTTTCTTTGTCCCTAAATCTCCATCTCCTATTCTAACCCTTAGTCTAAGTGAGTCTCTAATGCCAACTTTTCTTTCTTTTAGGAGAGATAAAAACAAGGACTCTAGCCCAAATACTCTCAAATTGTTGGCTAAACCCTTGGTCCTCGGCCCTCCCCCATGAATTGTTGGCTAAGCCCACAACTGTTGGCCGAAGCTCTAACTTGTTGGCTAGCAACTAGGGTCAATTAAATTTTTATTTTTTATTTTTTATTTTGTTGTTATTTTTTAATGCTAAACCATTATAAGAATCTAGGAAGCTAAACTTTGAACTTTCCTAAGTAGATCTTGGAATCTATATTTTGGAACTAAATACCATGGAGGTTCAAAGCTTTGCCGTCAATTCCGATTTAACATTGACTTTAGGACTTTGTGGCACTCTAGTGGGTTGTAGCTCTGCCATTGGATCGTTTTAACACACATTGTAGGACTTTTGACTTAGTCACAAGTTCAAAGCTTTACCATCCCGGAGGGGGGTCCGCTCAACCGAAGAAACTTTAGAGAAAGATTAAAATATATTAAAAAAAATACAGGAAAAAGGTTCAAAGCTTCATTGTCCCGGAGGTAGACCCACTCAACAAGGAAGAGTTCAAAAGAAGTTAACAAGACACTTAAAGAAAACAAACAAGTTAGCATAATGTGATAATACAACTCACACACTAAAGGCCCTCCAAAGCGGCATCGCCAAGGTACGGTAGGGGGTGACTCTAGGATTAGTACAAAACACCAAAAGGGCTTCTAAAACACACAAGTTAGTTTACAAGGACCCGCAACCTTTTCCAATTTTGGAAATTAGTATATAAGTTATACAAAAGAACCAAAGGTACCTATGAAAATACAATAGAAGGACCCCCCAAAAGACCTTCAAAGCTTGAATTTAAACAACAATGAAGCCAAAATTGCTTCGAAAACACCGTAGAGATATTTGGCTTCAAACATCCAAATTTCCAATGTAATTTGGACCCATGGACCCAAAACAAGTATGGAGGTGTTTTTAGAGATGGGGCCCTTATATAGATTTTCAAGGGCCCACTTCCCCCCCTAAATTCCTACTAGTAGCCTAATCGACTTGGATTTTTATCTTAATCCCTAAAATTGATTATATACCATCTATACTAGACCAACATCTTAACTTTTGGAGATCAACTCCAAATGCCAAACGGATTGTGCCATTGGCTCCAAATTGCTATTTTTTTTTTGAAACTCCCCATCCCCTATATCGGGACCAAAAATCCATCATAGGCTACCCTAGATTTAGAACCAAGTGATAATTCATTAAATGGAGAATTTTATTAAAATGGAAATATTCCATGTGTCATTTTCACAGTGTGCCGTTTCCACAATTCAGATCAGGCGGTCTGAAATCTATTAGTGTCCTAGATTTGTGAACTCTATATCACTAATAGATTTCAGACCAATTGATTTTAAAAATCTACATATTTCCTAGATTTCAGATATCTAATAATAGTATAGATTTCAAAAATCTAGGACGCTAGTAGAGTTTAGACACTGTGAGAATGCCAAAGTCACAGAATGATCGCCATTTTAATGAAATTCTCCATTTAACTTTTGGTGGTCTCCTATTTTGAAAAATGTAACTAACCTAGGGTCTCTAGTAGGTGTGATAGAGTAAAGAAAGATCCCTTGTTGACTTGGTTTGATCGCCGTATGCTCCTGGAATGTTGATCAACGCTACAGGGACCCTGCCACATGAATAATTCTCAAGGAGTTTGACCGATTCAGGTACTTGCTGCTATCGAAATTTTGCAAAACTTGTCGAAGCACATTATTAACATAAAACTAGCTAGTTTAATTTTTAGTGAGATTTTATTGCAACCTAGATAATTTCAATAAATTTCCCATCATGGTTTTAGGTGGTTGACCGTCTGGAAGTTAGAGATATCTCTTCAATCTAGAAGATTCCGAACCTTCTTGGGGAACTTCTCATGGAGTTTCCCAAGATATTTGCAAGTTCATTCTCCCAATTGCACGTTTGATACAGAAGGCAAAATTCATCTTCGTTGAATTATTGATAGTTAGAATATCTTTTGTATACAAAGGAATCTTGACAAATGGATTTCGCTTTTGATGTCCTAGTATGTTTCCAATCTAAGATCACAATCCGCTGGCCATAGACTCCTCTGCTAACTCGCCTTGAGAAAGTGACACCTCCATGCTATCAATTGGGGGTTCTACTATTTCGTAGATGAGATAGAGAAACTAAAACCTATCTTGGGGAATCTATTAAGGGACCTCCCTAGACTTTCTTTAGACCAATTTAGCTAAGCATGGTCATATGCACGATGATTTTAGGCTATCTTGGGTAAGAACCCTCAAACTTGTTAATTCCCACTACTTTCTTGGTTCTAGCCTATTTACTAGTGGATATTAGGGTTATTCTAGGGATATAAGTCTATTTAAAACTAAATGACACATTGGCATGTGACACACCTATTTTGATTTTACACTCTTTTTAGGGCATTTTCGCATATAATTATAACTTAAATTACAAAATTTAGGAAAAAAACCCAACTATGAGTCCCAAGTGACAAATTGGGAGCTCACACTACTCCACTAATATAAAAAGCTTCTCATTTCTATACATTCACAATAAGTGGTTTTCTAAGCCATATGAAATAATTACCAAATATAACGTATGGTATATTGTCTGTCATTACATGCGTTTTCAGCCCTCTGGAGGGTTGCGTGTTCTTAGTAGTTCCCACACTATGAGAACTGCCCTGAAGAGGGCCACAAGGGCTTATTGACCTAGTCGAAAGACTAACACATCGAAAAAAAAAAATTTATTTTCAACTTTTTTCTTCATTGCAAGACTGTAATTTTTTTTCTTTTAATTTTTTTAAAATTGGGAACAGCCATTCCATAGAATCTGCAGAGGGAACCATCGTTGGGAACAGGCCTGAAACGGCCCTGTTGGACCCCTAGAATTCATCTAAGGATTGTAGGATTTTTTTGTATTGTCCAGTATCCAAAAATAATGACATAGACTTGAAGTTTCTCAAGGCAAAATCTTATTTCAAACTACAAAAAATGTAATTTTGGCTTGGTCAATTACTTGACGTATGTCCACGTGTAGTTTTAGAAAAATATGTATTCTACTAACACCACATCCAACCACTAGATAAGACATGAAATTCATATTGTATCTCCACAAATTGGGATGACTTTCATCCACACAATAATGAAAAAGAAACAAGATTATGAATATGTTTATCGCCCAAAAATTGGATATCAAAGTTAAAACTCCTAATTTACTAACAAGTGAGAGATTGGAGTACTTTAGGCATTAGGAAATATTTCAAGCCTTGAAAAAGTCATGAAAAAAATATTTTCTAAGATATAAACAAGTACACTACAAAATCAAATTAATTAATAATGAAAAAAATAGTTTTAAAAAATAAATAAATAATAAAATACTAAAAATTTATTAAAATAATAAATCAATTTTAATATTTTTTAAATGTATTTGTTTAGGGTTTAGGGTGCCACCAAAGAGCGTCCCCACTAGTAAGTTCCGTATCTTTAAAGCTTTAGGGAGAGGACTTCATATGTAGAAATTTCACCGCACCAACCTTTATCCAAATTCCAAAACCTATATCTCTAAAATATACAGATTTCTATAAAACTCTTCTCTAGTTCTGTACCCAGAGGTTCATATGGAGAACTTGCAAGGTCTCATCCCTATTTGATGCTCCAAGCTTAGTAAACAGATAGAGAAACAGAAAAGCTGGTGGGAATGTTCTAAGCCCTATTGTATACATATATATATATATATATATATATATATATATATATATATATATATATATATATATATATATATATATATATATATATATATATATATTTATTTTGGCCAACATTCTCCATTGCCAAGGAATTAGCAACCCTCTTCTTGGCTCAAACTTCTTGTAATGCACTATGGCATTGACCACAAGTACTAAAGTACTTCACCATTTACAGACTAACACTCTATTTAGAAATTTTTCTTTTAAAAAATCTAATAATGATTATCGTACAAAAACAAAAAACAAATTTATTCTATTTTTTTAATCATTTTGTGTTTTATAGTTCATTTATATATTTAAAATAGAAGGACAAAGGTAAAAAATTCAAATATAAAGTATTAAAGTCACACATGTATAGTTCCATTGTAGTTACAAAACAATTAGCAACTAAATGTATGAAAGAAATTTAATTGCCAAATGGGATTGTATAAGCTTGTAAGGATAGACACAATTTGTAAATTATGACCACATTTAGTGACTTAGTTAGCCTACACACATCAATGTCTTCTTGTACTCCTCATGTTAATGATCTACTAAACTTGTGAAGATGAAATAAAACTCTTTTATATTTCTACAAATAAAATACTCCAAATGACCAATCACAGACTAATCTATAATGATTCCAAACACTGATACACTCGTAGTTCTTGACATCTGAAATGACTAAAGATATAGTCAAAAACTCTTAATTTTCTACTAAATCTAAAACTCATACAAGGCAAAAATAATCAAACCACTAGTCAAATAAAAATGGGGCTCAATTCTTGATGATAGACACTTTCAATTATTATATATGATGAATATTCAATTGAAGTTTTTATCCTTGTAGCTTTTAAAAAATAATAAGGTGCTTGCACACTAGAAGATATCAATTCTTATCATTTCCCACGATAGTCTCATAAACTCTAGAAGTTGAGTTACAAAGAAAACTCTCATAAATCTAGGTGCATAAAAAGTTCAACTCTTTCACACCATTCAAGAGTTGCATCAAGAACAAATACCCTCACAAATCCAACTACAAGTAAATATTCAGCTCTATGTATCTTTAAGATGTTTCATCAAGAACAAACACCCTCAAAAATTCAAATGCTTAAAAGACTTCAACTCATTTTTGATACCCTCAAAAAGTTCAGTCAAGAATGAACGCCTTTCCAAATCAAAGTGTATGAGAGACTTCAACTCTTTGATACCCTCAGGAAGTTGAGTCAACGATGAACACCTTTGCAAGTCCAGGTGCGTGAAAGACTTCAATTCTTTGATACCCTTGGGAAGTTGAATCAAGGATGAACACCCTTGTAAATAGAAGAGCGTGAAAGAAATCAACTCTTTAATACCTTTGGGAAATTGAGTCAAGGATGTACACCCTCCCATATCCAAGTCTTGGAGAGACTTCAACTCATTAATACCCTCAGGAAGTTGAATTAAGGATGAACATCCTTGCAAATCCAAGTGCATGAGAGACTACAATTCTTTGATACCCTTAGGAAGTTGAATCAAAGATGAACACCCTTGCAAATAGAAGTGCGTGAAAGAGATCAAGTCTTTGATACCCTTGGGAAGTTGAGTCAAGGATGAAAACCAACCCATATAGAAGTGCATAAGAGACTTCAATTCTTTGATACCCTCAGGAAGTTGAATTAAGGATGAACACCCTTCCAAATCCAAGTACGTGAGAGACTAAAATTCTTTGATACCCTCAGGAAATTGAATCAAGGATGAACACCCTCCCAAATTCAAGAACTTGATAAACTTCAATTCCTTGATACCCTCAGGAAGTTGAGTCAAGGATGAACACCCTTGCAAATCCAAGTATGTGAGAGACTTCAATTCTTTGATACCCTCGAGAAGTTGAGTCAAGGATGAACACCCTTGCAAATTCAAGTACGTGAGAGACTTCAATTCTTTGATACCCTCGGGAAGTTGAGTCAAGGATGAACACCCTCGTAAATAGAAGTGCGTGAGAGACTTCAATTCTTTGATACCCTCGGGAAGTTGAGTCAAGGATGAACACCCTCCCAAGTACATGTATGTGAGAGACTTCAATTCTTTGATACCCTCGGGAAGTTGAGTCAAGGATGAACACCCTTTCAAATTCAGGCGCATCAGAGACTTCAATTCTTTGATACCCTCGGGAAGTTGAATCAAGGATGAACACCCTTCCAAATACAAATGCGTGAGAGACTTCAATTCTTTGATACCCTGGGGAAGTTGAGTTAAAGATGAACACCCTTGCACATCTAAATGCGTGAGAGACTTCAATTCTTGGATACCCTCAGGAAGTTGAGTCAAGGATGAACACTTTTGCAAATCCAAGTAGGTGAGAGACTTCAATTCTTTGATACCCTCGGGAAGTTGAGTCAAGGATGAACACCCTCCCAAATCCAAGTAGGTGAGAGACTTCAATTCTTTGATGCCCTCGGGAAATTGAGTCAAGGATGAACACCCTTGCAAATCCAGATGTGTGAGAGACTTCGATTCTTTGATACCCTCGAGAAGTTGAGTCAAAGAAGAACACCCTTGGAAACCCAAATGCGTGAGAGACTTCAATTCTTTGATACCCTTGGGAAGTTCAGTCAAAGATGAACACCCTCGTAAATAGAAGTGCGTGAGAGACTTCAATTCTTTGATACCCTCGGGAAGTTGAGTCAAGAATGAACACCCTTGCAAATCCAAGTATGTGAGAGACTTCAATTCTTTGATACCTTCGGGAAGTTGAGTCAAGGATGAACACCCTTGCAAATCCAAGTATGTGAGAGACTTCAATTCTTTGATACCCTCGGGAAGTTGAGTCAATGATGAACACCCTCGTAAATCCAAGTGCGTGAGAGACTTCAATTCTTTGATACCCTCGGGAAGTTGAGTCAAGGATGAACACCCTTCCAAATACAAATGCGTGAGAGACTTCAATTCTTTGATACCCTCGGGAAGTTGAGTCAAAAATGAACACCCTTCCAAATACAAATGCGTGAGAGACTTCAATTCTTTGATACCCTCGGGAAGTTGAGTCAAGGATGAACACCCTCGTAAATCCAAGTACATAAGAGACTTCAATTCTTGGATACCCTCAGGAAGTTGAATCAAGGATGAACACCCTTCCAAATACAAATGCGTGAGAGACTTCAATTCTTTGATACCCTCAGGAAGTTCAGTCAAGGATGAACACCCTCTCAAATTGAAGTATATGAGAGACTTCAATTGTTTGATACCCTCGGGAAGTTGAGTCAAGGATGAACACCCTTGCAAATACAAATGCGTGAGAGACTTCAATTCTTTGATACCCTCGAGAAGTTGAGCCAAGGATGAACACCCTTCCAAATCCAAGTGCGTGAGAGACTTCAATTCTTTGATACCCTCGGGAAGTTGAGTCAAAGATGAACACCCTTGGAAATACAAATGTGTGAGAGACTTCAATTGTTTGATACCCTCGGGAAGTTGAGTCAAGGATGAACACCCTTGCAAATCCAAGTGTGTGAGAAACTTCAATTCTTTGATACCCTCGGGAAGTTGAGTCAAGGATGAACACCCTCGCAAATTGAACTTTATGAGAGACTTCAATTCTTTGATACCCTCGGGAAGTTGAGTCAAGGATGAACACCCTTGCAAATCCAGGCGCGTGAGAAACTTCAATTCTTTGATACCCTTGGGAAGTTGAGTCAAGGATGAACACCCTTCCAAATACAAATGCGTGAGAGACTTCAATTCTTTGATACCCTCGGGAAGTTGAGTCAAAAATGAACACCCTTCCAAATACAAATGCGTAAGAGACTTCAATTCTTTGATACCCTCGGGGAGTTGAATTAAGGATGAGCACCCTTCCAAATACAAATGCGTGAGAGACTTCAATTCTTTGATATCCTCGGGAAGTACTTGCAAGGAAAAACACCCTTGCAAGTTTAAGTGTGTCATGGACGTCAAGTTCGCAAGGCTTAAAAGCTTGCATTTATATCCGATAGATTTATTTAAGTTCAACATTCGCAATTCTTTCATACTTGAGAAGAAACCTCTAGAAATCAGCAATGTCCTCATATCCTTGGCACATGAAATCTTCGATAGTAAACACACTTGAAGATTTGGTAGCTCAAGGTTGTTGGGGAACTCACGAAAGGTACAACCTATCAAGGACAAAATCTTGACATCTTTTCCTATTGTTGGGAAGGTTTCAAATACCTTCCCAACTTGGAAATAACATTGAGATGTCCATTCATTGGGTTTAGCCTTGTTCAAGATGCGATTCGCAAGGTCTCGCAGAACATCATGTATTTGAACATACTCTCCATCTCCAAACATGTCAATCAAAGATCGGTCGGCTAAATCAACCAAAATAGATATACCAATATCTCTTGTTTGTTGGGCACTTCCTGAACCAAATAATTGTTGTGCATGCCATATGTCACATAAATCCTTGGTTGAAATTTGATCATCTTCTGGAAATGCCGCAAAATGTAAAAAACATTTTTTGGAGGCATCATCCAATTCGTCATAGCTATATTGCAAGTGATTGTAGAGTTTATTCTCCACTTCTTTCTCAACAAATTTTGAATGGGGCATTGGTGTTGTTCCTTCCAAATAGTTCAAGGTATTGCGCCACTCTCTTTCATCAATCTTTTCCCACATTGCGCTACCAATCACTTTGATAGCTAGTGGAAGTCCATCACATTGTTCGCAAATACCTTTGGCTATGACTTCAATTCCAACTGATGGAGGCTTCTTGCTTACAAAGGCATGCATGCAAAACAACTCCCAACTATCCTCCTTGGACAATGATTGGACATTCACCATGTCAACACATTTGACACATTTCAAAACAGAAACATCCCGTGTAGTGATCAATGTTATTGAACCTGGTCCTTGGGCAACATCCAACCACTCGATCATTGCACAATTGTTTGTAGGATAACAATTCCATACATCATCTAAGATCAATAAAATTTTCTTCTTTTGGAGTACTTGTATCAAATATCCACGTTGATCTTCAAGATTTCTATGAACATAGTCACGCTCATAAACACCACCATCCTGAAGTAACTTAGCTATGGTCAAATAGAGTGATGGTATTGTAGCATCACGCCCAATAGTGACCCACAAGATACCACCTGAGTCTTTGAACTTGCCTTGAATGTCTTTGTCATTGTTCACCATCTTTGCAAGCAATGTTTTGCCACTTCCACCTCTCCCCTTCAAGCCAATAGTCATAGGTGCATCCATTCCAATCCTTCCATTTATGATTTTCTTCTTCAATCTCTCAAATGGATTTGCTATAAATGGCACGATCATATTTGGGATGTTCTGCACATTTGGACTTGGAACATTTTGCACCAGGGAACCACTTGTAGATGGTGGTAGTATAATCAAACTCTTCATTTCTAGAACATTACAAAGTGTAACCAAATTTGATTGAAGTAATTTCATACGAATTTCATCATCAATTGCTATGATTTTGGAAGACAACTTTGCTCGCTTGATGTACTTGAATCGATCAATCCATTTCTTCACTATACATGCTTCTACAATGACCTTGGCATCATTCAAAAGATCATGTGCACTTTTGAGCCAAACTTGACAACTCACATCTGCAATCATTGCACGCTTTGCAATAGTATCCACAAGTGGTGAGAGTGATTCCAAAGTCACCAATAGACTTTTGCAGTTTTCCTTGCACCGAGAAGCCTTTCCAACTGTAGAGATCACAGTTTTGAGTAATTCTCCCACAACAGCTCCAAGAACTGCTCCACCAACCAACCCCTCCATAGCAACCTTAAACCCACATATTACCTCTTTAGTCAATGTAGCAAAAGTTGTTTCAATTTATGATGATGTTTTATACTATAAATCTATGATGAAGGCCAAATGGGAAAATTTCATATGCAAAAGATTTTATTTCAAAAATAACTATGGCAAAACTTCTCTTACTTCATATTATGACTAGGAGTCACAAAACAAAAAATAAATTTGCATAAAGGATAGTTACAAGTCCATCATTACAAGATTCACTCATGGTGGATTGAATAATAAATTAAAACTCTTAAATCAACCCCTCCATATTTGAGGCTATTTCAAGTGTTCAATTGTCCCAAAACAACTCCCCCCCTCAAAAAAAAGTTACTATGCATCATACTTCCTCTTCATTATTGTCTTAGAATATCTATCTTTAGACCATTTGATTTAACCTACCAACATCCACCTTCCAAAAATTCCAAATTCAAGAACCTCAACACTTGCAAGATCATCATGTTTAATATTGATACTTTATATGTGGTTTACAATCCAAGTTGAAAATTTCAAGCCTCAAGCTTTGGTAATTTTCTCTCTACCAAAAGTGCCCAAATTAATCCTTGAAAGGCCCTTGGATTCCCCTTTTACAACCACAAATTAGCCTTATAATTCTTCAATTACGGTTTACTACATGATTAGAGATACATTGTTGTTTACATTCTTCCATGGTCATTAAATAAATTTGTACTAAACAAGATTTAATGAATGTTTTTATGATCAATTACCACTATATTCATAGTATACTATACGACCACAAAGGACTTTCAAGCCCTTCTACAATTAATGCTATAAATGATCAATTTTATAACTTATACCAAATTTATTGGATTCACATAAAACAAAGCTTGACTATAAGCTTGACATGAAAAAGATGATAATTAGGAACTACAGCAAAGGAATCAAGCATCTAAAGTCACTATTCAACAACCCAATTCAATGAATAAGACTAGGTCCAATATTGAATTTGATAAAAAAAAAAAGCCTCAAGGATTTAGAATACTCATCAATGAAAGAAATCAATATACTTGGCTAGAGAGCAAATAGAAAATCGCAAATTATGAATGAAACTGTAAAACACACTAACACTTGCACACTTGCATTCATTAATGCTTTGCATATGCTTTCAACCTCCAAATATTTTTCCAAATGGATCATTAATGTTAACACTATTGATCCACAATAACATATCTATGCATATTCAAATTTACACCAATGAAATCTAATTTGTCAACATAATAACACAACACTAAACTAACAAGTCAATGAACAGTTGAAGATAAGGCAACTAATGCTATGCAACATTCTACAAAGAAACACCTAGAAGTTCAAATCAAAATATCACGTAAAACAAAAACACATCTAAGCTCAATTCCATTGCACCAGTGATATTCTACAAACCAAAAATTGTAACATCCACCTTTATAAAGGTCTAATTTCAAGCTACAAACTAAGAATTTAGGACATGTAAAGATTTTTTATTTCAAGTTGCATGTAGTCAACTATGACAAAACAATGGAATATTGCCAATTCAACAAAATTGATGTTGTGAAGATGTGACTAAAAGCAATCAGCATATGACCACTCAGAAACATTGTCTCTCATTCCAAAATTGCCATTCCAACACATAACATTCTTGAACAATCAAGAACATTGTCTCTCATTCCAAAATTGTCATTCCAACACATAACATTTTTGAACGGTGAGATTGGGGTCTCTCTACCACCAATGCCATTGTAACATGCATACTCATCCATGCTACAATAGTTTGTCAAGCAAGGACAATCATTCATCCAAGAAATTAAAGGTCATCTATCTAATTAATAGAGGAACGCCAGGCACTATCTAAGAATGTTAGGCACTTGACAAAGTTGCTGACATGAAAAATTTGTATATATGGCTTTCCCTGATCGCCCACCTTGGATGTTCTTGAAGATCCGACTAGAAATGCCAACTACGATAATCACACTGACTGACCCAAGAAGTTCAAATGTGGACACAAAACCTCCAACAATACACAAACAATCACTAGAATCACAACCTCCTCAAACCCACAGAGCATGCACACCTAGCCACACATTCATCAAAGAAACATTCTACGATACCTGAAATTGGCTTTTGTAGTCAAAAGATTGCTTCGGTGGAACAACCCGCACGCTTGCCAAAACGAGTTGCCAGCTGAAAACTCCACCAAAAGCACAGCAACACGATCATCCAAGAATATACATCCACGACATCAAGCTCAAATACGCCTGAAGCTGTTGAACTGCAGCACAAAACGCAAAGACTTCACCGCTTCAGTCACTGCTTCAAATGCATCATCCAAAGCACTCGAAGCTCCAAGCACGGCTCCAAATCGGGCTCCAAGCAAGGCTCCATGCGTGCAAAATGCTTCGAAAGAGGCACTGCAACCTTGCAGTGATACTCGACGAGGCGACCTGTGCAGACAATCCGAGGCAAGCCCGAACCAAGTAGCCAGCATTCCAGGCAGGAGTTTGTCAGACGCTGCCATAAAATGGTGCCCACTTGGCCACGTTCGTGGACCCGAGCCGGGCGCAGATTCCAACGCTAGGTCGGTCCAATGGGGAGTGACGCGCTTTACTGTAGGCGACACGTTCTGTACATTTCACGCGGTCTGGCCCCAGACCTGGTTCGTCAGTGGCAGTACTGTAACATGTCGTACGTCACATGGTCAGACTTACCTGACATGCAATGTAAGGGTGGGTACATCTGTGAAGCAAGGTTAGCCTGACCAATAGCGCAGCATTAGTAGCTGCAGTGTGAGTCATTCATTTTCATGTTCGTTTTTTAGGTTTATTCTCTCAGAAGACTTACAATGGAGGAGCCAGAGCTGTCCACCGGAAGACTCATACTAGAGAAGAGCTGTCCCCTAAGCTGGTAACTCACCGCTGCCTATATTTTGGCGCATTAGGTAATACGCTGTGAAAGTGGACTGGCTCCACACCCTCAAATGTACGTTATATGTACATGTTTCTTTTTCATAGCCTCTTCAGTAATGTAAAAAATAGTGTACAATTTAGGGGGTAAATTTTGAGCCCTATGCCATTTCAACCTCAAAATTTCACAACTAATTCTACAAAGCTCCAAAAAATATGAAACGACTTGAGTTCAATGTCAATTCCACCCGTCTTTCAAGGATTATTTACTGAAAATTATTTCAAGGAGTTTTGCCTCCCCAAAATTCAGTTTCAGCTCTTGGAGCAACTCCAATGTGGAGATGGGAAGAGACTTAACCCCTAAAAGACCAAGGCCTCTTTTGTGCCAAAAGACACTCAAAACTGTCCTTTCTACAGAGAAGAGTAAAAAAATTTGAATTTTTTTTTTAACATCCAATCATAGGATCTTACACCTACTAGTATGAAGGTCATAAATTAAAATTTTGAGGCTACTATAGAAACAAGCCATCCATTGTCGTGTCATGTTTTCTTCGATCGACATCTCCAAAGCAATGGTTCAATTGACTTCTCCAAACACTAGGTTTGTGTGTGAATCTTCCCATGGCCGAGGGTCTCTCAACCCTTGCAATGTAAAGAAACGTGTGTGACGACAAAATTTAATGTGCATGACGTGACTCCCATGTTCTACAAATCATAAGCTTATTGCTTATTATAGGCAATGAAATCTCCGTTGGTACCATTGGAAAGCTCTCGGCAAGGAGGGGTGCACGGGCTTGGTTTCATGACATTCCAATTCATAGTGAAAAAGTTATGGACTTTTCAATTGTTTTTGGTTCTAAAAAAATTAGAAAATTACTTTTACTGTTGTTTTGATTGTGGCAATGGCACAAGGTACTCTAGTAGGTAATGAAATCTCTGTTGTTGCAACCTCCTGGTGCATTTTATAGTTAGTAAGTTGTTACGTATTAATGAGCAATGAAGCCCGGATGGGGCGGGCCATGCCGCGTGAACTTACTTCCGTCCTGTAGACCAGTTCCGAGTCTGAACCAGAATGATATTGTTGTTGTTTCTACACTACACTAAAATTGTTAAATAGTGTTGGCTACACTAATTGTCAACAATAACACTAATTGTCAACAATAACACTAATTGTGATTTGCAAGGTTAGTATTAGGACATTATTTACCCATTCTAACACTATTTTAGCTCTATAGTAAAATTTGATCATTTCAACATTTCTACGAGAGTGCATTTAGTGTTAGATGGGAACAAAATATAGAACATGGAACAATACTAATTATCACCCAAAATATAAAAACAAGAAACAACACTAATTATCACCCAACACTATTTACCAATTTTAGTGTAGTGAGAAGTGGCCAGGGTGAACATTGCCCCGTTTTACCCCTAGGGAAAATGCTGTGGAATTTTTATTCTCAATCAGATGAATTTTTTGGCAAATTCTGAATTCAGATTTGCAATCAGCGACCCCAAATTAGCTAGAGGTAGTCTTGAAATATACGAAATCATGGAAAAAAAATAGGGGGCTTTTTCTCACAATTAACCCTGGCCAGGGCAATGAGGTGAGTTCTCCCTGGCCAGTGAGAAGCTTGGTGGTAATCACTGCAGACAAAGGATGCGACTTGACTGTCAAGCGAGGTACAGTACTGTACTGCTATAGACTTAAGCCTGGCCAACAGCTGCGGTGTGAGTTTTCCATTGACAGGGGAAACAGTACACTGAGTGTGAGTTACTTACTTTCAAATTTTCTTGTAGGTTTAATTATTCTCTCACAAATGGAAACAAAACTCCACCAGACAGACTTTGTAGTACCTTTGAGATCAATGGTGTTTAGAATGGAGGCGAGCTGTCCACCTCTCCGTTTTCAGCACGTGGGGACCCAAGCTGGTGGGGCCCCCCTGCCTGTGTTTGCGAGAGCTCTGTACTGATAACTGATAAACTATCAAGCAGTCGGCGCCCTTGTCTCGCAAGTTCCTCCAGTAAGTTATGATAATCAATCACTCGTCTTTTGCTTTGGAGTTTGTTCACTTCCGGAGCGTGGTTGATGTGCTGCAATTCGCCCCAAGATAAGGGAGGAGGTCCATGAATCAGCCCACCTCAGGGCTGAAACTGAATTTGGGGGAGGTGAAGTCTCTTGAAATATTCTTCAGTGAAACTGCCTTGGAAGACAAGTGGAATTGGCATTTAACTCATATTTTTTGGAGCTTTGTGGAATCAATTATGAAATTTTGAAGTTGAAATGGCATAGGGCTTGAAAATTGTCCACCTCCTCAAATGTACACCATTTGTACATTGGGGAAGACTAGGAAAAAACATGTAGAAAAGTGGTGTACGTTTGAGGAGGTGGGCATTTTTAGAGCCTATGTGCTCTTAGAACCTTTTACCTTAATCTCTTTCATCACACAGGAACAAAATGATAAAGCTTTAAAGGAACATAATTATTGAGCTTCTCACATACCTCTTACATCCTAAGGAACATTTTCTTATATAGGCAAGATAAAAATATCTTATCTCAAGGTTTGGCCCCTAGAAGTTTTTCAACCTTTATTTTACGATTTGTCACCAAGTAGTTTACATCTTTGAGATTCCAAGTTTTGGATTTTGATCTTTTTTATTCAATGTATTGTAATTGAATTCCAATAAGAGTCCTCCTCCAATAGTTGGACAATGAATATTTTTGAAGAGCATACTATTGGAGTTTCATGAATGGATGAAGTATATTTAAGTATGCTAAAAATGGAAATTAGGTTTCTTCTTTAGTGGTGGGAATAGCTTGGTCATTTAGTACCTCGTGATATTTGTACAACACTGTGAACTAGTTCATATTGATGAAAGAAAAAATTGATGTTGTAGAAATGGAGATTTTATGTCTATTTGTTTCCAGTCATAGTTGATACTTTAAAAGCTCCAAATCTACATTCCATCTCATGTTTGGTTTTCTTCTTGTGTTACAAGTAAGGTCTCTAGAAGGTACATAGTTATCATAAAAGCTCCAAAAGTCCAAATCTACATTCCACCTCATATTAGGTTTTCTTTTTGTATTATAGGTAAGGTCTTTAGAATGTACATAATTATATCTTCTTTTCTAATATTTACAATTATGATGTTGTAGGTAAAAACAACATTTTGAAATACATGAGAGTGGGAGATAGTTTAGAATCCTTTTTGCATTTGGCAAACTTGTACCATTACATTTTTATCTAATTTTTTGGTGATTGTAATACTACATGCCAGAATTTGCTTTTGCAATGCGGTGATAAAATCAAATTTCCATGTCATACTTTTAGAAGTTTACTTCATTGTAAACAAATTTAAAGATGGCATGTGGTTTAGTCTTAACAAATGTGATAATGTCAATGATATTTAAGTCAAAGAAGATCTATCTAAATTTGGATATAGAAAATTTTGATAGCAACTCCAAAATTAGTAATCAACAATAGGAAAGGTAGATCAATTGGATACCAAATTTGTCTTCCAAAGGATGAAGGAACTTGTTAAGTCTTGCAGAAATCACTTTGTAGATGTGACACATGTATTTTATAGAATCGAAAATAGTGTACGAGTTTGACTTTGTTTATATAATTTACATCCTAATTTGATTGTTGACAATCTGTTCCAAATACTTGTTATGTTGGACAAACATGGTTAGGCTTTTGCATCACTTATTTTTATTTTTGAACAAATTCAACCATAGGATCCTCAAGTTAATGCATTCAACTATATCTTCTTAAAATTTTAGAATAAGAATCTTATCAATTGCAAGTTCAATGTGTCTAAAGTTAAAAAATTTAAAACTTTGTAGCCCTTTCTACACATAAAGTTTTGTCTTTCCACAATTTTAGTCAAGATGTTGAAAAATGAATTTAGAATATGTACATAAAGATAAATTTAACCAAAACAATTTCATATTCATGATGAAGAAGATTATAAAGTAGAAGGTGGTATTGGATTATTAAAACTAAACTTTGACAAGAAATTGAGATTTGAAAATCCCAATGGTATAAATGTTTAATTAATTATGAAGTACAAAATATGAGTTCAAATTATGGTTATTTTGGACACAATTTTGTACAAGGGTGTCATGAATTGCAAATTTTGATGTTTTAGTATTGAAGGTTCTTGGAAATGAGCCTCAAATACACTAGATCTTGAAGGAAAGATCATAGTTGAAATTCTTTTAAGGAAGCTGTAGAATAGATTTCCAAAAGCCATAAATTGATTGGGGTTTTAAATGTTATACTCTAACCTCAAATTTTTTTAATGAACTCAATTTTCATTTTGACATGTGAAGAAAAAGATCAAAATGATTCAATCCACTCTCACAATTTTAACACCTTCATGATCAAATATTATAATCTTTCATTCCATAAGTGATATTGTTGTGTTTTCATTCCCATATGATTTCTATTATGTCTAATTTATACAATTACAATTCAAAAAATTGATAAAACTTATCAAATGTTGACTTTTTGTTTAACTTGGACCAAATTCCAAGAAGCTCAAAAAAGATCTTGGGCATTTAGGGGTTAAACCATAAATGTCTTATGTTTTATTTGAAAATTTACAAATTTGAGTACAAAAATATGACTTTATGTGATTCCTTACTTTCATTTCCCACAAAATAAAATTCATAACTTTCATATCATCATTAGGAATTGAATGGCTTCACCCTAGAGCGCTCCAACGTCCATTTTTTGGACAATGAACATATTGAACTTCTTGTTTCTGTCTTATTCCTACTTATATGAAAGTCATCCTAGTTTTTGGTAATACTTTATTAAGTTCTTGTCTTATCTAATGGTTGGATTTGGTGTTATTAGAATATAAATTTTTTCTAAAATTACAAATGCGGAAGTATGTCAAGTGGTCAAATTGCATTGACTCTAGTTCAAAACTAAATTTGCAAAAATGAGGCTATAGATGTAAAGAACACAAAAATTTCAAAAAATCATTATGTCAAGAAAACCTCATTTTGAATCCATTTTGAATCATTTGTTCAAAAAAGGATAATATTTTGCTCGTAATCAAATTTTGAAGGAATTTTGAAATTTCCTTTTCCAAATTTATAAAAAAATATTGGTGATAGCATTGGTGAATCTAACCATATGGATGAAATCTAGAATTCAAAATCTACAACTTTCCTTTGTATATCACTTCTAAAATAATCTTCCAAATAGCACTTTATAATGAATTTTCCAAATCCTCAATTTTGGAGAAGAGTCTAGATGTTCTAGGGTTAAATGCTTTTGAGTAGTTATAATTCTAAACAATTAAATAAAATTATTATTATTTTATTTGAATAAATTTTACTTGACCAATTTGACATTTAAGAAAAAGGAAATTATATCTTTTGCTATATTTATTGGAATGATGTGAAACAAAGCTATGCGTATGTATTAGAATAATTAGCATCAACTTTGTCAATTTTATGCAAAAATTCCAAATTGAGAAGTTAATAGAACTTGCCTAAGTTCTCAAAAAACTCAAAGTGGGTTGCTGTAATCCCTCACTGCCCAAGGGTACCAATAGTGTCTTCACATATTTTTAGGTCCAGTTCAAAGTGTTGTAACATTTGCATCCAATGTCTAAATGCAATAAAACTTGTCGGAAAATATGTATTCTCCTTTTTTATTTGTGTGGTAGAGTTTTTAGATCAATCCAAGATGTACTAATTTTTTGTAAGCCTTTCAAAGTTCAAAGGTTCAATTTGCATTGACCAAGTACATGTAATAGCTACAACTTTGGAAGCTTGTATCTCCTTCATCCAATGTTTGTTTCAATAAAATTTGATGGGCTATATTTCCCTTAAAGTCTAATTATTGTGGTAAATTTTTTATGTCAATCCAAGTTGATTTGAATATTTGTGAGCAATTCAAAGATCAAAATCTTGACATTTATAGATTACAATGAATTTTGGTGGCTTGTTTCTTCTTTATACAATGTCCGTTTCAAATTTTAAAAATTAGGAAAGTTGCACATCCTAGTCTAGTTTGTGTATTTAAAATTTCATATCAATCCAAGAGGTTATGAGTGATTGAAAATCATTTTAGTAGGAGGTTTAGCCCTAGATGGGTCTTTTGTGCCACTTTTCTTCCTATTTTTTGACATTTCAATGCCATTTTGCAGACTTAATGAGTTAATGTAATGGTATTTTCTTATTTTTATATTGGTTTTGAAACACTTTGTAGTTTAAAGTCTTTTCATTTGAGTAGGTTTAGAAATCAAATTTCACCTCCAAATGTGTTGCTAGGAAAATTTCAGCATCGTCTTTCTACACTAAAACATTATAATCTTGCAATCTATGAGGCCAAATGGCTCCAAATTTGATTCACATCATCCACAACAAGTACACTACAAGAATGTACAGTTGAGATGTCTATACCTTAATAACATTTTGGACTACAACAATCCAAAAGCAATGATGTTTTTAAATCCCCCAAGGCCTTAGGCCTTTAAGGGGTAAGTATTAAACAACTATTTATTTACTCTATTAAAGTACTTAATATTGAATAAGATGTTTTATACTAGGTTCACTTGACATAACATTGATCATTAAAAAGCTTTGCATCCACAAATGTAGCAAATGACACTACAATGGCACAAAAATATCTAAGGTAGGAGGTTCTAAAGGTGCATATGGTCTACAATCACCCACTTCTTTAAATGCACACTATTTTTACATGTTCCTTTTTTGTAGCCTTCAATAATGTACAAATAGTGTACATTTTAGACACTGGGCAATTTTAAAGTCCTTTTCCAATTTAACTTCAAATTTTTTTAACTAATTCCACACAACTCCAAAACATAGGAAGGAGGTTTATAAATCATCCATTGAAGTTGAAATTGAATTTCACATGTTTCATATATTTTGAAATTAGTTAAGAAAATTTGAAGTTGAAATGGCATAGGACTCTAAAATTGCCAACATCTAAAGTGTACACTATTTATACATTGCTAAAGGCTATGAAAAATCAACATATACAAAAAATATACATTTGAAGAGGTACGTGCTTTTAGAGTTTGTGCACTTTTAGTACCTCCTACCTTTCTACTTCTTTGTTCAATGTAATAGAAGTTGGTATACTTCATGATGTTTCATACTATTAGTCTATATTACAAGCCTAGGGGAAAAAAATTCATGTTCAAAATGGTTCATTTCAAAAGGAAATATTACAAATCTTCTTGAAACTCATCTTTTGAATGGAATATGAGTTTTTAAAATTTATTGTTGAAATATTTGCAATGGATCCATGCAAGAACATTGAGACATTTTGAATGAATAAAAGATACAAAGATACTAAAAATTAGTAAAAATTGACTTCTAAGTACATCTTCAAAATAAATACAAAAAACTTCATCGCACTAGAAATTATAAAATACACGCAAAAAGGAGAGAAACATTTTTAAGCTTGAAAGAACTATGATTTCACAATGATTTGAAATTTCCTCACAAATATATGATACATGCCTACATATAAACTTCAATTTGTATAAATTCATTAAAGTGCAAAAAGAGTAAAGATTTTCAATTTCAAACATTATTATAAGCCCATCCTTTTTAAGATTCAATCTTAATAGGTTGAACAACAAATTAGAACTCATCATACAATGCCTTTCATTTGGAGGTTGTTTCAAGTGTAAAATTGTCACTAGGCAATTCCCCCTAAAGTAATTGTGCAACATGCTCCTTCTTTATAATTATCATTAATTATCCATCCTTAGAATATTTTAGTTAACCTATTCACCTACAACTTCAAAAAATTCCAAACTCAAAAATCACACCACTTGTAAGATCATGACGCTTGAGGTTGAAACTATTAATGCCGTTTGAAATTCAAGTTGAAAATTTCAAAGTATCATTAGAGGAAGAATGGAGCCTCAATGTAGCCACTATAGACTAGCCATGAACAATAGACTAAAGAATAAAAATTCAAAAACAAAATTGAATTTAAAGTCCACCCATGCAATTTGAAAGAAAAATCTAAAAAGAATCAATTTTAAAAAATTGCAATTTATTCTTCCAAATTGTCTACTAGGGTTGATCCCAATTTTTATAAAATTTAAAAATTGACTTTAAAAAAATAAAAATTATACATACATACATACATACATACATACATACATACATACATACATACATACATACAAGGACTCCAAAAAACAGTTGACCACCATATATATCACTATTATAAATTGAGAAATTGGAATAATGAAGTGAAATTTTGACATATCATTGTACAAAGGAGATTCTACCCTCATTTATAATTTTGCTTAAAATGAACTATATATATATATATATATATATTTGTTTATTTATTTATTTTATAGGAAGAGTGTACATCTTGATTGGAGTCACAAGTTATAAGTTTTATGAATTTTACATTTTTATTAATTGAAATCTTATTGATTGAAATTTTGACCTCAAAATTCTTATATATGAATATATAAAAATATATATGATGTAGTATGTTGTTCATTGTTTATCACAATTTTTCAAAGGGAGAGAGTCCTCTCAAGGTCTCATTCTCTTTCTAGTGTAAGTTTCAAATTTTGGTAATTTTTTCATAAACAAACTTGGCAAAGGTATCCCAAGGCCCTAAACAAATGATAAATTTTAAAGCTTATACAAGTACATATTCACACATTGAAATTTACATTAAGAAAATCTAATTTGTGAGGATAATAATTACACTAAATTGACAAGTTGGTGAACAATTGAAGATAAGGCAAGTAATGCTACGACACACTCTAGAAAGGAACATAAAAAAATAATATTCCATAAATCAAAAATTGTGACATCTATCTTTACAATGATCTTAGGCTACAAATGAGGAATTTAGGTAAAGACTTCAGTTCTTGCCATGCTCCTTGAATCAAGCCAAAATAGTGGGAATTTCCTAACTTGATGAAATTAATGAAATTGACATTACAAGAGGATGTGATTAAAAGCAATTGACACATGACCATGCAAGGAGATAGTATTTTGTGCCATTCCCTCATAAGACTCTTGAATGGAAATGTTATAGTAGCTTATCAATGAAGGACAATCATTCATCCCAAATAATGATGGTGGTATATTTAATTAACTTTATTTCATGAAAATGAGATACTTTTTCAATACTTTTGTAGTACTGCATTAGTACCATTGGAGAAGCTTAACATTATAGTACCTAATTTATACGCTTGCAATATCACATTTGAACAATACTATATACTTATGTTGTACTACATTGAAGTGTAAAATTTAGCATTTCAGGAATACAATATTTATCATAATACATTATATTAATATTACTAAAATATAATATTGATATTATTAAATAAATTTATAATAATATATTAAAAATAATATTACATAGATTGTATTGTAATAGGATTAGAAAAATAATGATATTTTATACAAAACAATGAAGATTATTATTATGATAAATAACTACATTGTTGTATATTAATTATATAATTAAGCTATTTTAAAGATATTTATTTGTAGTACTATAACAATATGACAATACTAATGCAATACTGCAACAATTAAAACTTTCAATATTTTATTACCAATATCCTACGTCATTCATTCTCTTATTAGAAATTCAATAAATTGTATCATGCAATACATACAACACATGTAAAATGCATTCACCATAAAAAGAATTTGAAGAGATATGAAAATTATATTTTCATATTAGAAGAATGATATTTGCATGTAGTTGCATCCTTTAGGCCTATATGGGGAATTTCATTAAAATGGCAATATTCCATGTGCCATTTTCACAATGTGCCATTCTCACAGTTTAGAGCGGGCGGTCTGAAATCTATTAGTGTCTTAGATTTGTGAAGTCTATACCTCTATTAGATGCATTAAATCTAGGAAAGATGTAGATTTCAAGTTAGTCAATCTAAAAAATCTACATATTTTATAGATTTCAGATATCTGCTAATGGTATAGATTTCAAAAATCTAAGATTCTAATAGAGTTTAGACTACTCGGTCTGAATTGTGGGAATGCCAAAGTTATAGAATATTCGCCATTTTAATAAAATTCCCCATCTATAACCTATCCCCAATGTAACTACTCTAATCCTTCAAAATTAAACCACTAATTCAATCCACATGGACTAGTATTTGAAGTTGACTAGGCTATGTGGGATCAAAAAGTGAAGCATTCATCGTAGATCTTGCTATTTATACATGCAACAACCATACCAACCTCAACCTCATGAATAAACACATTTTTTAAACTTTTCAAATTGTCATGACACTTGGAAAGAACGAAATAACAAAGACACCATTTGTTCATAACCGTTTCTAAAGCCTAACCATTCACTCTCTAAGTAGTCTATAAGTAGATCTTTAAGATATTCTAAACCTTGAGACAATTTAGTGACAACTTCTAGTCTTTAAGAGAAGAGAATATTTCCTTTGCGATAGCTTTAACGAGCATCAACAAAAATAAATCAAGCACCACAACGATCTTTTGCATACTTGTAACAAGAACTGTGAAAATTATCTGTAGTCAGCTTGACAACTTCAACAGTTGGACAATGATAAAGAATACACCATAGAATATTAGTAAAGACGACCAAATCAAGCTTCTTTACAGCTAGTGCACATGTGGAGGTCCTAGCAAACCGAAGAATGAGAGTTAAAAACTATATATGCACAAGATCAATCAAAAGTCATGAGATTGATAAACATATACATTCCCCAATTCTTAGAGATAGTCTCAAATGAAGGTGGAAAAAATATCATTCTCAATTGGAAGAAGAAACTTAATGGATTCTTTAAAAATGTATAGTGTTCTAAAACGAGCACTCCAGTGACTAAGGACTCAAAGCACAAAACTCATACTCTTCTGCATCCTAAGAAACGAAAACCCATGTCAAGCAAGTTGAAGACAAAGAAATTTCAAGAGGCAACTTGAAATGCACAACAATGAAGCTTTCATGAACTTACTAAAGGCAGAAGGAAAAACTAAAACTAGATGTGAGAGAGGTGTGGAAAATTCAGGGGGCTTGGAAGTTGGTGAGAAGCGGGAACAAGGGTGCCATTGAATGCGTGCTTGTAAAAGGGAGGGCTGAAAAGAGTACTACAAGAAGAGTTGAATTGAGTGGATTTGGTTATGTGTGGTTGGTATTATGCGGTGCCTCCTAACTTGCACTTCATTAATCAAAACGGAATGATTCAAAAATTTTCATGTATATATTTAATCTAATGAACCATAAAATTATTATTTTGAATTTGCTCAAGTTGCACAAGTTGAGGAATAAACTACATATCATACAATAACTTTTTAAGTATGTAGTTAAAAGTTATGAAAATTGTTGACCCTTAAAGGGCCTCCTTGTCCACATGTTGTGTAAAAGTTTCAAAGAAAAGAATAAAATCTTTGCTCACATGTACCTGCCCAAAAATTTCATATTGCCATAAACAAAAGGTTGATCCTTTAGGGGTTAATTAGTTTTTTAGTGACAATATTTTTCAATAAATTTTTTAATTTCATTTTGTTCTTTCTAAAAGAGAATTGAATAGAAAAAAAGAACCCATTATACTTTCTCATTTCTGAATTGGTAATTAAAAGATAAAAATAAAATAGAATATAAAACCTTAAACTACTCATGTACTCTGTTATTGATCAATAATTTCATCCAATCTTGCCTATTTCTATCCAATTGAACTAAAACACATGGATATTCATGCACTTACATAATGAAGTTCATCCAAATTTTATTTTAGTAATATTAATAGTAGATTGCATTATGATTAATATTGAATTCAAACAATATAATATTTTATACATTACTACAATATACCATGGTTATGTGTATAATGTTATTAAAATGCAGTGTTGTAAGAAGATGAAATTTGTACTTTGTTGTTCTATAACTTTAGCCTTTAAAGGATGACGGGGCGAGTTCGAAAATTCTCAATTTTTTTGACTGTAAACCATAGGCTTAAAAATTGTACAAGCATTTATTGTAAGACAAACTAATGTAGAAAACCTCCCCTTTTCTTACAAAATTCCAAGGACGAATAGTTGCACTTCTATCCTACATAGAGAGATCCTCTATCATTCATTAGATACAAAACATCCACCTCAATGTTTAAGGGTTAATAATATTGATACAATACTACAAAGGTATTCATAACAAGACTTTTGTTTACATATTGCAATTGTAATATCATTAAATAATAAGCACCATATTTTATTAACCTCTAAAGTTCCAAAGTCCCTACGGGGGACTCTTGGGATTTTGGGTAGGCTTGTGTGATTTTAATTTTTGACATAATTTTTTGAAACTTTTTTCGAAGATAGGAAATTAGATTAGCTTTCCAGGGAATATAATTTTTGTTTCAATTGGTGCATGGAAACAAAAGTTATGTCACTGTTAGTCCAAAAACCAACTAAAGGGGCAACCTAAAAAATTTTGCAAAAAATTGAATTTTTTTCATTTAGATTATATTTTTATCAACATTTGAAGTTTTGATTCATTCCATTTAGACTAGTGATGAGAAAGTTATGGACAATCTTAGTTTTTGAATAATCTAAGCATCTTCTTAAATTTTTTTGAATTTATCACTTTAAATGCAAATATCTTGCAATCTAGAAGGTCAAAGATCCTGAAATTTTCTCCTTGCATTCTTATACTAGTGTAGTACAAGATCTGATGATTAGATGTATAAAATGAAAAGAATTTTTAAAGTTTTTTTCTCTTTGCAATAGAAATGATAGCTTTGAAGGAAAAAAGGCCTTGAGACTTTAGGAGTTGATGCAATACTACATGCAATACTGCAAAAATATTGGCTAGTACAATAGCATACATGGAGTGGGGGTCACTTTCGTGATGCAAGCCTATTTGGATGAAATTTGCCAATAACAAATAATTGTGCAGATGAACGTACTCACATAGATATTTATTATCCTTTTTTCTTATGGTCATACATTCTTGGGTGCCTACAGGATGACCTTGAAGAAAAGAAAACAAATTGATTGGGTGGTCAGAATGTTACTTATTTATGTTGCTAGAATGAAAGGGTTCATGTATCCCAACCGCATTTAAACATGTAAGTCATGGATGGAAGAGAATTGTTCTACATGAGATAAAAGCACAAGTGTTCATCTTTGAAATTTTGTGTATAATGGGAACTCAAAGTCTTATTTAGTAGTTTGACCTCCAATGAATGCTCTTGAGTTAGTTTTTCGAAGCAAATGATTCACAAAGGACCAAAAAGGATGATTAGGCCATTGTTCTAGGATTGATCCTTAACCCCTAAATGCTCAAGGCACCAAATTTGGGTGTCAACAATATTGTGAAGTTAAATAAAACCTAATTAAGTTGCTATTTTTAGTAGTTTATATTTTTGAAAAAATCTTTTTGAATATTCGATTTTGAAAATGATTGATGATGATTTTTCTATTCAAGAATTTATGCAAGAGTTTCCATTGCAATCTTGACTTTCTATAATGTTGAAGGCTTTAATTTAGGAATGAGCCTCAAATACACTAGATCTTGGAGAAAAAGATCACATTAGAAATTCAATTAGAAAAATTGTAGAATTGATTTTGAAAAGCCATAAATTGTTGGGATTATGCATGTTAGGCCCTTTATCCTCATATTTTGTTAGTGATCAACATTTTAGATTTGACATGTGAAAAGAGGATTGAAAGACTTCAAATCACATTTGCAATTTTAACACCCTCATGATCTAACACTGTAATCTTTCCATTCATAAGTGATATTGTTGTGTTTCTTTTTCCTACGTGATCTCTGACATGTCTAGTTTGAATTTGTATGGATACAATTCAAAAAAAATTGATACAACTTATCAAAATGTTGGCTCTTTGATCAATTTAGAGCAAATTTTTAGAAGCTCAAAAAAGGCCTTGGACATTTAGGGGTTAAAGGATGAATGGATGACTTTGAAAATCACTTTTTTTCTTTATCGTGTGAATCATTGGCTTAAAAATAGCAAAAACACTCATTGGAAGTCAAACTAATATAGAAGACTTCCCCTTTTCACAACCAAATTCCAAGGATAAATAGTTGCACTTTTGTCCTACTAGACTAAGGATTCCATGTCATCCATCCAACACCAAATGTCCATGCCAACATTTAAGGTTTAAACAGGTAAGTCATGGATGCATATTTGAAGTACCGTAGAGGAAGAAATAAAAGTAAGCCAGCCCATTGTGGTCAGAATGAGGAGTTTGGCATCATCTTGTTGCTAAAATTTTTCAATTTTTTCCCACATTACTACAAGTGTGAAAAACAGCAAGTGCAATTGAAATTAAATTTTTTTGACAAAGTATGAATTTGCTAGGAATTTCAAAACCATTGAACCCAAAAGAGTCTGTAGACTACCTTAAGACCAACCAAATTTGAATTTGTAATGCTCATTTCACTGCCTCATGCAGTCAAAATGTTTTCTATTATAGAAGGCCAAAAGAGTCAATTTTTACAATGGACTTCACACTGAAAACTCAGAAGTTCCTAATGAGATCAGTGTTCATTCCATTGCTGTCATGTAAGACATGCATTGTTACCCACATCCAAAAAAACCCACAATGGGTCATTTCTTAGGCAACTGCAATGGGTCATTTGACCGCAATGGGCTGTCTTACCTTATTATCAGCTCTGAAATTATTTCTTGGCCATTGATTGTGGAGATTCATATGATTTCCTGTTTTACAGCAGTATTTCATGATTTGTAACTTCTTGTGTCTGGTGTGTGTGAAAAGCATGGCACGGCTCAGTTTTCAAGCCCAAATGGGAGGACTTTTTGTGGGTAAGGTAGTATGGCCTTAGAGTGATCTTTTAAGGGCTGATTCGCCTTTTTCACAAGTTTCCATGGACAGATTGATTTTTAGCTCACTTTTCAGAGAAAGAAAAATAGATGCAGAACTCAACACAAGTAGTTTTGTATTTTTCCAAGCATTTTTGAATTACTTATGAATTTTCAAAGATTCAAGTTATAGGCACCTATTTGTGACCATAGGTGTCCCAAAATTCATCCCCTTATCACTTATAAAGAAATGTGCAGAAACCAAAGACAATGATTGGCTCTTATAATAAAAAAATAATAATCTTTCTTGAATTCATTAAGAGACCATAGAGGTCGATTCAAGGATCACCTAGCATTCATTCTATAGCTACCTATAGGACGGTCTGAAGAAGAGGGGTGCTTTATGGCCATACTACTTTATGGCCATACTACTTTATAAGCTTAGGTATTCTATAGAGAACTGTTTACCTCTCCTTTTTGAGCATGTGGGTACCTAATACAAGATCTTATGGTTAGATTTTGAAAATATTTTTTTTGTTTTCATTGGTGAATGTAGCAAAAATGGAAGTTTTGAGTAGTTTTTTTATTGAAAAATAACTTTAGGCCTTTAGGGGTTGGTAGTGTAATAGCAAGAGAAAAAGATATGAATCAAGTAAGTCTACTCCGTAATAGAAAGAACAAAAATGAGATTTTCAAGAAGATGATATTAAAGAAGTTTGGGTGCAATTCCTTCTTTTGAACATGAAATCATTGAAAAGAATGTTAATCCTTAAAGGACCATCATGTTTAGAGGCCCAAATCCACTTCAAAATACTTGGCCCCAAATCAAGGTCAAAATCTTCATCAATATTTATTTTTTAACAAAACCAATCATAAGATCTTTTGCTTAACTTGTCCAAGTACAATAATCCAAAATTTTAGAGTGAATATTCCTACAAATTGCAAGTTCAATGTGCCTAAACTTCAAAATGTAGGCTTTTCTAATCCTTTTAAAAAGATAACATTCAAAAAGATTTGAACCTTGTGAAGGGCATTAACTTTTGGTTATTGGCACCTTGGTGGTGCAAGTATAGAAAAAGGTTTAAAATATTATGAAAATTACAATGAATTTAGCTTAGGGCCCAATGGACCATCAAGCAAGAGCAAGGAATGAGGGTCCTAACCATCATAATATGGGCAGCGGACCCTCCTTGCACAAAATCAGTCACCAACGCTTCATTTTAGCTTCGATTTGGTTGAGACTTGTCTTGATGGAAAGCTAACTTCCATGCGCAGCTCTCCTCCAAATTTTAGCTTCAAAAGTTGTGTAGATCATTCGCAGCAGCTGGTCGAAGTTGCAGCTCTTCCTGTAGGTCACAGTTATCCCTCATCCTTCCAAACTCTTCCAATTTCCACCCCATTCTCTCACAATAGGGTGCAAACCTAATCAACTAATTCCTCTAACCCTCCTTGATCTTCACACACTTCCTCTTCGCACACACATCCCACAAGCTTCGCCCCACACATACCAAAAAGAGGAGAAAGAAGAAGAACCTCCAAACCCTAATTCGACTTTTTCCTATTTTTCCAAGTTACTAACTCCTACTTACCTTCATCCATCCTTCATTTACTAAAAAATGTATTTAAATTACTATTTTGTCTAATTTAGTACTCCTATGACTATGTAAATATTTTCCTAATAATTTTCAATTCAATAACTTTTTTGGTATTTTTATGTTTCTTCTTTGGTCATAGTTTCCCATTCACATTAGATTCATTTTCTAATTCTATGCTTGGTTTCCACTTGATGTTTTGTATTTTTACTTTTTATGTTTTTTAGTTAATAATTTGATCTAGGTTCATTTTCCATGAACTAAAAAGTGTTCAACCTAATGGTTGTATCTTACTTTAGGATATTAATATTTTTAAATTTAAAAACTAACACCTAATTTTATATTTTCAATTATCATGAATGTGAACCAATATGGTGGTTCACAGCATGTAGCCAACTTGCCTTGAAGAATGAATTCAAAGAGTAACCACCATTTTGGACATTTTTTCATACAAATGTGCCCTTGTGAAGTGCAGCTGCCCGATTTTCTATAGGGACAAAAAAAAGACAAGGTCAGAAAAAAAAATTCTTTTAACTTCAAACATTATAATCATTCAAATTGTGTAGTCAAAATCTTTGAGTTTTCTTTTTTTCAAATTTCCACATTAGTTTGATACAAATTTGTATGTTTGAATTTTGGGAAAAAATATTCATTTTTTTAACACTATCCCAAAAAGTGTTAGTTTTTTACATTTTCTACTTGAAATATGCCTTTAGCCTTTAGAAATTAATATAGGACAATGTATGGATGGGATCATTGATACATGATATATAGCAATGATGTGATTGCCTTTCCTCTATTTTCTTCCATTAGATTAGCATTCTCCTATAGATTGCAATAACTTTCATTGACATATCTATAGTCAAATTGGATTTGCTCACTGACTTGGTAATCTATGTTTTTCTAGACATTTCAAAAAACATTATTATGTCTTCATTTATGTCAAATACCAAGCCATCTATCCTTGTACATCTTGATGTTTCATCAAACATCAATATTTTGAGCTTGACACTAAAAAAACATGGGTTTCTTCTAATGAATCATTCAATTGTGTAGGATCAACCAACTTCAAATCAAAAGGGCAGGGATATACTAAAGAAAACCAAATGTAGGCAAACCCAATTCTCCTATCTAAGTTGTATCAAGCATATTTTTCTATTTAAAGTATACTATATATATTTTAATATGTAAGCAAGAGTCTTGCCTAAACATCTTGTGTTACTTATAAATGCATGTAAGCCTTTTGATAGCCTATACTACAACAAAAAATTTCAAGTATTTAAACCAACCACTTAATAATAACCTTATCATTGAACTCAATTATAGTTCTAAGACTAATTCCAATGCCCTCACTTCCTTATCCAATTGCATACAAAACAAATAAAAAGCGATGAAATCTAAAAAAAATAATGAAAACAATAAAAATCCATTCATTAAGATAGATTGTTTTTGTTTTTGTTTTTTAGTTTTTTAGTTTTTTAGTTTTTTGTTTGGTTTGGATTTTTAGTTTAGTTTTGTTGTCATAGACTTTAGCATGATTTTTGATGACTACTTTGGCTTCTATTCTTTGATGAATAGGAGAAAAAAAACAGTTAAACATAGCATGGATATAGTCTTAGAAGAAAAAAAAGAAAACAATCATTTTTCGACAAGGAAAAAATAGGAAAAGGAAAAAATGTCAAATGAATCCCTCCTTGCCATTGTGGAAAAATATGGATCTTTGCAAACTCTTTAGGATTTTGTGAGATGCTTTAATGCATAAAATAGACACCAAATATCCACTTTAAGTCACTCATTTAATTTGTTTTAATGCCAATTCTAATATGGTTCAATAATAGATCAACCAAGAATTTAGTGCCAAGTTCTAAAACAAATTCATGGAAGAAAACAAGTAGACTATACAACTTGGAATATAGACCTAAAACTACTTGATGGAAAATTTCATATGTTTGTTTCAAAATTAATACTTGATATACCCAAAGCTTTGAAACCAGGCATACCAATCTACATTCAATGGCTTAGTTTGCTCTATAATGATTGATATGCTGCATCACTACATTTCGCTTGAAATAGATGAATGAATAATGTAAAAGGAGTAGATACTATGAACCTTGTTTTTTATACTGTCAAAACTCGACTTCAGTACCACACTAGTAATTTGGCACAGTTGTACTTTTAGTGGTATGACAAGCTTCTTGTAGAGGTTGAGCCAAGGTGAATGTAAAAAAAAAAATTCCTATTTTGGGCCATGTTAGTTCAATTTCTTTATACCTTTCCTACCTAATTTGGGTCCCTTGATTGCATATATGAACTCAAAATTTGCAAAAAAATTTGCATAGCAAATAAAAAGTTCTTATGTTTTTCTTAGAGATAAGATAAAGAAACAAAACTACCTCCACAAGAGAGTCATCATAAAATTATGAACACAATTGTGCAACATTGGTGGTAAAAGAAAGCATAGTAGTTATAGACTATTGGAAAGCCACAGAGAGCAAAAAAATAGTGCCTTCTTCTTTACATCCAAACAACAAGTTTTGACAAATGTGCAATTGATGACATTTGTTACTTGTTTTGGTGGTTTGTTTTCATAACTCTTTGTAATAGCTATGACATGCATTGTCGATTGTAGACGCATGTTGTTCCTCACTAATACTCCAATTTGTTGTTTTGTTGTGGGATGGGCACAAGTGAGGTCCACAACCTCTTAGAGGAGTTTTTGACAAATTGCAAAACTACTTCTACACCAAACTCTCATATTGAATTTTTTTCCTCTACTTGTTTGTAAATTTGCCAGAGTTTTATAACCTACACCTAGAGAAATGTAGATGAAACAGTTTTGTACAAACTTTGGAGTTATTTATTCCTATATTAAACTTAAGTATTGGATTATTCTATTAGAAAAATGATTGATTTATGGATATACATAGCAATCACTTTGCGTTTTTACACTTGGCAATGTTTTGGTTTTGAAAGAAAAAATGAATGGCATGTAGTGAGACCATATTTTAGTCTTGATGTTTATAAAGAAACTATAGGATAAGAAATCATCCTAGGCATTTTTAAGACCTAGAAGTGGTTTTCAAAAAAGCTTAACACTTAATTAGATCATTGCTTGATCCAAGGATGTTTCAATAAAATTTTGTTTTGTTTTGATTTTCCAAATTTTGTAGTTAAGTTCAAGTGATTGGAATCATTCTCATGACCTTTCTACTTCAAGAGTGTCCTTTTAAAGAGGTAGAAAAACTTATGTGATGAAAATAGATAAATACCAAATAGGTATTGTCTATTATGAAGTTTGCCTTTTTACTATTTTACTATTTTATCTTGATTTTTTTATTTAAAAAATAGATTTCTCTTAAAAAATATTCTATAAAATTCCCACCCTCCCACCCATGATGGGGTTGGAGGAGGTTGAAAAGATTTGATGGATCTTACTACATCTTTATCTTGATGAATATAAAAATCATTAATGCCTCAAAACACCCATTTGTATTGAATTGAATCTCTAAAGAGGTTTCTAAAAAACAACATAATGAGACAATTGAACCTTTGTTATTCAATACAAGCAACATTAAACATTTTGGCCAACACTTTGCTTTGAAAGTGGGCTGAAATTGAACTTTTGTTATTCAATTGAACCTTTTGTTGCCTTATGTTGGTTAATTAACGATATTTTTTCATCAAATGTTTCAACTTTTGGCTAGCTATGAGTTTTTGGTGCAGACCTAGCTTGGTATTATACTTATTGAAGAAGTATATGTTACAGTTGAACAAACTAGAGCGAGCAAGCATTGTAGCTTGGGCTAAGTATTTGGCATTGGTTGATTGATTACATGGTGGTGTATGTATTGGAAATCAAACTTGAAATGGCCATTTCTTCACTTTCCAATGCAAGCTTCCAAGTTTATGGAATGAGCCAAATTATTCTTTGTAGTATGTTGGATTTGATCTCCTAAAGAAAGTGATAACAAGTGCTTGCAAACTGTAGACACCTCATGTGCCTCACTAACTATGCAATTTTTTGTCATGTTGTGGGATGGACACAAATGAAGTTCATAGTCTCTAAGAGTTTTCTTCAAAAAAATTTCCAACAATCTATACTACTTACTTATGTTTAATGTTTTAGTTTCTTTTCTTTAGAATAAAAGGCAATAGATATTCCTAGGAGATACTAGTATGAGAAATTTTCAACAAGGAAAGAGAAATTGTAGTAATGGTCTATATAACAAAAGACTCTTTTGTATGATACATAGAAATGATATATACATAAGATATGATCAGTTCCAGGTAGAGCATGAATTTAATTTATGCAAGAATAGACAAAATAAAATTATTGCCTAATTATAGGATTTTCCAAAAAATATGGTTTGGTTTGGTTTGGTTTGTGAAGTTGAGATCTCTTAAATTGTGCATCCCCTATCACTTGCTTGGTATTATTGGAAAGTTCTTTGTAAAGAGGGGTGCATGGGCTTTGTTTTATGGCATTTAAAGCTATGGTGAGAAAGTTATTGAATTTTGAAGTTTTTATGATCTAATAAATCAAAAAGTTACTTTTATCTTTATTTTGATTGTGGCAATGGCACAAGGTACACTAATATTAATTGAAATTACCATTGAAGAACTTGTATTAATCCACCACATGCATTGTAGTAGTTGTTTACATCCTAAACAACTAAAAATGTATCATACAATTTTGTTTTTCTACTATTGTTAAAATTCACCTGTAGCTAAAATGATCAAACCACTAGTCAAATTAAAATGGGCTTGAGTTTTTGTTGAAAGAAACTTCAATTTGGTGCACATGATAAATATTTAATTGAAATTTGTATACTTGTAGCCATTAAAATGAAATTAGGTAATTGCACTCTAGGGTGACCTAATTTTCATCTTACACCAATGTGTGCATGAAGCATTTGATTTGCGCCCAAAATAATTCATCATTAGGGAAAAATAAATGAACCCTCAAAGAGGGTTTCAAGTTCTAGGTTGGTGGTGCCAACAATGCAAATAGTTTTTTTAGATTAAAAAAAATTATAATTGGACTCTGATAAGGCACTTGAGGCATGGCTAGTCCAAATCTGGTAGCCCCCTTGAGGTCCTGATCTATTTTTATTTCTTGCAAATGAATTTCTTTGTAAGAAATTTATTCCATTTTCCTACAACTAATTCATGACTATATAAAAAAATTGAATAATTTTTCCACCTTATGATTTGTATAAAATGCACATTCAAAAGAATCAAAAGTATAAAATATGCATTTTGAAATCCTTCAAAAGCCAATCAATGATTTTGAAAATTAAAGTTGAAAATAAAAATCCTAAAATCCTAAAATAGAATGAACATAAAAATACAATCTTTCTAAAAGTAAACATCTATATTCACTTTTTAAAAAGTAATTTTTTGGGGGAAGTATCTTCATTTATTCTATGTAGAAAAATTTTCATTATTGTTTTCAATGTAATTATTATCCATATATTAAATATTAAGAGTATTTGTTTTGTTTGTTACGTTGAGATCATTGAAACTATGTGTCCCCCAGTTGCATTCTTAATACCATCAAAAGTTTTTTGTGGAGGGGCATATGGGCTTTGTTTCATGGTGTTTAGACTTTCACTATAGTGTGAAAGTTATGGATTTTTGAATTATTTTTAAATTAAAAAATTAGAACTTTGTATCTATTTTTATTTTGACTCTAGCAACTAGTAGTCCTTACATTAAATTAGATTGTTTGTTTTGTTTTGTTTGTTATGTTGAGATCTTTAGAATTATGTGTGGCATTCCAGTATCAACAAAAAGTTCTTTACAAAGAGGGGTGTATAGACTTTGTTTCATAGCGTTTTGAGTCATGACAAAAAAGGTATTGAATTTTGAATATTTTATAAACTAGAAATTACTTTTATTTTTATTTTATTATACTATGACAATAGTATAAGGCATACTAGTGTACCTTCAATAAAACCAATTGGTAAAATACTTGCTTTTGTCCTAAATTCAATGTGAGTTTAATAGTGTAAATTTTCAAAACTTTCTAAATAATGCAAATATAGTATTGTACTTTGACCAAAAAGGTTTACTACATTGTTCTATCATACGAGTATTGTAATTGAATGAGCAATATTCCAATATCATTGGAGAATCTTTAAATCTACAAAGTAAATTAAATCATCATTCATGATTTATCTAAAATGTCAATCTAAACATAATCATCATAATTTTGTTAACTACGTTATGTCAACATAGAACAGCTAGATGTTAACATAGATTTCACCTAAAATCTGTTTCAAAAAATCTAGGCTTGTCATCTACAATACGGGTTTCTTCTAATGTAATGATTTTCTAAGCTTGTAAAGATGAAAAATATCCCTTTTCTCTTTTATAACTAGAATGCTCGGAATGACTAGCCTAGGACTAGTCACAAACTAGTCTATAATGATTTTGAACACTAAAACATTGGCACTTGTTGACATCCTAAATGACTAAAAATGCAATTAAAAACTCTTATTTTTCTACTAGTGTTAAAACTCACACAAGGCGAAAATAATCAAACTAGTAGTCAAATGAAAATGGGGTTGAATTCTTGATGAAAGACCTTTTAATTTATTATATTTAATGAATGTTCAATTGAAAATTTTCATACTCATAGCTCTTATAAAGTAACTGGGTACTTGTGCACTAGAAAACTACCAATTCTTGTCATTTACCATGGTATACATGAAGCACTAGAATTATGCAAGTTTCCCACTAAGTGACACATCTTTGCACCAAAATTTTACTTGAAAATCTACCCCATTTTCCCACAAAAGTGCAACTATTCATCTTCAAAATTTGGTTGTAAAAAGGAGAGGTCTTTTAAAATAGTTTGACTTCCAATGAGTGCTTCTCCTATTTTTGAAGCCAATGATTCACATGATAATGTGAAAGGGTTGATTTCTAAAGTCAAACCATTGTCCTTTAATTCATAAATGACAATGCAACCATTTCTTAATCAATGAATGATAAAGAAATTTTGTGTGTAGGACAATAGTGCAACTATTCATCATGGGAATTCATCCCTAGTGAGTGAGTGCTTTATGTTGGCCTTCTATTTTAGAGTCAAGGGTTAACCTTGGAATATTTGGACTCTTCTCCAGAATTGTCGATTTGGAGAAAATTGTTATAAAGTGCTATTTGGAAGAATATTTTAGAAGTGATATACAAAGTAGATTTTAAATTTTAAATTCCATCCATATGATTAGATTCACCAATACTATCACCAATGTTTTTCTATAAATTTGGAAAGAAAAATTTCAAAATTCCTTCAAAATTTGATTACAAGCAAAATACTATCATTTTGTGAGCAAAACTTATTGAAATGGATTCAAAATGAGGTTCTCTTGACATGGTGTTTTTTTGAAATGTTTGTGTTCTTTACATCTATGACCTCATTTTTGCTAACCTAGTTTTGGACTAGAGTCAGTGCAGTTTGACCAATTGACACACTTCAGCATTTGTAATTTTAGAAAAACTTGTATTCTAGTAACACCAAATCCAACCATTAGATAAGACAGGAACTTGATAAAGTATCACTAAAAATTAGGATGACTTTCATCCAAGCAGGAACAAGACAGAAACAAGAACTTCAATCTGTTCATTGTCCAAAAAATGGGCATTAACGCCCCCATTGATGCATCTTTTTGGATGAATCAACTGAAAAGTAAACTGTCAGCTTACACAACTTCAGCACGAAATGTGTTTCAACTTTAGCACTAAATACCCGTCTGCTAATCAGCATCCAATCTGATTAAGGCAAGCCAGCTCGTTGTGGTCAGAATTAGGAGTTTGACATCATCTTGGTGTCAAAAAATTTCAATTCTTTTCCCACATTAGTACAAGTGTAAGAAACAACAAGTGCAATTGAAATTAAATTTTTTTGGACAAAATATGAATTGGCTAGGAATTTCTGAAGTGTTCAACCCAAATGAGTCTGTAGACTACCTTAAAACCAACAAAATCTAAATCCATAATGCTCATCTCACTACCTAATGCAACCAAAATATTTTCTATTTTGGAAGGTCAAAAAAGTCAATTTTTACAATGAACTTCACACTTAAATATCAAAAGTTCCTAATGAGGTCAAAGTTCATTCCATTGTTGTCACGTAAGACATGCATTGTAATCCACATCTCACATACTCAAAAATACACTTCTAACACCACATAAATTTTCAGTCTATAAAATAAAAAACAATGCACCAGTTAACTCGTTTAGGTACATTCTCCTCCAATTCTAGAATAAAAATCCCCACACATTTCAAGAATAATGTACATGAACTTCAAAAACTAGGATTCAAGGTTCTTCACAAAAGATGCAGTTTTTAGAAAAAACCCGTATATGTTTTGAATCTATGTGATTTAACCTATGTGTTGGAAAATTGACCAAAAAGATTTATAAAAAGATTTGATAATTTTTTTATATACTTCTAAACTATTATAAATTGAAAAGAGACACTTGATGAAAAAAAAATCAAAATTGCTAGTAACTTTTACAAGAAATTGAAAATTATTAATTCAAATGGTGAGAACATTTTATTAACAATAGGTATTCTTTCTAAAAAAATTTAATTAGAAATTTCTAAAATTGCATTCAAAAAATGTGTGTATATATATATATATATATATATGCCTACCTTTTTTGCTTCCAAAATAAAAATTTTCATAACTTTGGCCTCATTAGTTCAAATGGAATTCCTCATTTGAATAAAGTTTAGTTTGTATAGTCAAATAAAATATGATGTCTTTTGAAATATTTATTGTCATGACTTAAAACAAAGCTTACATACAAAGTAGATTTGGTCCTAGCAAGATTTGGTCCTTGACATTTTGAAGGTTACACATTTGAACTTGCAATTGTTTACACACTATATAGAATTTGAGGTTTGTAGAAGGTTGTTTCAAGCTTGTTCCCTTGCTGTTCCCTTGCTGTCCCCCCTACAGTGAGGGTCGGTTGGCTGTTAGGGAAAAAAATTTACAAAAAAGAAAAATATTTTTGAAAATGCAAAAAAAAAAATTGGATTTTTTTTAAAATCATAAAGATGATGTGGTTGGATCTCGGCCAAATCAGCCAACTACGCTGTCGTTGCTGCACTACAGTTTAGTGAGTTTCCAGCTCACGATAACTCATAGCCTTCTAAAAGCCTCAAATCTCATCTAATGTTCAAATCTAATTAGAAATAATTAACAAAAGTCTTCTCAATGCATGTGAGATTCATTAACCCCTAAAGTTTTTTTACTATGTTTTCACCAAAATTGCTCCCAAATTGTCATTTCTAATACAAGTACCAAATTTTAGGAAAAAAACATTTTCGGACACATAGAATTGTAGGATCTTGTATTATGGTGATTTGAGAAAATATGAAAAAATAGGTTATAAAAATGAGATTTAGCCACAAATAAATTATGAATAACATTTTTAAACAGAATGTACTTAAACAAAAAAATGACAAAAATGTTACAAAAATTGTCACTGCATTTAACTTGCGCAAGATGTGCTAAATTGTTACTAATTATTGTTATTCATTATTTTCAATAATTATTGTTTTTTAATTCATGCTTTTAGTTTTTGCTTTTAATTATTGTTTTTACTTAATGTGATTTTAGTCTTTCAGAAATAGACTTTCAAAAATAGTCTTTCAACAATTATAGGGAATAAAATTATATAAGATTATGTGTAAAATAGGTTGCCCTAAAACACCTCTATGTTATAAATAGGTCACTTTAGCAATAGCCCCCATTAAATAGGTCCTTATCACACTTGATTGATTAATTCTTGATATACTTTTTTATTTTAGCATCAATAAAAAGTCATGTAATTATTTTTATTTAAGTACAGTAAGTTTTTATTTCAGTGCGTTCAATTACTTATATATGTTTTAATTTTTAATTTTTTTCACGTAAACTTGTAATTGGAATTGAGAAATCCTAAATGCTCACATGCATAGTAACTTGACATAGTACATTAACTTGCTAATTTGGAACAAGTCTTGTACACTAAATAGTGAAATTAGATTGCCCCACACTAAATTCTCAACATTCTACACTATATAAACATGTACAGTTACTGTAGATGGATGCAATAATGTAGGAACCATATGTGTTGTATAGGTTCATGACTCGGGTTTAGAGAATTGCTTGTGCCTCCATCTGGACGAGTGGTGAGTCATGAGGTAACTTTCCTGAGTGAGGCAACCTAATTGTTTAGGCAACCTAATTTCACTATTTAGTGTAGCCTCAATGATTGTCCCTTTACTCCAATTGGGGTCCATGCCTTCCACGTCTGCATTTGAGCCTGATGTGACGTGGATGCCTAGATGTCCAATTGGAGGTCCAGCCCCTCTTCCTTTGCAATGGAAAGGGACTAGACCCCTCCAGGTCTAGACGTCCACCACGTCAATGGAAACAACCCCTGAATTGGCCCCCTCCGCCATTGCTCCGAATGTGTTGCTCCGAATGTGGATGGATGGGCAATTAAAGAGGGGGGCATTCCCTCTACGACCCGACCTCCTCCTCGCGACCTCGCGACCTCCTTTCATGCCGTCCTCCCTTCCGACGTTGAGCTGATATGGAGCCGCACCGCGTAGACAAAGTCCATAATGAGATAAGCACGACCAAGGGATTGCCGCGATTGCACCGAAAATCCACATCAGCGACGAAATGCAGAGCGGTGTGAGTGATTCTGAAGGAGATATGAAGCCAAAGCGCAGCTGATTGCAACCCAAGTGAGAGATTGCTGAAATTAAACAATGTGCACTCGATTACGCGTTCTCCCCGTCAATGATTTTACCGACAATTTGGAAATCTACTGTACCGTACCAAGTTGACCTCAGATCCAGAGATTGAGGGCCAGTGGGGGAAAGCGAGCGCAAGTGGTAGAAGTACACACTCCTTGGTCTTCGACTTCCTGGAATCTTCACCGATTGTTGACCATGGCAGTTAAGCCAAGGTGAATTGGCCCCCTCCGTCATTGCCCCGAATGTGTTGCCTTGAATGTGGATGGATGGAGGAAGAGGGGGCATTCCCTGTTCGTCCTCCTCCCCTGCGACATGACCTCCTCCGAGCGACCTTGCAACCTCCTTTCATGCCGTCCTCCCTTCCGACGTTGAGCATATCCATTGTTTTGCAAATTCAGGATCGTTTCCTCAGGACTTGGAATGGATTCTTCGGCCATCGGCTAACTTCTGTGGCATCTCCTTCAAAGCAACCTCATCAACGGACTGAACCAGTGAACTGACCGGCTCTGAATCAGAGCATCTGTGGATAGTACTTTTCATATTTCCACGTAGAGAATCTTCAACATTTGCTTGCTTGACAGAGCACGGTTTGAATTGAAAAGGTTGTAACTTATTAGAGTTAATCCTAAAGTTTGTCCTCTGTTCCTAAATAAGTGTCAAAGGATGGTTTAACGAAGAATAGTACTCCATCCGTCCCCAAATGATCCTCTTATTGCATTTTGTGCCCTTGTAAATTGGTCAAATTTGGTTTTCAATTGCTATTTTGGACCAACAAAATAGCTCCAAGTAGTAGTTCCCCCCTCCATCCATGCAAACATCAATCAAAAGACAAATGAAATGACTAAAGGAGTGAATCAACATTGTTCAAATTTATTTTTTCCATCTCTTTGAATATTGCCCAATTGAAGGGAATGAAACTTTTGGGAGGTGGAACCAAGGGCCACATATGATCTTAAGCACATATTAAATGCATACAAAATGACAACCTCACATTCAACAATTAATTGACCACTGGTGCTCTTTGAAAATGCCCCCAAAATTCTATTTTTTAATATTCCAAAATTACACTTTGTAAAACTCAAAGTTTTTGAAATATTAGGAGTGTACCAAATTAAATCTACTTATTGCATAAATTTGGTTTTTAAAATGTTACTTTTAGCCTTCATACAGAACATTGTGTCCAACAAGAAGATCATTTTAGGATGGAGGTAGTACAAAAGAAATATGACACCAAATTCTTTTACACCTCAATTTGGATGCGCCAAGACTTTTGTCTTGTGTTTTTCCCAAACTCTAGCTAGCAATCTTGCATTGTACATACTTTACGATTAACTCTATTGAGGATGCTTTCACTCTTTATAGTCATAATGAGAAAATATTTCATTATATTAGATTGGCTAAGTTGTTCTAGAGAAAAGAATAGAACTAGTTTCATTTTAGGAGTGTTCATTTTGCACCTAAATCCACATTGTCCATGTTTCATTAAGGATATATTTTAAAGCTAGGGCTCCATTGAGTCCTTGCCACTATGCATTGTGTCTAATCCTCTAAAACACATGTGCTTTGAATTTTTGGCTGGAAATTCAAAAATCATTGAGAATGGCTAATCATTGTTTCAACTTGAAGCAACTTGCAAAATAATTTATGTAATGAAGTTTGAAGTTTGAAGCAGAGGTAGAGTTCATAAGGTTCTCATAATTTTTCAAATGTTTATTTCTCAAAGCATAATTACTATGAACTTCAAAGTTGAAGATTCTATTCCATCCATACTTGTCATATAGACCTTCCTATTTCTGATCAAGGGCTATTTGCAAAATCCAACAAGGGTTAGTTGCAATATTGAGAAGTCATTCATAATGCACCACAACTGCACTAGAAATTGCACTATAATTAATCATTATTAATCACCTCTTGCACAAAATTATACCACCTTACTATACCAATATGGGTAGTTGATCAAGAATAAGTTGCCTCCTATACTTCTATTTTGTGTTTAGATTCTTGCACGTGATATGCCACACTATGCCTTTACTAGCTCTTTTGTGGACCAAAGCATTTATGTTTTGATCAATTAGCATGATCTTATGATATACTTGGTCAATTAAATGAAGAGCCTTGTTGTGGAACATGGACTAACTTTGGAAATGGTTCTAGCTATAATATAGTGGACTCCATCAATTCAAAGGAGGGGTGTCATGAACTACAAGTGTATTCTTGTTGAATGGATCTTGTATGCAATCATACACACCTTGGCTCATTGAGATTATGGCTAGAGGTTCTAAATGTGTATTTTTCATTCTTGTAAGTTATTTCCAAATTATCTTCAAAGAATGATGTAGAGGCATGTGGATCTAGTTCTCTTATTTTTTTTCTTGGGTTTCCATTGCGACTTTTGGGTGTATGGTGCATGCATAAAGTGACACAAATGGGTCTTGTAGTACGTGCCCTACAAAGTGCATTGCAAGGTGATATTGGTGGACATCTATGTGGGGTTTCATTGTCACCTTAGTTGCCTTGACAATGGATTCTTGGAGAGTTGCAAAGGCAATCAATGAAAGCACAATTAAAAATGTTGTTGTAACAATTTTTGCAAGTGCCTTGAATCCTTTGTTTACTCTATGGACTATGTTTGGGAAGACTATGCTTGGCATGACAATGCTAGCCAACCTTTGTGAAGCACTTAGAGATGTTGTAGTTGCGTCAATGTATCCTTGGAGCAAATCCCACATCAAGATCATCTTGGGTTGTAAAGTTATTGTGAATTTATCTCTAGATGTTCATGAAACAAATTATAACCTCAAAACCTTTATGAATAAAGTTGAATTGAAAGATCTTTTAGAGGCATTTGTTATGGGGCCTAGAATGGTAGATTTTGAACAGTTCAATGTTCAATTTACAACATATAGGCAACTAACATTGTTGAGATCAAGTGTGCTTCCACTATATAATGAACTTAAATTCCTTCCAAGTAACTTGAGTTTGGATATGGCTATTGCAAGTGCACAAGCTATAGGTTACATCTATGGAGTTTTAGTTCATTGTATGCTAGGGTTTCAAGTGAGTCTGATAGAAACAATTGCTTGTTGTAGTCTAGCTTTTCAGTTTTTTATAGAACTTTTTCGATTTCCTATGACATTTCCTATATTATTTATATATATTTTGAGTATTTAGTGTTAAAGTAGTACAAAGTGCACTAAAAGTTTCAAAAAGTTAAAAGATACTTTGGTAGATAGTCAAAACAGTAGTTAAAAGGACAAAAAGCAAAAAGTTAAAGAAAAAGTACAAAGAGAAAGAGAAAGAGGAAGATAAGGAAGACAAGAGAAAAAGATAAAGAAAAATAAAATTAGGGATTTGGGGAGATTTGATCGCGGAGCGTTGCTGCTGCTGCTTCCCCTCGCTTCCGATCTCCTCCTCCTTCCTGAACTTAAATCCCTCTCCCTCTCTCATTCTTTTCCCCCCGTGCAGATTTTCATATATTATCTTGTGCATACCTGCGTAGTTGTGTCTGCAATTTACATGCGATTTGTAATACCTTGGTGCTTTGTTTGTGTATTGTGTTTGTACAGTGGTGTATCTTGAGTGCTGTGATCAGATGTTTGGAAACTTGTCCTGGGAGTACTGATGTAAAAATTGTGGAGATTTGAGTGCCTGGTGTGTCTTGCAACTGGTTAATTCACAATGTGTATTGGGGAAGTTTGCTAATTTGAGAACATACAATTGTTGACAACCTTTTCCTCTCACGGCGCTGAAGTTTTGGCTTCCCGGTGATTGTTTTGTGATGCGATTGACCGGGTGATGTTTTGACATTGCTCCATTAATTTAGGGTGCTGATTGAGGAGAGTTATGTACTGAGATTACAAGTTCACTGATTTGTGAGTGTGAGGGTCCTTACCGCTGATTGGAATTGAGACTGCAGTTTTCATCGAGAGTTCAGTGAAGAATTCGGAAGAACCATCCCGACCTCAGGGAGATGTAAATTGATTTCCAATGATTCCAGACGTGCATACGAGTTTGAAGCAGTCGTCCCTGATTAAAGCAAGAATCCAGATTGGGACTTAGAATTGGAGAGCGGTCCTTTGAGTGAACGAGACACTGGACTGCCTAAACATCTGAGGCTTCAGTTTGGTGAAGCTACTCGAGTTCAATTGTGTGGATTCAAGGCCAGGTACATTCGCATTAGAGAGGAATTAGTGATCTGAAGTTGTAGTAGGAACTAGTTCGTGATTGCATGGTGCAGAATCTTCGATAAATGGGTAGGCTCACAGAATTCAAGGCTGGAGAATGCTGCTTATGTAACTGTTTGCCTCATGGAAAATCCAGAGAGTAATTTGAGGAATTTCGGGCTTTGTGTTTAAATTTATCGTTGTGTTTACTTCAATTGCTGACCCAAACATCAATGTAGTACTATCTGTCACTTGGATGATCAATGGAAATTGCATCGTTATCAGTGACCTGTGCATGCATTTACCAATGCAAGTCGGACTGAGTTGGAGTAACAGCAGTAATTTGATTCTTTGATTTATTGTTTCGAAATTATTGATTGACTTTTCTTGGCTGCTTGTGAATACTGCATGGTGGATTATAGTATATATTGCATATGAGTCTTTGAATTACCGCATTTGAACATTGTATGCAAAAGTTACGAATTTTTTTTAAATTGACTAATTCTTACAGTCAAAAGTCTTATTGACCCAAAAAAAAACTAAGGTTAGGGATTCAACTGTAATCTAGGGTTTTTGGGTCTCGCATTTTAAATTCTTATAACAAGTTATTTGATTAAATCTGGATTATGTATAATAAACCATATAATATAGTGTTGGTTGGCTTTGGAATAATTAAAATTGGTGAATTCATTAAAAAGTTATTAATTTCCGAAGTTAACTAATTTTTACAGTCACGACTTATTGTCACATAATTAGATTAAGGATTCAGTGATAAATTAAGGGCAGTTGGCCTTATGTTCTAAATTCATATTAAAGACTATTTGATTAAGTTTTGATTATTAATCGTAGGTTATAGAATATTTTATGTAATAGCTTAAGAATTACAATAATTGAAACTTTTATGGGAAAGTTATTAATTTCTGAAACCACCCAATTCATACAAAATAAAAAGGGGAACCTATTGCCATACATTAATGATTTAATTTAAGGAACTGAGGTTAAAATTGAAAATCTAAATTAGAATTTGGAAATTTAAAGAATTGAAATTTAGGGATTCACTTTTGAGATTGAATCAAATTTACTGATTTGTGGAATTCAAATTTGTGTTCAAAAGTGTATTAGGTTGAATTAAACATTTGAATAAATGATTATTTCAGATTTTTGAACTCTTGAAAGAAGGTACTTCAAGAACTAATACTTATTTTAAATATTATTGTATTTGGAGAATTGAGAGATATTTGAGTTAATAATTAATTCATTAGGTAATTGAAAAATTAAATTCAAAGTATTAAATCCTTAAATAATAAAATTTCTTTAATAGAAAGAATCTATTGTCTTACTAGTAAGGTTTTAAGACCTTAGAGTTTGGTTTTAGGACTAGGTTGTAGGTATGAGGTAATAGGGTTTTGTGTAAAGATTAAATCTAATAGGTTATATTAGTATTCACATGTATGTATTATAAGTACGAGTCTTGCATGTTGTAGGTAGTGCACGCTAATTGCACATGTTCTGGCAATATTGTCCTTGGGATTTTGTGTATTGCAGCCTATTGTAAGTTATTTTAAACCACTAAAACTTAATTTCTTTTCTAAATACTAATACTAATATCTATTTAGTTTTAAAAGTCCTGCATTGCACATGCATTCATTGTCAAGTCAGTCCACATTGACCTATTGTCCAAGAACTATTGTCACGAGCCACTAGAACACTAGATAGGACGGGGACGACATTCATCCGTCAATAGCATGTATTAATGGATTGTACAAATTTTACCCTGGGTTTTAGTAGACTTAAGAGTGAATAAAACATTCTAATTTAGGAAATTAGTACATTGTGACAATTGAACACACTACGCTAACCTTATATAGTTCATTCCCTGGTATTCGAACTCGAACTTAGTGTATGAGATTAGATTTCAAAATTATACTACACTTGCGTTTTGAACATGGCAATTCTCATGAAAGGTGTTCTTCATAATTTTGCAAGCTTAGGTCATTGACCCCTACTTCTTTATTTGCTTTCCAAAGAAGAAGTAAAGTTTATAAAAGAATGTAGGGATATTCAATTTAATGATTTCAAAGTTGGAGGTAGATTGAAGTTTGCATTATCAATTGCATATGGGGTGATATTGGCGGTGGGTGTTTACTTTATTGTCAACTTTCTAAAGTCTTTAAATAGAACTTGTGTAGTACCAATTATACTTTTTGAGGTGAGTCTTGTTTTGGAAGGAATATGAGGACCTAAACAATGGACTGATTATTATAACAAGTTGAGTGGGCTTTCAACATTGTCAACAATGTGTTGAACTTAGTAAGATAAGTGTGGGCCCTAGTTGTCACATTTACATATTGGAAGGGAAAAGACTTTGATGTTCAAACTTCCAACTACCTATTCCAAGTACTTCCATATATAGGATGATTTTAGTGATAGCATATGTGAGTTGAAATTTTCGTATTTAGACACCTTCAGCAATGAGTCCTTGGTTGGAAGTTGTTTTCTCCCTAATACTAATAACATGAAAGTGTTATTATGTAAACATACACTCTTGAAGTCTTTATGTATATGGTGAGTTTGTTTTCATAGGTTGTAAAAACTCCGTGCTAGATAGATAATAACTATTGATGGGCATTAATTAGTATGATGCATCACTTAGCTCCCTAATCTTTGTGAGTGTCAAAGGCTTGGAATGAATGTTTGCATTGAAAAAAATTATGGGCAATTTTGTTTTATGGTGCCATTCTACTACTTTAGAAGTTTTTTACAATTTAGGCCAAGCACAATTATATAAACTTCTTACTATTCTCCAGATATTGAGACTTGTTATTTGATAGAGTATTTGCCATTTGAAATTTCTAGTGGATAGATTGTGTCATCTCACTTCTTGAAGGATTTCCATTATAAAGAGCCTCATATTGTTTGTTTGAGTGCCAAATTACAATGAATTCCTCACTTTCTATACAAATAATTCACAATTTTTTTGCTAAAACACTTTTTTATGCTAGTCTATTGCAATATGTTACAATTAGCTATGTCCTTGGTATTAATTCTCTTAAAACTTGTACTCCTTGTACTACAAATGACTCTTTCAAGCATGTTACATCAACACACTTTAAGGTTGTTTATAAACTTTAACATTATTTTTTTAGTTAGGCATCAATTGTGACATCAAAATGTTTTTTGTGATGTCAAGTTGGATGTCAAATCATCAACAATGACATCCAATTATTTTATGCAATATCATCTTAGACATCCAAATATTTTTTGAATTATGAACTTAAATATTGGTGTATTTTTCCAAACATCAATTGAGATAATGTCATATTCATCTTGATGCTCATCTTCAAATTTCTATTTTTTATACAAATCCTATGTTTTACATATCCCATATGGTTAGTCATACCTCCTACCACCTGTGAACGCTTATTTACCCACCTTTGGTAAATAATTGAGCACCACCAAGCTCCTGGTGATTCAGGTCTAATTCCTTCTATGGGTGTCTAGTGTCAATTCATTGTGCCTTCTAAACAATGAATCTTTTTTAGTGTTTCTTAAGTTCTGTGGATGGCAAAAGAAATGCCTAGAATTGCAAGTGATGTGGCTTTCTAGCTAATGGTCAATGGCAATGGGTTATAGGATCTAAAAGTAAAAATACTATAGCCCTAATCATATATTCTAGGTCAAAAGAAATTTGTGCCTTTTAAACAATTCTAACTAATTAAGTTGGACCCCTATATTCCTTCCATGATCTCCAAAATTACCTTCTACTTTTTCACCTCCCAGTTTAACTCTAAATTTCTACTTTCTTAAAAATTTACTCTAAATTTCTATTCTAAAATCTAACTCCAATTTGTTAACTTAACTCCTAAGATTTATTCTAAATTGTAACTTCTAGATTTTTTATTTCAATTTTCAACTTCTAACTTTTTACCTATTCTAATTTGTTAAATTAATTCTTAGTTTCTATTCCTAGATTCTCGCTACTAAATTCTATCTATTGCACCCTATGGATGAAGTCGACTAACCTTCATCCATCCTACCCATTACCGCTCAACCTAACCTGACGCAATCAACTCAAAGCCAAATTGCAAGTGTAATATGTTTTCAAAAATCCTTCTTCCTAATTTATAAACTTATGAATCTAAATTTCTATCCTTTGTTAACCCTTGTCTGCTAACGTGGATTAATCAATAATCACGGAGATCAAGACCTAGTTAGGAAAAATCCACCAAAATTTAGCTTAATGACTCACCTCATGACTACTAGCGTTAGAGACAACTTTGTCCATGTCTATATCCATATACGCATCCTTGTGTTCCATGGTATTCCTTTATTTAATTATTTTCTCCAAACTCACTACTTATTTATAAACTAGCACACACTAACTTTCTAATTTCCTCCTTCCCCTTCTTCCTTCCTTTTCCTTCTCCTCCCTTCTTCTACACTAGTACTATTCCACCAAATGCCTTTATGGTGGTCTTACAATTATAGATTCAAACTCCAAGGAACTTAATGGGGCCTTCCTCTCTCTTACACATTTCTCCTTTGTATCCTCTTCCTCCTCCTAACAGTTACAAAGACTTCTTTAGATTTCCTTCCTAAGTCTACCTAATCCTATGGCTAAGGCACTATGTATCTTCTCTCTCCTCCTTGCCCCTATTTCGCCCCTTTCTCTTCTAATCTCCCTCCATTGCTTGTGGTTCCTTTTGTTGGTGAGAGAGTTAGGAATTGGAGGTTTTGTATGTAAGTGTGGTATGTGGAGGTGTTATTTATTTTCTCCCCCTTCCTTTTCTTTGTCCCTAAATCTCCATCTCCTATTCTAACCCTTAGTCTAAGTGAGTCTCTAATGCCAACTTTTCTTTCTTTTAGGAGAGATAAAAACAAGGACTCTAGCCCAAATACTCTCAAATTGTTGTCTAAACCCTTGGTCCCCAGCCCTCTCCCATAAATTGTTGGCTAAGCCCACAACTGTTGGTTGAAGCTCTAACTTGTTGGCTAGCAACTAGGGTCAATTAAATTTTTATTTTTTAATTTTTATTTTGTTGTTATTTTTTAATGCTAAACCATTAAGAATCTTGGAAGCTAAACTTTGAACTTTCCTAAGTAGATCTTGGAATCTATACTTTGGAATTAAATACCATGGAGGTTCAAAGCTTTGCCGTCAAGTCCGATTTAACATTGACTTTAGGACTTTGTGGCACTCTAGTGGGTCGTAGCTCCGCCGTTGGATCGTTTTAACATACATTGTAGGACTTTTGACTTAGTCACAAGTTCAAAGCTTTACCATCCCAGAGGGGGGTCCACTCAACTGGAGAAACTTTAGAAAAAGATAAAAACATATTAAAAAAAATACAAGAAAAAGGTTCAAAGCTTCATCGTTCTGGAGGTAGACCCACTCAACAAGGAAGAGTTCAAAAGAAGTTAACAAGACACTTAAAGAAAACAAACAAGTTAGCATAATGTGATAATACAACTCACACACTAAAGGCCCTCCAAAGCAGCATCGCCAAGGTATAGTAGGGGGTGACTCTCGGATTAGTACAAAACACCAAAAAGACTTCTAAAACACACAAGTTAATTTACAAGGACCCGCAACCTCTTCCAACTTTGGAAATTAGTATATAAGTTATACAAAAGAACCAAAGGTACCTATGAAAACACAATAGAAGGACCCCCTAAAAGACCTTCAAAGCTTGAATTTAAACAACAATGAAGCCAAAATTGCTTCGAAAACACCGTAGAGATATTTGGCTTCAAACACCAAAATTTCCAATGTAATTTGGACCCATGGACCCAAAACAAGTATGGAGGTGTTTTTAGAGATGGGGCCCTTATATAGATTTTCAAGGGCCCACTTCTCCCCCTAAATTCCTACTAGTAGCCTAATCGACTTGGATTTTTATCTTAATCCCTAAAATTGATTATCTACCATCTATATTGGACCAACATCTTAACTTTTGGAGATCAACTCCAAATGCCAAACGGATTGTGCCACTGGCTTCAAATTGCTATTTTTTGTTTGAAACTCCCCATCCCCTATATCGGGACCAAAAATCCATCATAGGCTATCCTAGATTTAGAACCAAGTGATAATTCTTTAAATGGGGAATTTCATTAAAATGGCAATATTCCATGTGTCATTTTCACAGTGTGCCGTTTCCACAATTCAGATCAGGCGGTCTGAAATCTATTAGTGTCCTAGATTTGCGAACTCTATATCACTAATAGATGTATTAAATCTAGGAAAGATGTAGATTTCAGACCAATCGGTTTTAAAAATCTACATATTTCCTAGATTTTAGATATCTAATAATGGTATAGATTTCAAAAATCTAGGAAGCTAGTAGAGTTTAGACCGCCTGGTCTGAACTGTGAGAATGCCAAAGTCACAGAATAATCGCCATTTTAATGAAGTTCCCCATTTAACTCTTGGTGGTCTCCTATTTTGAAAAACGTAACTAGCCTAGGATCTCTAGTAGGTGTGATAGAGTAAAGAAAGACCCCTTGTTGATTTGGTTTGATCGCCGTATGCTCTTGGAATGTTGATCAACGCTACAGGGACCCCACCACATGAATAATTCTCAAGGAATTTGACCGATTCAGGTACTTGTTGCTATCGAAATTTTGCAAAGCTTGTCGAAGCACATTATTAACATAAAACTAGCTAGTTTAATTTTTAGTGAGATTTTATTGCAACCTAGGTAATTTCAATGAATTTTCCATCATGGTTTTAGGTGGTTGACCGTCTGGAAGTTAGAGATATCTCTTCAATCCAGAAGATTCCGAAACTTCTTGGGGAACTTCTCATGGAGTTTCCCAAGATATATGCAAGTTCATTCTCCCAATTGCACGTTTGATAGAGAAGGCAAAATTCATCTTCGTTGAATTATTGATAGTTAGAAAATCTTTTGTATACAAAGGAATCTTGACAAATGGATTTCGCTTTTGACGTTCTAGTATGTTTCCAATCTAAGATCACAATCCGCTGGCCATAGACTCCTCTGCTAACTCGTCTTGAGAAAGTGACACCTCCATGCTAACAATTGGGGGTTCTACTATTTCGTAGATGAGATAGAGAAACTAACATCTATCTTGGGGAATCTATCAAGGGACCTCCCTGGACTTTCCTTAGACCAATTTAGCTAAGCATGGTCATATGCACGATGATTTTAGGCTATCTTGGGTAAGAACCCTCAAACTTGTTAATTCCCACTACTTTTTTGGTTCTAGCCTATTTACCAGTGGATATTAGGGTTATTCTAGGGATATAAGTCTATTTAGAACTAAATGACACATTGGCATGTGACACACCTATTTTGATTTTACACTCTTTTTAGGGCATTTTTGCATATAATTATAACTTAAATTGCAAAATTTAGGAAAAAAACCCAACTATGAGTCCCAAGTGACAAATTGGGAGCTCACACTACCCCACTAATATAAAAAGCTTCTCATTTCTATACATTCACAATAAGTGGCTTTCTAAGCCATATGAAATAATTACCAAATATAACGTATGGTATATTGTGTGTCATTACATGCGTTTTCAGCCTTCTGGAGGGTTGCGTGTTCTTAGTAGTTCCCACACTACAAGAACTACCAGGAAGAGGGCCACAAAGGCTTACTGACCTAGTCGAGAGACTAACACTTCGAAAAAGAATAATTTTTTTTTCAACTTTTTTCTTCATTGCAAGACTGTAATTTTTTTTCTTTAAATTTTTTTTATTGGGAACAGCCATTCCATAGAATCTGCAGAGGGGACCAACGTTGGGAACAGGCCTGAAACGGCCCTGTTGGACCCCTAGAATTCATCTAATGACTGTAGTATTTTTTTGTATTGTCCAGTATCCAAAAATAATGACATAGACTTGAAGTTTCTCAAGGCAAAATCTTATTTCAAACTACAAAAAATGTAATTTTGGCTTGGTCAAATACTTGACGTATGTCCACTTGTATAGTTTTAGGAAAATATGTATTCTACTAACACCACATCCAACCACTAGATAAGACATGAAATTCATAAAGTATCTCCACAAATTGGGATGACTTTCATCCACACAATAATGAAAAAGAAACAAGATTATGAATATGTTTATCGTCCAAAAATTGGATATCAAAGTGCTCAAAGTTAAAACTCCTAATTTACTAAAAAGAGAGAGATTGGAGTACTTTAGGCATTAGGAAATATTTCAAGCCTTGAAAAAGTCATGAAAAAAATGATTTCTAAGATATAAACAAGTACACTGCAAAATAAGATTAATTAGTAAAGAAAAAAAAAAGTTTTATAAAATAAATAAAAAATAAAATACTAAAAATTTATTAAAATAATAAATCAATTTTAATATTTTTTAAATGTATTTGTTTAGGGTTTAGAGACATTGCCAAGGAATTAGCAACCCTCTTCTTGGCTCAAACTTCTTGCAATGCACTATGGCATTGACCATAAGTACTAAAGTACTTCACCATTTACTAACTAACACTCTATTTAGAATTTTTTCTTTTAAAAAATCTAATAATGATTATCGTACAAAAACAAAAAACAAATTTATTCTATTTTTTTATCATTTTGTATTTTGTAGTTCTTTTATATATTTAGAATAGAAGGACAAAGGTAAGAAATTCAAATATAAAGTATTAAAGTCACACATGTATAGTTCCATTGTAGTTACAAAACAATTAGCAACTAAATGTATGAAAGAAATTTAATTAGCAAGTGTGATTGTATAAGCTTGTAAGAATAGACACAATTTGTAAACTATGACCACATTTAGTGACTTAGTTAGCCTACACACATCAATGTCTTCTTGTACTCCTCATGTTAATGATCTACTAAACTTGTGAAGATGAAATAAAACTTTTTTATATTTCTACAAATAAAATGCTCCAAATGACCAATCACAGACTAATCTGTAATGATTCCAAACACTGATACACTCATAGTTCTTGACATCTGAAATGACTAAAAATATAGTCAAAATCTCTTAATTTTCTACTAAATCTAAAACTCATACAAGGCAAAAATAATCAAACCACTAGTCAAATGAAAATGGGGCTAAATTCTTGATGATAGACACTTTCAATTATTATATATGATGAATATTCAATTGAAGTTTTTATCCTTGTAGCTTTTAAAAAATAACAAGGTGCTTGCACAATAGAAAATATCAATTCTTATCATTTCCTACGATAGTCTTATAAACTCTATAGAAGTTGAGTCACAAAGAAAACCCTCATAAATCTAGGTGCATAAAAAGTTCAACTCTTTCACACCCTTCAAAAGTTGCATTAAGAACAAATACCCTCACAAATCCAAGTACAAGTAAATATTCAGCTCTATGTACCCTTAGGATGTTCCATCAAGAACAAACACCCTCAAAAATTCAAATGCTTAAAAGACTTCAATTCATTTTTGATACCCTCAAAAAGTTCAGTCAAGAATGAACGCCTTTCCAAATCAAAGTGTATGAAAGACTTCAACTCATTGATACCCTCAAGAAGTTGAATTAAGGATAAATATCCTTGCAAATCCAATTACGTGAGAGACTACATTCTTTCATATGCCTAACAAAATTAATCAAGGCTAAAGTGCTATTCATATTCAAGAACTTTATAAACTTCAATTCTTCGAAACCCTCGGGAAGTTGAGTTAAAGAATCAACACCCTCCCAAATACAAGTCCATGAGAGACTTCAATTCTATGATACCCTCGGGAAGTTGAATTAAGGATGAACACCCTTCCAAATCCAAGTGCGTGAGAGACTTCAATTCTTTGATACCCTCGGGAAGTTGAATCAAGGATGAACACCCTTCCAAATACAAATGCGTGAGAGACTTCAATTCTTTGATACCCTCAGGAAGTTGAGTCAAGGATGGACACCATGCCAAATACAAATGCGTGAGAGACTTCAATTCTTTGATACCCTCGGGAAGTTGAGTCAAGGATAAACACCCTTGCAAATTCAACTCTATGAGAGACTTCAATTCTTAGATACCCTCGGGAAGTTGAGTCAAGGATGGACACCATGCCAAATACAAATGCGTGAGAGACTTCAATTCTTTGATACCCTCGGGAAGTTGACTTAAGGATGAACACCCTTGGAAATTCAACTCTATGAGAGACTTCAATTCTTTGATACCCTCGGGAAGTTGAGTCAAGGATGAACACCCTCCCAAATCTAGGTGCGTGAGAGACTTTAATTCTTTGATACCCTCGGGAAGTTGAGTCAAGGATGAACACCCTTGTAAATAAAAGTGCGTCAGAGACTTCAATTCTTTGATACCCTCGGGAAGTTGAGTCAAGGATAAACACCCTCCCAAATCTAACTTTGTGAGAGACTTCAATTCTTTGATACCCTCGGGAAGTTGAGTCAAGGATGAACACCCTTGCAAATTCAACTCTATGAGAGACTTCAATTCTTTGATACCCTCGGGAAGTTGAGTCAATGATGAACACCCTCTCAAATCTAGGTGCATGAGAGACTTGAATTCTTTGATACCCTCGGGAAGTTGAGTCAAGGATGAACACCCTTCCAAATCCAGGTGCGTGAGAGACTTCAATTCTTTGATACCCTCGGGAAGTTGAGTCAAGGATGAACACCCTCCCAAATCCAAGTGCGTGAGAGACTTCAATTCTTTGATACCCTCGGGAAGTTGAGTCAAGGATGAACACCCTTCCAAATACAAATGCGTGAGAGACTTCAATTCTTTGATACCCTCGGGAAGTTGAGTTAAGGATGAACACCCTTGCAAATTCAACTCTATGAGAGACTTCAATTCTTTGATACCCTCGGGAAGTTGAGTCAATGATGAACACCCTCTCAAATCTAGGTGCATGAGAGACTTGAATTCTTTGATACCCTCGGGAAGTTGAATTAAGGATGAACACCCTTCCAAATCCAAGTGCGTGAGAGACTTCAATTCTTTGATACCCTCGGGAAGTTGAATCAAGAATGAACACCCTTCCAAATACAAATGCGTGAGAGACTTGAATTCTTTGATACCCTCGGGAAGTTGAGTCAAGGATGGACACCATGCCAAATACAAATGCGTGAGAGACTTCAATTCTTTGATACCCTCGGGAAGTTGAGGAAAGGATGAACACCCTTCCAAATACAAATGCGTGAGAGACTTCAATTCTTTGATACCCTCGGGAAGTTGAGTCAAGGATGAACACCCTTGCAAATTCAACTCTATGAGAGACTTCAATTCTTTGATACCCTCGGGAAGTTGAGTCAAGGATGAACACCCTCCCAAATCCAAGTGCGTGAGAGACTTCAATTCTTTGATACCCTCGGGAAGTTGAGTCAAGGATGAACACCCTTCCAAATACAAATGCGTGAGAGACTTCAATTCTTTGATACCCTCGGGAAGTTGAGTCAAGGATGAACACCCTTGCAAATTCAACTCTATGAGAGACTTCAATTCTTTGATACCCTCGGGAAGTTGAGTCAATGATGAACACCCTCTCAAATCTAGGTGCATGAGAGACTTGAATTCTTTGATACCCTCGGGAAGTTGAGTCAAGGATGAACACCCTTCCAAATCCAGGTGCGTGAGAGACTTCAATTCTTTGATACCCTCGGGAAGTTGAGTCAAGGATGAACACCCTCCCAAATCCAAGTGCGTGAGAGACTTCAATTCTTTGATACCCTCGGGAAGTTGAGTCAAGGATGAACACCCTTCCAAATACAAATGCGTGAGAGACTTCAATTCTTTGATACCCTCGGGAAGTTGAGTTAAGGATGAACACCCTTGCAAATTCAACTCTATGAGAGACTTCAATTCTTTGATACCCTCGGGAAGTTGAGTCAATGATGAACACCCTCTCAAATCTAGGTGCATGAGAGACTTGAATTCTTTGATACCCTCGGGAAGTTGAATTAAGGATGAACACCCTTCCAAATCCAAGTGCGTGAGAGACTTCAATTCTTTGATACCCTCGGGAAGTTGAATCAAGAATGAACACCCTTCCAAATACAAATGCGTGAGAGACTTGAATTCTTTGATACCCTCGGGAAGTTGAGTCAAGGATGGACACCATGCCAAATACAAATGCGTGAGAGACTTCAATTCTTTGATACCCTCGGGAAGTTGAGGAAAGGATGAACACCCTTCCAAATACAAATGCGTGAGAGACTTCAATTCTTTGATACCCTCGGGAAGTTGAGTCAAGGATGAACACCCTTGCAAATTCAACTCTATGAGAGACTTCAATTCTTTGATACCCTCGGGAAGTTGAGTCAAGGATGAACACTCTTCCAAATCCAAGTACATGAGAGACTTCAATTCTTTGATACCCTCGGCAAGTTGAATCAAGGATGAACACCCTTGCAAATTCAACTCTATGAGAGACTTCAATTCTTTGATACCCTCGGGAAGTTGAGTCAAGGATGAACACTCTTCCAAATCCAAGTACATGAGAGACTTCAATTCTTTGATACCCTCGGCAAGTTGAATCAAGGATGAACACCCTTGCAAATTCAACTCTATGAGAGACTTCAATTCTTTGATACCCTCGGGAAGTTGAGTCAATGATGAACACCCTCCCAAATCCAAGTGCGTGAGAGACTTCAATTCTTTGATACCCTCGGGAAGTTGAGTCAAGGATGAACACCCTTCCAAATACAAATGCGTGAGAGACTTCAATTCTTTGATACCCTCGGGAAGTTGAGTCAAGGATGAACACCCTTGCAAATTCAACTCTATGAGAGACTTCAATTCTTTGATACCCTCGGGAAGTTGAGTCAATGATGAACACCCTCTCAAATCTAGGTGCATGAGAGACTTGAATTCTTTGATACCCTCGGGAAGTTGAGTCAAGGATGAACACCCTTCCAAATCCAGGTGCGTGAGAGACTTCAATTCTTTGATACCCTCGGGAAGTTGAGTCAATGATGAACACCCTCCCAAATCCAAGTGCGTGAGAGACTTCAATTCTTTGATACCCTCGGGAAGTTGAGTCAAGGATGAACACCCTTCCAAATACAAATGCGTGAGAGACTTCAATTCTTTGATACCCTCGGGAAGTTGAGTTAAAGATGAACACCCTTGCAAATTCAACTCTATGAGAGACTTCAATTCTTTGATACCCTCGGGAAGTTGAGTCAATGATGAACACCCTCTCAAATCTAGGTGCATGAGAGACTTGAATTCTTTGATACCTTCGGGAAGTTGAGTCAAGGATGAACACCCTTCCAAATCCAGGTGCGTGAGAGCCTTCAATTCTTTGATACCCTCGGGAAGTTGAGTCAAGGATAAACACCCTCCCAAATCTAGGTGCGTGAGAGACTTCAATTCTTTGATACCCTCGGGAAGTTGAGTCAATAATGAACACCCTCCCAAATCTAGGTACATGAGAGACTTGAATTCTTTGATACCCTCGGGAAGTTGAGTCGAGGATGAACACCCTTCCAAATCCAGGTGCGTGAGAGACTTCAATTCTTTGATACCCTCGGGAAGTTGAATCAAGGATGAATAACCTTTCAAATCTAGGTGTGTGAGAGACTTCAGTTCTTTGATACCCTCGGGAAGTTGAGTCAAGGATAAACACCCTCCCAAATCTAGGTGCGTGAGAGACTTCAATTCTTTGATACCCTCGGGAAGTTGAGTCAAGGATGAACACGATCCCAAATACAAATGCGTGAGAGACTTCAATTCGTTGATACCCTCGGGAAGTTGAGTCAAGAATGAACACCCTCCCAAATCTAGGTACGTGAGAGACTTTAATTCTTTGATACCCTCGGGAAGTTGAATCAAGGATGAACACCCTTCCAAATTCAGAACCATTAGAGATTTTAATTCTTTAATACCCTCGGGAAGTTGAGTCAAGGATGAACACCCTTCCAAATACAACTCTGTGAGAGACTTCAATTTTTTGATACCCTCGGGAAGTTGAGTCAAGGATGAACACCCTCGCAAATCCAAATGCGTGAGAGACTTCAACTCCTTAATACCCTCTGGAAGTACTTGCAAGGATGAACACCCTTGCAAGTTTAAGCGTGTCATGGACGTCAAGTTCGCAAGGCTTAAAAGCTTGCATTCATCTCCAATAGATTCATTTAAGTTCAACATTCGCAATTCTTTCATACTTGAGAAGAAATCTTTGGAAATCACCAATGTCCTCATATCCTTGGCACATGAAATCTTTGATAGTAAACACACTTGAAGATTTGGTAGCTCAAGGTTGTTGGGGAACTTACGAAAGGTACAACCTATCAAGGACAAAATCTTGACATCTTTTCCTATTGTTGGGAAGGTTTCAAATACCTTCCCAACTTGGAAATAACATTGAGATGTCCATTCATTGGGTTTAGCCTTGTTCAAGATGTGATTCGCAAGGTCTCGTAGAACATCATGTATTTGAACATACTCTCCATCTTCAAACATGTCAATCAAGGATCGGTCGGCTAAATCAACCAAAATAGATATACCAATATCTCTTGTGTCTTGGGCACTTCCTGAACCAAATAATTGTTGTGCATGCCATATGTCACATAAATCCTTGGTTGAAATTTGATCATCTTCTGGAAATGCCGCAAAATGTAAAAAACATTTTTTGGAGGCATCATCCAATTCGTCATAGCTATATTGCAAGTGATTGTAGAGTTTATTCTCCACTTCTTTCTCAACAAATTTTGAATGGGGCATTGGTGTTGTTCCTTCCAAATAGTTTAAGGTATTGCGCCACTCTCTTTCATCAATCTTTTCCCACATTGTACTACCAATCACTTTGATAGCTAGTGGAAGTCCATCACATTGCTCGCAAATATCTTTGGCTATGACTTCAATTCCAACTGATGGTGGCTTCTTGCTCACAAAGGCATGCATGCAAAACAACTCCCAAGTATCCTCCTTGGACAATGATTGGACGTTCACCATGTCAACACATTTGACACATTTCAAAACAGAAACATCCCGTGTAGTGATCAATGTTATTGAACCTGGTCCTTGGGCAACATCCAACCACTCGATCATTGCACAATTGTTTGTAGGATAACAATTCCATACATCATCTAAGATCAATAAAACTTTCTTCTTTTGGAGTACTTGTATTAAATATCCACGTTGATCTTCAAGATTTCTATGAACATAGTCGCGCTCATAAACACCACCATCATGAAGTAACTTAGATATGGTCAAATAGAGCGATGGTATTGTAGCATCACGCCCAATAGTGACCCACAAGATACCACCTGAGTCTTTGAACTTTCCTTGAATGTCTTTGTCATTGTTGACCATCTTCGCAAGCAATGTTTTGCCACTTCCACCTCTCCCCTTCAAGCCAATAGTCATAGGTGCATCCATTCCATTCCCTCCATTTATGATTTTCTTCTTCAATCTCTCAAATGGATTTGCCATAAATGGCACGATCATATTTGGAATGTTCTGCACATTTGGACTTGGAACATTTTGCACCAGGGAACCACTTGTAGATGGTGGTAGCATAATCAAACTCTTCATTTCTAGAACAGTGCAAAGTGTAACCAAATTTGATTGAAGTAATTTCATACGGATTTGATCGTCAATTGCTATGATTTTGGAAGACAACTTTGCTCGCTTGATGTACTTGATTCGATCAATCCATTTCTTCACTATACATGCTTCTACAATGACCTTGGCATCATTCAAAAGATCATGTGCACTTTTGAGCCAAACTTGACAACTCACATCTGCAATCGTTGCACGCTTTGCAACAGTATCCACAAGTGGTGAGAGTGATTCCAAAGTCACCAATAGACTTTTGCAATTTTCCTTGCACCGAGAAGCCTTTCCAATTATAGAGATCACAGTTTTGAGTAATTCTCCCACAATAGCTCCAAGAACTGCTCCACCAACCAACTCCACCGCCATAGCAACCTTAAACCCACATATTACCTCTTTAGTCAATGTAGCAAAAGTTGTTTCAATTTATGATGATATTTTACACTACAAATCTATGATGAAGGCCAAATGGAAAATTTCATATGCAAAAGATTTTATTTCAAAAATAACTATGGCAAAACTTCTCTTACTTCATATTATGACTAGGAGTCACAAAATGTTCAAAATCCTTTGTTGAAAAAATCATGATGGTTTCCATATTTGTCAAAAATAATGAACAATTTTGAATGACTAAAAGACACAATAAAAGGAAAAAATTGGAAAAAAATCATTGATGATTTCACTCCAAAATATATAAAAGAAAATTCAATGCACATAAAAACAAAAATATTGTTAGGTATAAAGAATCATAATTTTGCAATGACTGGTAGCTTCATCTCAAATAAATTCTCTTTAATTTGTATAAATTTAATAAAGCATATCCAAAACAAAAAGTAAATTTGCATACTTACGGAAAGTCACAAGTCCATCATTACAAGATTCACTCATGGTAGGTTGAATAATAAATTAGAACTCTTAAATCAACCCCTTTAAATTTGAGGCTATTTCAAGTGTTTAATTGTCCCAAGATAACTCCACCCCTCAAAAAAATTACTATGCATCATACTTCCTCTTCATTATTGTCTTGGAGCATCTATCTTTAGACCATTTGAGTTAACCTACTAACATCCACCTTCCAAAAATTCCAAATTCAAGAACCTCAACACTTGCAAGATCATTATGTTTAATATTGATACTTTATATGTGGTATACAATCCAAGTTGAAAATTTCAAGCCTCAAGCTTTGGCAATTTTCTCTCTACCAAAAGTGCCCAAATTAATCCTTGAAAGGCCCTTGGATTCCCCTTTTACAACCACAAATTAGCCTTATAATTCTTCAATTACGGTTTACTACATGATTAGAGATACATTGTTGTTTACATTCTTCCATGGTCATTAAATAAATTTGCACTAAACAAGATTTAATGAATGTTTTTATGATCAATTACCACTATATTCATAAGATACTATACAACCACAAAGGACTTTCAAGCCCTCCTACAATTAATGCTATAAATGATCAATTTTATAACTTATACCAAATTTATTGGATTCACATGAAACAAAGCTTGACTATAAGCTAGACATGAAGAAGATGATAATTAGGAACTACAGCAAAGGAATCAAGCATCTAAAGTCACTAGAGCCATCCAACAACCCAATTCAATGAATAAGACTAGGTCCAATATTGAATTTGATAAAAAAAAGCCTCAAGGATTTAGAATATTCATCAATGAAAGAAATCAACATACTTGGCTAGAGAGCAAATACAAAATCGCAAATTATGAATGAAACTGTAAAACACACTAACACTTGCACACTTGCACACTTGCATTCATTAATGCTTTGCATATGCTTTCAACCTCCAAATATTTTTCCAAATGGATCATTAATGTTAACACTATTGATCCACAATAACATATCTATGCATATTCAAATTTACACCAATGAAATCTAATTTGTCAACATAATAACATAACACTAAATTAACAAGTTGGTAAACAATTGAAGATAAGGCAACTAATGCTTTGCAACATTCTACAAAGAAACACCTAGAAGTTCAAATCAAAATATCACGTAAAACAAAAACACGTGTAAGCTCAATTCCATTGCACTAGTGATATTCTACAAACCAAAAATTGTAACATCCACCTTTATAAAGGTCTAATTTCAAGCTACAAACTAAGAATTTAGGACATGTGAAGATTTTTTTATTTCAAGTTGCATGTAGTTAACTATGACAAAATAATGGAATATTGCCAATTCAACAAAATTGATGTTGTGAAGATGTGACTAAAAGCAATCAACATATGACCACTCAGGAACATTGTCTCTCATTCCAAAATTGTCATTCCAACACATAACATTTTTGAACGGTGAGATTGGGGTCTCTCTACCACCAATGCCATTGTAACATGCATACTCATCCATGCTACAATAGTTTGTCAAGCAAGGACAATCATTCATCCAAGAAATTAAAGGTCATCTATCTAATTAATAGAGGAATGCCAGGCACTATCTAAGAATGTTAGGCACTTGACAAAGTTGCTGACATGAAAAATTTGTATATATGGCTTTCCCTGATCGCCCATCTTGGATGTTCTAGAAGATCCAACTAGAAATGCCAACTACGATAATCGCACTGACTGACCCAAGAAGTTCAAATGTGGGCACAAAACCTCCAACAATACACAAACAATCACTAGAATCACAACCTCCTCAAACCCACAGAGCATGCACACCTAGCCACACATTCATCAAAGAAACATTCTCCGATACCTGAAATTGGCTTTTGTAGTCAAAAGATTGCTTCGGTGGAACAACCCGCACGCTTGCCAAAACGAGTTGCCAGCTGAAAACTCCACCAAAAGCACAGCAACACGATCATCCAAGAATATATATCCACGACATCAAGCTCAAATACGCCTGAAGCTGTTGAACTGCAGCACAAAACGCAAAGACTTCACCGCTTCAGTCACTGCTTCAAATGCATCATCCAAAGCACTCGAAGCTCCAAGCACGGCTCCAAATCGGGCTCCAAGCAAGGCTCCATGCGTGCAAAATGCTTCGAAAGAGGCACTGCAACCTTGCAGTGATACTCGACGAGGCGACCTGTGCAGACAATCCGAGGCAAGCCCGAACCAAGTAGCCAGCATTCCAGGCAGGAGTTTGTCAGACGCTGCCATAAAATGGTGCCCACTTGGCCACGTTCGTGGACCCGAGCCGGGCGCAGATTCCAACGCTAGGTCGGTCCAATGGGGAGTGACGCGCTTTACTGTAGGCGACACGTTCTGTACATTTCACGCGGTCTGGCCCCAGACCTGGTTCGTCAGTGGCAGTACTGTAACATGTCGTACGTCACATGGTCAGACTTACCTGACATGCAATGTAAGGGTGGGTACATCTGTGAAGCAAGGTTAGCCTGACCAATAGCGCAGCATTAGTAGCTGCAGTGTGAGTCATTCATTTTCATGTTCGTTTTTTAGGTTTATTCTCTCAGAAGACTTACAATGGAGGAGCCAGAGCTGTCCACCAGAAGACTCATACTAGAGAAGAGCTGTCCACCCGTAAGCTGGTAACTCACCCCTGCCTATATTTTGGCGCATAAGGTAATACGCTGTGAAAGTGCACTGGCTCCACACCCTCAAATGTACGTTATATGTACATGTTTCTTTTTCATAGCCTCTTCAGTAATGTAAAAAATAGTGTACAATTTAGGGGGTAAATTTTGAGCCCTACGCCATTTCAACCTCAAAATTTCACAACTAATTCTACAAAGCTCCAAAAAATATGAAACGACTTGAGTTCAATGCCAATTCCACACGTCTTTCAAGGATTATCTACTGAAAATTATTTCAAGGAGTTTTGCCTCCCCAAAATTCAGTTTCAACTCTTGGAGCAACTCCAATGTGGAGATGGGAAGAGACTTAACCCCTAAAAGACCAAGGCCTCTTTTCTGCCAAAAGACACTCAAAACTGCCCTTTCTACAGAGAAGAGTAAAAAATTTTGAATTTTTTTTAACATCCAATCATAGGATCTTACACCTACTAGTATGAAGGTCATAAATTAAAATTTTGAGGCTATTACAGAAACAAGCCATCCATTGTCGTGCCATGTTTTCTTCGATCGACATCTCCAAAGCGATAGTTTGATTGACTTCTCCAAAGCAATGGTTCAATTGACTTCTCCAAACACCAGGTTTGTGTGTGAATCTTCCCATCGCTGAGGGGCTCTCAACCCTTGCAATGTAAAGAAACGTGTGTGACGACAAAATTTAATGTGCATGACGTGACTCCCATGTTCCACAAATCATAAGCTTATTGCTTATTATAGGCAATGAAATCTCTGTTGGTACCATTGGAAAGCTCTCGGCAAGGAGGGGTGCACACGCTTGGCTTCATGGCATTCCAATTCATAGTGAAAAAGTTATGGACTTTTGAGTTGTTTTTGGTTCTAAAAAATTTAGAAAATTACTTTTACTTTTGTTTTGATTGTGGCAACGCCACAGGGTACTCTAGTAGGCAATGAAATCTCCGTTGTTGCAACCTCCTGGTGCATTTTATAGTTAGTACGTTGTTACGTATTAATGAGCAATAAAGCCCGAATGGGGCGGGCCATGCCACGTGAACTTACTTCCATCCTATAGACCAGCTCCGAGTCTGAACCAGAATTATATTGTTGTTGTTTCTACACTACACTAAAATTGTTAAATAGTGTTGGCTACACTAATTGTCAACAACAACACTAATTGTGATTTGCAAGGTTAGTATTAGGACATTATTTACCCATTCTAACACTATTTTAGCTCTATAGTAAAATTTGATCATTTCAACATTTCTACGAGAGTGCATTTAGTGTTAGATGGGAACAAAATATAGAACATGGAACAATACTAATTATCACCCAAAATATAAAAACAGGGAACAACACTAATTATCACCCAACACTATTTACCAATTTTAGTGTAGTGAGAAGTGGCCAGGGTGAACTACCCCCTTCATTGCCCCGTTTTACCCCTAGGGAAAATGCTGTGGAATTTTTATTTTCAATCAGATGAATTTTTTGGCAAATTCTGAATTCAGATTTGCAATCAGCGACCCCAAATTAGCTAGGGGCAGTCTTGAAATATAAGAAATCATGGAAAAAAATAGTTCACAATTAACCCTGGCCAGGGCAATGAGGTGAGTTCTCCCTGGCCAGTGAGAAGCTTGGTGGTAAACTGGTAATCACTGCAGACAAAGGATGCGACTTGACTGTCAAGCGAGGTACAGTACTGTACTGCTGTAGACTTAAGCCTGGCCAACAGCTGCAGTGTGAGTTTTCCATTGACAGGGGAACAGTACACTGAGTGTGAGTTACTCACTTTCAAATTTTCTTGTAGATTTATTATTCTCTCATAAATGAAAACAAAACTCCACCAGACAGACTTAGAGCATCCCCACAGCAACACGCAGAAGCAACACTGTGAACCAAATCAATGGAGGACATCCCTCATAATTAGGAGATCAATGGTGTAGAACCTTTGAGATCAATGGTGTAGAACCTTTACAATGTTGCTTCAGCGTGTTGCTGTGGGGATGCTGTTAGAGGCGAGGCGAGGCGAGCTGTCCACCTCCTCTCCGTTTTCAGCATGTGGGGGCCCAAGCTGGTGGAGACCCCTGCCTATGTTTCTGTCCTGATAACTGATAAACTATCAAGCAGTCGGTGCCCTTGTCTCGCAAGCTCCTCCAGTAAGTTATGATAATCAATCACTCGTCTTTTGCTGTGGAGTTTGTTCGCTTCCGGAGCGTGGTTGGTGTGCTGCAATTTGCCCCAAGATAAGGGAGGAGGTCCATGAATCGCCCACCTAAGGGCTGAAACTGAATTTGGGGAGGTGAAGTCTCTAGAAATATTCTTCAGTCAAATTGCCTTGGAAGACAAGTGGAATTGGCATTTAACTCATATTTTTTGGACCCTTATGCAATCAATCATAAAATTTTGAAGTTGAAATGGCATAGGGCTCGAAAATTGCCCACCTCCTCAAATGTACACCATTTGTACATTGGGGAAGACTAGGAAAAAACATGTAGAAAAGTGGTGTACGTTTGAGGAGGTGGATAATTTTAGAGCCTATGCACTCTTAGAACCTTTTACCTTAATCCCTTTCATTACAGAGGAACAAAATGATAAAGCTTTAAAGGAACATAATTATTGAGCTTCACACATACCTCTTACATCCTAAGGAACATTTTCTTATATAGGTAGATAAAAATATCTTATCTCAAGGTTTGGCCTCTAGAAGTTTTTCAACCTTTATTTTGCGATTTGTCACCAAGTGGTTTACATCTTTGAGATTCCAAGTTTTGGATTTTGATCTTTTTTATTCAATGTATTGTAATTGAATTCCAATAAGAGTCCACCTCCAATAGTTGGGCAATGAACATTTTTGAAGAGCATACTATTGGAGTTTCATGAATGGATGAAGTACATTTAAGTATGCTAAAAATGGAAATTAGGTTTCTTCTTTAGTGGTGGGAATAGCTTGGTCATTTAGTACCTCGTGATATTTGTACAACACTTTGAACTAGTTCATATTGATGAAAGAAAAAATTGATGTTGTAGAAATGGAGATTTTATGTATATATTTGTTTCCAGTCATAGTTGATACTTTAAAAGCTCCAAATCTACATTCCATCTCATGTTTGGTTTTCTTCTTGTGTTACAAGTAAGGTCTCTAGAATGTACATAGTTATATCCCATTTTCTAATATTTAAAAATTATGATATTGGAGGTAAAAACAACATTTTGAAATACATGAGACTGGGAGATAGTTTAGAATCCTTTTTGCATTTGGCAAACTTGTACCATTACATTTTTATCTAATTTTTTGGTGATTGTAATACTACAAGCTAGAATTTGTTTTTGCAATGCGGTGATAAAATCAAATTTCCATGTCATACTTTTAGAAGTTTACTTCATTGTAAACAAATTTAAAGATGGCATGTGGCTTAGTCTTATCAAATGTGATAATGTCAATGATATTTAAGTCAAAGAAGATGTATCTAAATTGGGTATAGAAAATTTTGATAGCAACTCCAAAATTAATGATCAACAATAGGAAAGGTAGATCAATTGGGTACCAAAGTTGTCTTCAAAAGGATGAAGGAACTTGTTAAGTCTTGCAAAAATTACTTTGTAGATGTGACACATGTATTTTATGGAATCAAAATAAGTGTATGAGTTTGATTTTGTTTATATAATTTACATCCTCATTTGATTGCTAACAATGATTGGGTGGTTGGAATGTTATTTATTTATGTTGCTAGAGTGAAAGGGTTCATGTATCCCAACCGCATTTCAATAGGTAAGTCATGGATGGAAGAGAATTGTTCTACATGAGATAAAAGCACAAGTGTTCATCTTTGGAATTTTGTGTATAATGGGAATTCAAGGTCTTGTTTAGTAGTTTGACCTCCAATGAATGCTCTTAAGTTAGTTTTTCGAAGCAAATGATTCACAAAGGACCAAAAAGGATGATTAGGCCATTGTTCTAGGGTTGACCCTTAACCCCTAAATGCTCAAGGCACCAAATTTTGGTGTCAACAATATTGTGAAGTTAAATAAAACCTAATTAAGTTTCTATTTTTAGTAGTTTATATTTTTGAAAAAATCTTTTTGAATATTCGATTTTGGAAATGATTGATGATGATTTTTCTATTTAAGATTTTATGCAAGAGTTTCCATTGCAATCTTGACTTTCTATAATGTTGAAGGCTTTTAGGAATGAGCCTCAAATACACTAGATCTTGGAAAAAAAGATCACATTAGAAATTCAATTAGAAAAATTGTAGAACTAATTTTGAGAAGCCATAAATTGTTGAGATTATGCATGTTAGGCCCTTTATCCTCATATTTTGTTAGTGATCAATATTTTAGATTTGACATGTGAAAAGAGGATTGAAAGACTTCAAATCACATTTGCAATTTTAACACCCTCATGATCTAACACTGTAATCTTTCCATTCATAAGTGATATTGTTGTGTTTCCTTTTCCTACGTGATTTTGACATGTCTAGTTTGAATTTGTACGGATACAATTCCAAAAAAATTGATACAACTTATCAAAATGTTGGCTTTTTGATCAATTTAGAGCAAATTCTTAGAAGCTCAAAAAAGGCCTTGGACATTTAGGGGTTAAAGGATGAATGGATGACTTTGAAAATCATCCCTTTTCTTTATCATGTGAATCATTGGCTTAAAAATAGCAAAAATACTCATTGGAAGTCAAACTAGTATAGAAGACCTCCCCTTTTCACAACCAAATTCCAAGGATAAATAGTTGCACTTTTGTCCTACTAGACTAAGGATTCCATGTCATCCATCCAACACCAAATGTTCATGCCAACATTTAAGGTTTAAACAGGTAAGTCATGGATGCATATTTGAAGTACCATAGAGGAAGAAAAGAAAAGTAAGCCAACCCATTGTGGTCAGAATGAGGAGTTTGGCATCATCTTGTTGCTGAATTTTTCATTTTTTTCCCACATTACTACAAGTGTGAAAAACAGCAAGTGCAATTGAAATTAAATTTTTTTCACAAAGTATGAATTTGCTAGGAAATTCAAAACCATTGAACTCAAAAGAGTCTGTAGACTACCTTAAGACCAACCAAATCTGAATCTGTAATGCTCATTTCACTGCCTCATGCAGTCAAAATGTTTTCTATTATAGAAGGCCAAAAGAGTCAATTTTTACAATGGACTTCACACTGAAAACTCAGAAGTTCCTAATGAGATCAGTGTTCATTCCATTGCTGTCATGTAAGACATGCATTGTTACCCACATCCAAAAAAACCCACAATGGGTCATTTCTTAGGCAACTGCAATGGGTCATTTGACCGCAATGGGCTGTCTTACCTTATTATCAGCTCTGAAATTATGTCTTGGCCATTGATTGTGGAGATTCATATGATTTCCTGTTTTACACCAGTGTTTCATGATTTGTAACTTCTTGTGTCTGCTGTGTGTGAAAAGCATGGCAGGGCTCAGTTTTCAAGCCCAAATGGGAGGACTTTTTGTGGGTAAGGTAGTATGGCCTTAGAGCGATCTTTTAAGGGCTGATTCGCCTTTTTCACAGGTTTCCATGGACAGATTGATTTTTAGCTCACTTTTCAGAGAAAGAAAAATAGATGCAGAACTCAACACAAGTAGTTTTGTATTTTTCCAATCATTTTTGCATTACTTATGAATTTTCAAAGATTCAGGTCATAGGCACCTATTTGTGATCATAGGTGTCCTAAAACCCGTCCCCTTGTGACTTATAAAGAAATGTGCAGAAACCAAAGACAATGATTGGCTCTTATAATAAAATAAAATAAAAATTCTTGAATTCATTAAGAGACCAGAGAGGTCCATTCAAGGATCACCTGACATTCATTCTATAGCTACCTATAGGATGGTCTGAAGAAGAGGGGTGCTTTAAGGCCATACTACCTTATAAGCTTAGGTATTCTATAGAGAATTGTTTACCTCTCCTTTTTGAGCATGTGGGTACCTAATACAAGATCTTATGGTTAGATTTTTTTAAATATTTTTTTTGTTTTCATTCGTGAATGTAGCAAAACTGGAAGTTTTGAGTAGCTTTTTACTGAAAAATAATTTTAGGCCTTTAGGGTTTGGTAGTGTAATAGCAAGAGAAAAAGATATGAATCAAGTAAGTCTATTCCGTAATAGGAAGAACAAAAATGAGATTTTCAAGAAGATGATATTAAAGAGGTTTGGGTGCAATTCCTTCTTTTGAACATGAAGCCATTGAATAGAATGTTAATCCTTAAAGGACCACATCATGTTTAGAGGCCCAAATCCACTTCAAAATACTTGTCCCCAAATCAAGGTCAAAATCTTCATCAATATTTATTTTTTAACAAAACCAATCATAAGATCTTTTGCTTAACTTGTCCAAGTACATTAATCCAAAATTTTAGAGTGAATATCCCCACTAATTGCACGTTCAATGTGCCTAAACTTCAAAACGTAGGCTTTTCTAATCCTTTTAAAAAGGTAACATTCCAAAAGATTTGAACCTTGTGAAGGGCCACTAACTTTTGGTTATTGGTACCTTGGTGGTGCAAGTATAGAAAAAGGTTTAAAATATTATTTAAAAAATATTCTAAAATAAAAATATTAAAAATAGTCAATCTGACATGGTGCTGACGTGGTACTAATGTGTCACCAATAGTGAAACATCAAATTAAAATTGAAAAAATTGAAAAATCATTTTTTATTTTTATTTTTTCCTATAATTGCATTGTGGAGGTGTAGAACTTGCAATTTTTTCTAATGAATTTAGTCTTTCAAAAATTTTAGGAAAAAACAAGTATATCCTATAATTTGTGAATTTTAGTAATTAGTTGCAAACTAGGTTGAATATATCTATTTAAAATTCAACCAAAAATTCTTTCAAAATAGAAGGTGTTACTAAATGAAAGATAAAACTAAATAAATATGCTAATAACTTTTGGAAGAATGTGAGAATTGTTAATTCCAATGGTGAGAATGTTTTGGTGAGAACTTTATATATATATATATATATATATATATATATATTTCTCACGAAATAAAACTCTTCTTAATTCTTCCCTCATTATTTGGAATTCAATGGTTCAATTTTTCCTAGGTAGGTATTAATATATACAATATAAAAATAATAATATTTTCATAAAATATATTTTTTGCTACCCAATTTGACATTGAAATAAATTTTAAAAACTCTAACTTTTGCAATATTTATGAGAATGACATGAAACAAAGCTTCACATATAGATTAGAATGAGAAGCAACCATTCTAAATAATTGATGCAAAATTTTAAATTATGAATTCAATAGAACCTCTTTGAATTCTCATAAAGTCCAAAGTGGGGCTCTTTGGTCATGTACGGGTTAAAGAATATTATTGCGTAAACATTCATACTATAATCCACCTAAGGCTCGCAACCATCTCCAAAGCATAAGCAATAATTCAAAACATAAACTTTCAAAGTAGAAAAACCTATTCATATTTTTTTCAATTAATGTTATTTAAAACTCAAAAAGTATATAGGGGGTCCAAATTTTTGTTTGCATGTGGTTTTTAATGGACACTCTAACCCCTAAAGGACCAAGGCCTTACTTTTGCCCCAAAAAACACTCAAAATTGCCATATATGTAGCAAAGATTAAAAAAATTTGAAAATTATTTTTTCTGTACATCCAACCATAGGATCTTATAGCTTACTAGTATGGAAATGTGTGGAAAAGATTTCAAAAAGTTCGACAACATAGATTAAAAGATATTTGCATTTAAAGTGAGAAAAACAATTTTTTCAACACCTTGAGGGATTGGATTATTTGACTTTGAACTTTTATAACTTAAATTTTTTGCACTACAGAGTTTTGAGCTTTAAATAATTAGTGTGAAATTGAGATGAGAGTCTAGAGAAAAAGAAAATTTAAAAAAAAAACTTAATTTTTATACTTAAAAATATGGTTGAGTAGAAGTAGGTATGAGAAAAAAGGAAAATCAAAATTTTTAATATCTTTAAGATGGAATTAAAATGCACTAATCCCATTGGTGAGATTGTTCTAGCAAGCAAACAAAATCATGTAAAATTTTTTCTTCAAAAAAATTGTAAAAAATTGCATTTAGAAATGAAATCTATAAGTTATTTTCTTAGAAAGATGCTCTAACTGCCCAAAAAACAAGATCGTCCATAACTTTCTCATAATAAGTCCAAATGAAATGAATCAAAGCTTCCCATGCAAACAAAAATATAACCTATGAGAAACAAATTTAGAAAAAAAAATTCAAATTTTTGAATTTTTTTTACTGCCCCCTCTCCCCTATTTTGAGCTTATTTGGGCATTACTTTCATTCCTGGGCATCAATTGAAAAAAAAATTATATTCCCATGAAGCTCATTAGTTTTTGTAGATTCAAAAAATCATGACAAAATTTCAACCCATGGATACCTGCCCGAAATCCAATTTGTCCCTCGAAGGGACAATGGTCCTTTAGGGGCTATGTGCCCCCCCCCAGCATATAAGGTAACTTTGTTTATGACAAGTAAAATGAGAGGGAGTCTATCATAGGCAAAATTATTCTAGTGGTACACATTTTAGAACTCAAATGTACACCATTAGTATAATTTTGCCTGTGATGGACTGGCGCCCATTATGCTTGTCATAGGCAAAGTTAGCTTACATGTATAAGAAAGAAAGAGCTTGAAAGTAGGCAGTACTTGACATTTGATGACATCTACACTAGTCCTCGATATGAAAACATTGAAGACTAGAAATCAATGTTCATAGAACCGACCAAAATTTGCTCCATTGCTACTTCAAATTTGTAGTAACCAAACGTACATTGAAGAAAATCCTTGAAAATATTAGATTTTAGCCAAGACTGCAACAAACAACAAAATCTAATAGCCAATTTGCAACTTCCTCCACATTCAAATTAACATCTGTTTAGTCAGTTTTATGTCACAGTACTTCCAATAATCCTTCACAACTTGCAGAACCCTTTCTTTTCTATTTTCTTTTAATACTACTCACTTTCAAGGTGGCCAAAGCTAGTGCTTGTTTGTCTTGAAGACAGCATATTGCACTAAATTCCATAAACTAGTTTTGGGATCACTACTGCAGATGGAATGGATGGCATCTGGCCAAAATAAAGTCACAGCGTGTATACTAAGGTGGGTGGCTCAAAATCCGCCCCTCTTTTTCAGATTGTCTTGTAGGTAGTTGTAGAATGGATGCAAGGTGATCCTTGAATGGACCTCTTTGGTCCATTGATGAATTCAAGAAATATTGTTTTTTTAATTGCAAGAGCCAATCGTTGTCTTTGGTTTCTGCACATTTCTTTATAAGTCACAAGGGGATGGATTTTAGGACACCTATGGTCACAAATAGGTGCCTATGACTTGAATCTTTGAAAATTCATAAGTAATTCAAAAATGCTTGGAAAAATACGAAACTACTTGTGTTGTGTTTCACATCTATTTTTCTTTGTTTAGAAAATGAGCCAAAATGAAAAAGGTGAATTAGCCCTTGAAAGGTCGCTTATCGAGCCTCCTACCTTATCTAGGATCACAGAAAGTGTCCTGGACTAGACTTGCTTACCAGAGCAAAAAGTTCAGCAGCTGGTAAATAGAAAGCTGGAGACAGTATAATGTAATTGGAAATGCTGTCTTGAAGGCTTCCAGCAAAGTCTGCCAACGTGGGGAACATGTCTGCATGGATTGAAGCAATAGAAACATGCAAGTCAGACCTGTATGTCCATGAATCGTCCATTTAAGAGCTGAAACTGAATTTAGGGGAGGTTTAGCTTCTTGAAATATATATATTTTTAAATTCGTTGAAAGACAAGCGGAATTGGCATCTAATCCAAGTGGTTTTATATATTTTGGATTTTTGTGGAATTAGTTATGAAATTTTGAAGTTGAAATGGCATTGGGCTGTAAAATCACCCACCTCCTCAAATGTACCTTTTTTATACGTTGTTGAAGGCTATGAAAAAGCAACATGCACAAATAGTGTACATTTGAGGTGGTGGGTGACTTTAGAGCTTGGTCATGTGCTCTTAAAATGTCATTTGCAGTTAGATAGATGACTTCACTGTTAACTACAAAAACAAAGGATGCAATTGTTGATCCAATAGTGAAAGGAGTATTTTGGTGACTACCCTTCTTGTAGAATTGTAGGTCACTTTTGTAAATAATTAGGAAAAATTGGAACATATGAAAAATTATACAAGTAATTGTGAAAATTTGAGAAAGTTTCATTGTTTTGTCAATTGTAAATATTCAAAAATTATTCTTGAGAAAAATTTAAAAAAGGAACACATTTACACATGAATAGACAAATAACATTTATTCCAATAAGGATTGTTGAAAAATTAGGAAAATTGACACGTTGAAAGTCAAGAAAATCTAATTAAGCTGCTGAATTGTCCTAATGCAAAAATTAAATTATTTTGTCAGCCAAGTGCTGAATCTGACTTGAACATATGGTACCTTGGACGGAGGGGGCATGTCCTTTTAGGACTAAGCAGGCAAGAAAATTCTCAAAACATTCAAAACAGTGTGTGCCAACTTCAAATTCAAGATGCATAAAGGAACACAAAACTGAAGATCTTTGGCAAAGTACTTCTGTAAATCATTGAACTCTATGGTAGGAGGTTTTAAAAGTGCATCTTATTTCAGTTTTTTGTGGAAGAAGAGAAGCTCACTATATACACATGGGGTGGTAGAAGGTAGAACAAACAAAAAGGGATAAGTAAAATTAAAGTAAGTAGGAGCTCAACACTAATAGTTCATTCAAAAGTAGGCATAGTAAAATGAACTTTGAATTAATTATGAGTGTTGAGCTCCTACTTACTCTAATTCTACTTATCTCACATTTTTTGTTCTACCTCCTACCACCCCATGTGTATATAGTGAGCTTCACTTCTCACTTGAAACTTAACAAAGTTGAAAGCTTATTTGCCAACTCTCTACACAAATAAAGGAAACTTTATTGTAGTTGGAAGATGATTTTCTTTTTCAATTTTTTGACACAAGTAAAGGATGAATTGTGGTTCAAATTACTTGTGAGGTTATTTGAGGTCAAGTGGTGTCAGTGCCTCGACGATGGGGTAGAAGGGACTATCACTACAATCGAAGATGGAGTGAAAAGGTCAGTCAAACCCTTTGGCGAGGCACATTGAAGCCCTACTATTTGCCACAAGCTTGTGGAAAACACGATAGTGAGGCCAGATATCAACTGTAGCAGACAAGGAATAAGTGATGGAAAGTGTGGAAAGTGCTGGACTAGTCCTCAGGACTGGTTCCGAGTCTGCTGCTTATTGAACTATCCTTCTCTTTGTTCAAGGTGGGCCTTTAACTAATAACAACATTCCTATTTATTGCTCAGTGCGAACTGTACCTTGCTTTTTTATAGCCTTTAGCAATGTACAAACAGTGTAAATTTTAGGAGGTGGTTGGTTTTAGAGTTGTATGCCATTTTGACTTCAAAATTTCATAATTAATTCTACAAAGCTCCACAAAATATGAAACAACTTGAGTTAGATGCCGATTCCTCTTATCTTTCATGGAAAACTTACTAAAAAGTATTTCAAGAAGTTTCACATCCCCAAATTTTAGTTTCAGGTCTTAGGTGTGCAATTTATGGACCTCCTACCTTACTTCTAATGTTGTAGTATGTTGTTGCATCTCCTCCAAACAAGAGGTCAATGTCAATAAACTACATGTAAGGTAAAATAGCCCATTGTGAATAAATGACCCCATAGTGAACACCTAACTATTTAGGAAATGACCCCATTAAGGTAGAACTACCTACAATTGACCAAATAAGCAACTGTAGATATGATGTGGAGTAGAGTAATGAAGGAAATATTTCCACAAGTGTGGAGATAGAAATGAGAGGGATTGCCAAAATTTGGTAATTTTATCACTTGATTTGAAATCACTATGAATTTTGGAATGTAAAAGTTGGTTTTAGACTATTCCAAAATTGCTCATTTAAGATACTACTTCTTGTTCACTTTGGCACTCCAAACCAAGTAGATATGTCATAAAAAGAATGGAGGAATTGATGGTTGAAAATCAAGAACTCATGTTTGGAAATTAGTCCCAGCTTCTCTTGAATTTCATCCCCCCATTAATTGCTGATGGGTTTATAGTTAGTGATGGGTGGTTCTTTCTTATGCATTTTTTTTCTAGTATGTGAGATTTGGCACATAGCAAAAACTCCTAGATTTTTTTTCACGTTCTCCAATTGGAAAAGTACACATGCAATGAAGCTCAAGTCAAGTTGGTGTTTAAAATCTCAATGTGTTACTAGGATGCTTAGGTGGCAATGAAGCACAACAATAATGCAATTATAATTATGATCATCCATTCACACTTTGCAATATTATATTGCACTTTGAAAAACAAAAATAAGGCAAATGCATCCATGCATTTCATTTCACTTTGTAAAAATATGACAAAATTCATCCATATAGTATTATAGAATTTGCTACAACTTTTTTAATCTCCACCTTATGATCAAGGTTGGTGTTTTGTAATTTTCTACCAAAGTGTAAATAAAAATTATCAAAATAAGTGTGGATAATTATACCTCATTCATGTCAAAAAGCTTGAGAAGCTATGCTCACATGCAATAGAGCCACTAACTTATTGCCTTCAATTCTGACATTCTAATAATGATCGTTTGATCTCCTTGATGCCAACATACTATACTTCCTACTTTTAAAATTTACTTAGCTATTTAAGCTTATTGTAACTATCAATGCAACTAATGAGTTCCTTTACAAGATTAGAAGAAAGAGCAAAACTAGCTTGAGAAGGAACTTGCCATGCCAATTTGTAACGGAAACGGACACAACAAATCTCAATGCTTTCAAACAACAGTCATGCCCATCCAAGTTGGATTAACTTATATCAACCTAATAACGTTCATGTTCAAAGCATTCCCACACAAGCAAACTTAGCTATAACATCTAACAAAGAACCTTGAAACCTTGAATGTAAACCTCTGTCTACTTGCATTTCTTTCTTTCAAAAACATGATAGTGACAAGTCATGAACTTGTGTGAGAATTTACCAATGCTCCAAACATCAATGCAAGAATTTGGATTGTTGAAAGACTTGCAAAGAGTGTCGACACTCTTATTAGCATATTGTGTAAACATGCATAGCAAACAAACATTGATTAGGCATTTAACTGCAAAGCTTGTCATTGGTGTTGTAATTCTCAATTCACTGAATGCCACAGACCCTAACCTTGTCAAATGAGAACATATTCACATTCCAAAATTTGAGCAACGAAACCTTTGCAAAAACAACATTTTACAATAGCATCACCCTCCAACAAGCAATTCCTAATATTTGAAAGTTATAAACACTCTACCATTCTAAAAACCAAAAACAAGAAACATTTTCAAAAGTGCTCTCAATTGAGATGTATAGAGAGACAATGTGTTGAATAAATGTATGTGATGAATATCCTTCACAACGAATTATCCCCTCAAAGATTTTAAATCTTATAGCTAGTGTACTTGTTTGAAGTAAAAAAAAAATATTCACTCTTTCAAAGAGAAAAATCATCTACAAATTCAAATACAATATAGCTTTAGAATTTTCTTGGTGAGAAGGCTATGAAATTCCATATGAAACTAGTGATCACCTAACTAGTATTTGAATTCTTGTGCATTAATCATTAAATCCTAAAACGTACAATTCCAAACCCTGATTCCACATTCCTAGTCACAATGCATAGTTTTGAGAGATTTATAAGCTTACAAAAAATTTCAAGCCAAGTTAACACCCATTGATGCTCGGGGGGTGCACTTAGTTCTATTACAACAAACCATGTGCAAACAAGTGGGTTCTAATAAACTATAATTTTAACTTCAAATTTTGAGCATTGTTTACTAATGACTATAGGATTCTACTCCCAAAATTTCAAACTCAAATAAAATATGGAATGATTTCTAAAAGAGATTAAAAATACACTAAAATGGCATGTTTTTAACTCAAATATTTTTAAAGAATACATTCAGATGACCATTGCATCAATATTCAATTCAAAATAAACTTTCAATAGAGAGTTATTTTTAGGAAGTTTTTGTTCATTTTTTAGACAATTTTTTCTTGTATAATATAGGGGTGTGTAAGTTATTTTTCAGTTCTACAATGTGTCTTTTTACTTCAAAAATTTGTAACTAATTATTACTAACAAATAAAAATCTCATTAATTCAAAACATAAACTTTCAAAGTAGAAAAATCTATTCATATTTTATTCATTTAATTTTATTTAAAACTCAAAAAGTATATAGGTGGTCCAAAGTTTTGTTTGCACGTGGTTTTTAATGGACACTCTAAGTGACCCTAAGCATTGATATCATAGTTTCAACTCACTCTCTCAAATCTCATGTCTCTAGAGGAAAAACTTTGACAACCATCAACCCTACAATCTATTCATTGGGCAGCAACTCCAAGCTCTTCACATTCATATACACTCTTGAGAAAAATGAATTTTCTTAACTTCGACAATCCTAAGCTCTTTTTTTCATCAAAACCTACTCAAAACTACCATTTCTATTGCAAAGAGCAAAAAACTTTAAAAATTATTTTATTTACATATCTAATTGCAAGATCTTGTACTAAACTAGTATAAAAAATCATAGAAAAAATTTCAAAAACTTTGACCACATAGATTGCAAGATATTTGTATTAAAAGTCAAGAAAATAAATTTATTTAATACCTCGTTTAATACTTTGATCGTTTAGAATTTTTTGGCATTGAATCTTTTTAACTTAAAATTTGTGCACTATTGATTTTCAATTTATAAATTTTTAGGTTGAAGAATTGAGTTGAGAATATAGGAAAAAAAATTACCAAAAAAACACTTCATTTTCACTCATTAAAAAGTTATTAAGTAGAAGTTGGTTCAAGATTAAGGCCGTTAATAGCTCAAAGATGGAATTGAAACACAATAATTCCAATGGTGAGATTGTTCTAGTAAGAAAACTTAACCCTACCTAACAATTTTTTGGAAAAGTTACAAAAATTTAATTCAAAAATGGATTCTATAAGTTATTTTTTCAAGAAGATGCTTAGATTGCCCCAAAACTAAGATTGTCCATAACTTTCTCATCACTAGTCAAAATGGAATGAATCAAAGCTTCAAATGTAGACAAGAATATATAATCTTTGAGAAAAAAATTAAAAATTAAAAAATATCAACTTTAAAAAAAAAATTGCGTTGCCCCTTGAGTTGCTTTTTGGACTTATGGTAGCATAACTTTTCTTTGCAGGTACTAATTGAAAATTATATTCCTACAAAGCTAATCTAACTCCTTATCTTCAAAAAAAGTTTCAAAAATTTATGTCAAAAATTGAGATCATACAAGCCTACCTAAAATCCCAAGAGTCCTCTATAGGGACTTTGGGACTTTAGGGGTTAATTTAGAAAAAAATTGAAATTCAATAACTTTCAAATTGTAGTATGAGAGGTTGTATTCTTGGTATGAATAGAAAGCATTATGCACAAAAAAGTGTAAAGGCTTAGTTTTGTGACCTTTAGACATGCCAAGTAAAAGTTATGATTTTCCAAAAGAAAAAGATAAATTAGTTTAATTTTTTAATTTAAAAAATTCCATAACTTTCACACCATAGGTTCAAATGCCACATAACTGGCACAAATAGAATTTTTTTTGCACATAGGAGTGCAAGGGCTTTGTTTTGTAGCATTTGGACATATGACATGAAAGTTATGATTTTTCCAAAATAAAAGATAATTTCATTCAATTTTCAAACTCATAAATAATTTGAAATTCCATAACTTTTGCACCATTTGTCCAAACTTCACAAAACAAAGTTTGTACACCCCCACTTGCAAAGAGCTTTCCAACAATACTAAGAATGTTGTTAGACTCTTCATAGCTTGTTAGATCTCAATGTATCAAACAAAACAAACAACTTATCTTAAGGTATACTAGTGTGCCTTGTGTTGTTGTCACAATCAAAATTAAAGTAAAAGTATTTTCTTAAATTTTTGTAATTCATAAAAACTTTGAAATTCAATAACTTTCACATTGTACATCCAAATGCCAAAAAATAAAGCTAGTCCACCCCTCCTCACTAAGGGCTTTCCGATGGTACCAAGCACGCAACCAGGGAATGCACGGTTGAAGAGATTTCAAAATGACAAACAAACAAAACAAAACAAACATCCTGTTTTAAGGTGTAGATTAGTATTTGTGCCCTTGCTACAACCAAAATGTAAGTAAAAATAATTTTTTAATTTTCAGATTAAAAAATTACTTCAAAATTCAATAACCGTCACACCATACGTCTAAACACCACAAAACCAAGCTAGTGGATTCTTCCTCGCCGAGGGCTTTCCAACAGTACCAAGCATGTAACTAGGGGATGCATAGTCCAGAGATCTCAATATAACAAACAAAACAAACAAAACAATTAAATTAAATTAAAGGTATGGATGTGCCCTATGCTATTTCAACAACCAAAATAAAGGATTTTTATAATTTTATAATTCACTAGAAATGGCAATTTTGGAGTATTTTTGGTAAAAACATAGTAAAAAATCTTTAGGGATTAACCCCTAAACATCTGGACTCTTCTCCAAAATTGACAATTTGAGAAAAATCATTATAAAGTGCTATTTGGAAGAATATTTTAGAAGTGATATACAAAGGAAAGTTGTAAATTTTGAATTTTAGATTCCACTAGCGGTTGGCACTTGCTATGCTATACATTCCCCATTAGAATTTCATTAGAATTTTTTATGTATTAAATAGAATGCAGAGTAAGAATTTCAAAAAATCTTTAGATAAAAATTACTAAAATCTTCATATAATTTTTTTAATAAATAAGCATATATTGAAATAAACAATAGAAATTTAATGAACGATGAATGAAATATATGCAATGATGAATATGGTAAAAGATACACATACATTAGAATGCATTAGAAATTTGACTCAATTGTTACAAATAATGGCAACCCAAATAGAAGAATTTAAAGGAAAAACTTGTTAATCTCAAAAGCTTCATGAACAATTTAATTGTTGTGAAATCCAAAATCGGGTCAATCTAATAAATTTCTCAAATCATTTGGTAGTAGCAATAGGAAATTGAAATTAGAAGCTCAAAGCTCACAAAAGCACAAAAGTATAAAGCCAAGAAAAGCAATGGAATTGCTACCTTTATAATATCACCATATTGATCTTCTTTAATATCACCTCAATTGCAATGATTATATTATTTCTATAATATCACTCTTTGTAAAAAGTGATATTACAGAGGTGATTGTGAATTGCTACTCTATTTTGAGTAATATCACATTGTGTGAAAATATGATTTCTATGTATGCATGATTGGAAATATTTTTATAAAATAATTAAAATAATTATAAAGACTTATCAAAATCATTATCATGCATTCTATTCAAATATATCAAATTTTTACTAATATGTGATATAATGAATGCATAGCATAGCAAGTACGAGCCCCTAGTATTAATAATAGCATTTGTGATATTACAGAGGGACTTATGATTTTAGTAGTATGACTAGCAGTTGGCGCTTGCTATGCTACGCATTCACCATTAGAATTTCATTAGAAATTTTATGTATTAGATAGAATGCAGAGCAATAATTTCAATAAATCTTCAAATAAAAATTACTAAAATCTTCATATAATTTTTTTAATAAAGAAGCATATATTGAAAAAAAACAATAGAAATTTATTGAATGATGAATATGGTAAAAGATACACATACATTAGAATGTATTAGAAATTTAACTCAATTGTTAAAAACAATGGCAACCCAAATAGAAGAATTTAAAGAAAAACTTGTAAATCTCAAAAGCTTCGTGAACAATTTAATTCAAAGCTCACAAAAGCACAAAATCATAGAAATGCAAAAGAAGTATAAAGCCAAGAAAAGCAATGGAATTGCTACCTTTATAATATTATCATATTGATCTTCTTTAATATCACCTCAATTGCAACGACTATATTATTTCAATAATATCACCATTTGTAAAAAGTGATATTACAGAAGTGATTGTGAACTACTACTTTATTTTTGTAATATCACATTGTGTAAAAATATGATTTCTATGTATGCATGATTGGAAATATTTTTACAAAATATTTAAAATAATTATTTTAAAGACTTATTGAAATCATTATCATGCATTCTATTCAAGTATATCAAATTTTTACTAATATGTGATACAAAGAATGCGTAGCATAGCAAGTACGAGCCCCTAGTATTAATGGTAGCATTTGTGATATTATAGAGGGGCTTATGATTTTAGTAGTATGATAGTATGACTAGTGTTGGCGCTTGCTATGCTACACATTCATCATTAGAATTTTATAAGAATTTTTATGTATTAGATAGAATGCAGAACAAAAATTTCAATAAATCTTCAAATAAAAATGACTAAGATCTTCATATAATTTTTTTTTATAAGTAAACATATATTGAAATGTACAATAGAAATTTATTGAATGATGAATGAAACATATGTAATGGTAAATATTATAAAAAATACACATACATTAGAACGCATTAGAAATTTAACTCCATTGTTACAAAAAATGGCAACCCAAATTGAAGAATTGAAAAGAAAAACTTATAAATCTCACAAACTTTGTGAATAACTTAATTGTTGTGGAATCCAAAATCGCTTCAATTGAATAAATTTCTCAAAATCATTTGGTAGTAGCAATAGAAAATTAAAATCATGAAAGCTCACAAAAGCTCATAGAAGTGCAAAGAAGTGTAAAGCCAAGAGAAGCAATAGATTTGCTACCTCTATAATATCATCCTACGGATCCTCTTTAATATCACCTTAATTGCAACCACTATATTATTTCTATAATATTACCCTTTGTAAAAAGTGATATTACAGAAGTGATTGCAAACTGCTACTTTATTTCTGTAATATCACATTGTGTGAAAATATGATTTCTATGTATGCATGATTGAAAATATTTTTATAAAATATTTAAAATAATTATTTAAAATACTTATTGAAATCATTATCATGCATTTTATTCAAATATATCAAAGTTTTACTAATATGTGATACAATGAATGCGTAGCATAGCAAGTACAAGACCCTAATATTAATGGTAGCATTTGTGATATTACAGAGGGAGTTATGATTTTAGTAGTATGATAATAAAAGTTTAAAATATAATTACTTTTACACTTTAATGTGATAAGTTGCATTATTGATATGAATAAAAAGTTTTGTATACAAGGGAGTCTAAAGGCTTTGTGTTGTGACTTTTGGATATGCCATATAAAAGTTATGGTTTTTTCAAAATGAAAGGTAATTTAATTTTTTTAAATCCATAACTTTCACATTATAAGTCCAAATGCCATGAAATTGCCACCAATAGAAAGCTTTATGCATGTAGGAGTGCAAAGGCTTTGTTTCATGGCATTTGTACATGCAACTTGCAACTTGTGATTTTTGCACAATAAAAGGTAATTTATTTGAATTCTTGAATTCATAAAAAATGTAAAATTCTAGGAACACCATTGGATGCCTTGCAGGTTGTTAAATCTTAGTGTATAAAAAAAACAAAAACAAATTTAAAGTATAGATAACTATATACAAATACAAATAAATTTTTAATTTTTCAATTTGTATAAGAACTTTGAAATTCAATATTTTTTGGCATCAAGGAGTGTAAAAGCTTTTTGTGATGTAAGAGGTTGCATTCTAGTGTGATGTGTGCCATTACAAAAGCCAAAATAAATGTGAAAATGATTTTCTAATTTTTTAATTCATTAAAACTTTAAAATTCAATAACTTTCGTAATGTGATGTGAGAGGTTGTGTTTTTGGTAAACTTTATAGATATAGGAGGCCAAAAGCTTTGTTTTGTTGTGTGTAGACATGCCATGTAAAAGTTTTATTTTTTTCAAAATAAAAGATATATAGTAATATAATTTAATTTTTAAATTTAAAAAATCCATACCTTTCACAATGTAAACACCACAAATAAAAAGCTCAAATAGAAAGCTCTAAGCACAAGGGGTTTCATGGCATTTGGACATGCGATGCGATAGTTATGATTTTTTTCAAAATAAAAGATAATTTGAATCAATTTTCCAATTCATAAAAACTTTGAAATTCTATAATTTTCACACCATTCATCCAAACACCACAAAACTAGCACACATAGAAAGCATTATACACAAAGGAGTGCAAAGGCTTTTTTTTATGGCATTTGGACGTGCAGTATCTAAGTTATGATTTTTTCAAAATCAAAGATAATTTGTTTTAATTTTTTAATCCATAAAAACTTTGAAATTCCATAATTTTCCAATCGATTGTGCAAACGCCACAAAACAAATTCTGTGTACCTTTTCTTGCCAAGAGCTTTTGAGTAATAGCAAGAACAATGCCAAATGCCTCACGATTTGTTAAATCTCAACATATCAAACAATACAAACAATATTGTTGTTACCACAACCAATGGAAAAGTAAAATGTGGATGGTAGGCTCTTGCATTCACCTCCTTGCAATAAAATTTTGTTTTATTTGTGTCAAAAAACAATATTAATAATTTTCTATTGTTTCAATTCATAAAAACTTTGAAATTCAATAACTTTAACACTATGATAGGAGAAGTTGCATTCTTGGTACAAATAGAAAGCTTTATGCACAAAGGAGTGCAAGGCTTTGTTTTGTGACATTTGGACATGAAAGTTAAAATACAAGATAATTTTATTCAATTTCTTAATTTTAAAAAATCTATAATTTTCACACCACAAGTCCAAAAACCACAAAATTGGCAAAAAGAGAAAGCTCTATGCACAAAAGAGTGCAAGGACTTTGTTTTGTGGCCTTCTCACATGCCACCTATAGGTTATTTCTTTTAAAATTAAAAGACTAATTTAATTTAATTTTTAAAATAAAAAATTCCATATTTTTCAGTGTAGGTCACTCAATGCCACAAAATTGGCACAAATCAAAAGCTTTATGCATGAGGAGTGCAAAGGCTTTGCTTTGTGGTGTTTCAACATGTAAAGATTATGATTTTTCCAAATTAAAAGGTAATTTAAATCAAATTCTGAATTCATTAAAACTTTGAAAATTCAATAACTTTCACACTATAATGTGAGAGGTTTTGTTCTTGATATGAATAGAAAGTTTTATGCACAAAAGAGTGCAAGGACTTTGTTTTGTTATGTGAAAATTATGATTTTTTCAAAATGAAAAATAATTTAATTCAATTTTTGAATTCACATAAACTTTAATTTTTGCACTCAAAGTAATGTAGCCAAACGATTGTTGAGGTGAAATGTTGTTTGGATGAGTGTCACAAGGAATCCATTGGGAGCAATGAAGGATTTTCAAGCATTCAAGTTCGAGCATTGTATGAGTTGCATCAGTCTAGGTGGTTGCAAATTGCAAGTGGGAAAGAATGAGGTGGAGTTCATAAACAACAAGCTCATCCATAGCTCATCCAGCACGGAAACGACATTAGGGCAGGAATGTCAACAGGACTGGACAAATGAATGGCTAGTGGTGCTCATTAAAAATGCCTCAAAATCAATTTGAACACCCTCGATCAAATAATAAAATCTTTCATTCCATAAGTGATATTGTTGTGTGTTTTTTTCCATAAGGTGGTTGAAAAAAAAAATCGACCATTTTTAGTAGTGTTTTGCATGGTATTCATGTTTTTTAAGAGAGTACTTTAAATTAGAAAAAAAAATTAAAATATGTATACACCTTCAAGAAGAAAGTACCCTAGGAAGGAAAAGCACAAAAAAATTCTAAGTAGGAGAACTAAAAAAATGCAAAATCTTAAGAAAATAGGTACTTTGACATTTTTAATTTGTAAAAAATAAGAAAAATAATTTTTAAAGAAACCAAAAATTGGACATTTGGGAGAACTTTTGGATGAAGAGATTCTACCAAAAGAATGATTTCAAAACCATCTTCTATGTTCAAAAGTATGCGTGCAAGAGATCCCTATTAGCCAAGCTATTAGCACACACGTAGAGGATAGAAAAAATGCTTTTTAAAAGTTTCCTTTGGAAGGCATATGTCCATCTAGCTTTGGAATAACCTACAAAAAATTCAAATCTACATTATTATTTTTGGATACTTCACAATACTAAAAAACCTCTAAATTGTGAAGTATGGCAAATTAGCTAAATTGAAACTTAAATATAAACTTTTTTTTCAAATTTTTTGAAAAATAAATAATCTCAACACTTCCAAGTTAGCCATGTTTAGTATAGAATTCCAAGGACATTGGCTTCATTTTTCAAAAGTTATGGCCAATGACAACTCTACCATTCTAATTGTGATGCAAAATAGAACCGATCTTTCTTGCAATCATCCCCCTATGATTTCTGATTTGTCTAATTTTTATGGTTGTAATTCAAAAAATTGATAAAATTTATCAACATACTGACTTTTTGTTCAATTTAGAGCAAATTCCAAGAAGCTCAAAAAAAATCTTAGGCATTTAGGGGTTAAGCAATATATTTTCTATGTTTCTGTTTTTATTTGAAAATTTACAAATTGGAATACAAAAAAACAAAAACATATGGTTTTTTACCTTCATTGCCCACAAAATAAAACTCCTCATAACTTTCACATCATCATTGGGAGTTGAATGGTTTAAATGTTTTTTAATAGTTATCATCTTAAATAGTTAAACAAAATTACTTATTATTTTATTTGAATATAATAAATTTTACTTGACCAATTTTTACATTTAAAAAAAATAGAATTACATTTTTGCTATGTATATCGGAATGATGTGAAACAAAGCTTTGCATGTGAATTAGGATAATTAGCATCAACAGTGTTGATTTTATGCAAAAATTCCAATTTGCAAAGTCACTAGAACTTGCCTAAGTTCTCAAAAAACTCAAAGTGGGTTGCTTTAAGTATTAAACAATTATTTATTTAGTACTTAATATTGAACAAGATGTTAGAATAGGTTCACTTAACATAACAATGTTCATTAGAAAGCTTTGCTACCACAAATGCCACAAATGAAACCCCACTTGCACAAAATATTTAAGGTAGGAGATTCTAAAAATACATAGGCTCAAAAATTGCCCATGTCTTCAAATGTACACCATTTGTACATATTTCTTTTTCATAGCCTTCAACAATATACAAATAGTCTACATTTTAGGAGGTGGTCGATTTTAGAGCCCTATATCATATCAACTTTAAAATTTCATAACTAATTCCACAAAGCTCCAAAAATTATGAAACAACTTGGGTTAAATGCCACTTCTACTTGTCTTTCAAGAAGCTTCTCTTTCCAAAAATTTAATACCAACTCTTAAATAGGCGATTAATGGACCTCCTACCTTACACCAAGCCTTACATGGAGCTACATAGTTGCCATGCTGGAGTTAGCTGCCAATACAAACAATGTAAAATGAAGAAAAAATATCAAGAAACATCTCCCGCATGTAATCCCTGACTAGTTGTTGCAAAATGGATTGTAAATATTTATAAAACAAATTAAACCAAAAATATTTTTTTATACATATTTCAAAAAATCATTAATTAGGAGACACTTAATGAAAGAAAAATGCTAGTAACTTTTATAAGAAGTTGAAAATTATTAATTCAAATAGTGGAAACATTCTAATAAACAATAGGTATCATTTTTCTAGTTTCAATGGATTTTTTGAAAATTAAGTTCAAAAGATGAATTTATATATATTTTCTACCTTTCTTACATGCAAAATAAAAGTCTTTATAATTCTCACCTCATTATTTCATATTAAATGGTTTGAATGCTTTTGTATGGAGTTCAATTTGTACAACTAAATAAAATTAGTTTATTTTATTTTAGAATGTAATTTTAGCAACTTGATTTGACATTGAAAATTTTAAAAATTATAACTCTTGCAATGTTTATTGGAATGATGTAAAACAAACACTTCATGTGTAAATTAACCCTCAAAGGACAAACTGTGATTTCATATTTAGGCTTCCTAATCCGTAAATTTCTTGGGTCACTTTATTTGCTATTTTTTTGCAATTCCATATGAATGAAATTTTGATTCTATATTTCTTAGGTATGTTATTATATATCTTCTTTGATTCATAAGAAATTCAATTTTTTTAAAAATAAAAAAATTATTGTTTATTCTTTAAGGAAAAAGTAAAGAAAATTCAAAATAATAATAAAATATACTAAAAGTATTTGAAATTTTCACTATAGGTATGTATTATAGGTTATAATACGATGGTATAAACCAAAGTTACCATGTCATTATAATATTATAAAATTAGCTAATTATGATTGTTGGCCTAGAATTCAAATCCAAAAAATATTGAATTTTAAAAATTCTTCAAATTTTCCTATTAGACTAGAAACTACATTTAAGAAACTTTGTTTTATTAGTTATGAATCTTTTTATTTTAAACAATTAATAAATCAATTGTGAGGAATTATTGAGTACTATTTATTTGAAATACACTTGAATATTCTCCCTCTAAATTTATTTTTCATCATTACAAAATTTGTATCAATGTATAATTTTTTTCTGAGGAAATGAATTCAATAAAATACTATTTCTACCAACACAAATTATAAAGAATTACAATGAGGCAAAAAGATGCAAACAACCCCACCGTAGCTTGCTTGTACATTAAATTGATTTTGATTTTTGAAAAGTCCCACATCGTTGATCTAGAATTGACTAAACATAAATCCCATACCTATACTGTTGATTAAAAATAAGAATTTTGCCAATTTGAACCCCCCCCCATTCATATGCTCCCAAAAAAACTTAAAACCCTCCTTATAGTAGTTGATTTGAAAAATTTCCAAAGTTAATAATCAAGTTGGCCAAATCTTTACCATTATACATTCTATATTTGTTGTTGACCTCATTTAGGGTTTTAGTCTCAACTTGAGCTTGCACAAGATGGCTTTGGTTTAAGTTTTCAAGTTACGTGGTTGTTAAATGGAGTGTGTGGATGACAAGTTGGATGTTTAATGTTTTTGTTTTTGGAGCTCTATGCGTTTTAGGGTTTGAGTACCAATGAAGATTTTTGTGAGTAGATTGTTTCTATTTACGGTCACTGTACTTGTTTCATACAAAAGAAAATTGAAGTAGACATTGTTAACTCCTAAAGTTTTTTTGACTACGTTTTCAACAAAAACACTACAAACCCGCCATTTCTGATATAAGTAACAAATTTTGGAAAAAAAAACATTTTTGGACATATATAATCCTAGGATCTTATAGTATACTAACTTTTGAACATATGGAAAATTTTTCATAAATTTCCACATCATGGATTGCAAGATATGAGCTTTCAAATTCACAAAAATCATTTTTTAGCCCTACAAAAATTAGGCAGCTACACTTCACAAGGTCATATTTGTATGAAAAAATGTCTATGGTGGTGGTGCTTATTTGGATTCATTCTCCAAGGCAAGTTGGCTACATGCTTGGAAAATTTCAAATCATTTGGAATTGTACAATGTGTAGGGAAAAATAGTAAGTAGAATGATGTAAAAAATGATTCAAAATAAAAAAAACTATTAAGAATTTTTTTATGGAATTGAAAAATGCTAATTCCAATGGTTGTGATGTTGCAATAAAAAATCTATAGTCTATGATTTTTATCTTTTCAAAAAATATTGAAAATTGAATAAAGGACTTCAAAGTTCAATTTAAAATAGAGAATCCATAAGTGCTTATCAACTAAAACTCCTCATTACTTTTGACTCCTTAATCAAAATAGAATCATTCAGAGCTTTCCATATATATATATATATATATATATATATAAACCTGAAAATCCAATTTCAAATTTTAGTTTCTGAAAAAGTAATTTTTTCTTGTTTGTCCAAATTGCCCATTTACAAAAAAATAAATAATATATTAGGTCATAACTTTTGACTCATATTTCCAAATATCCCAAATTTTGGTGCGCATGAAAGATATTCTTTGTTTACACCTTTTATTAAAGTTTGGACCGAAACATGGAAATCTCTAGGTACACATACCTGCCCAAAATTGCTATGTTGCTAAATTCAGTAAGTTGGTTGTTTAGGGGGTAAATATGATTAAAGGTATTAAGGTTTAGCATTATTTTGATTAACATGAACTTTTGTTGGTTGGTTTGTTCCAGGTGACATTAAGTCTCTTTTTTCTTGAATCGAGGATATTGTAACAAAATTAAAAAAGGCCAAGGATGTTTTTGGAAGAGAAGTTTGTGTAAATATTCTTTTGAGATTTCCATGGTAGTGTTATGTTGTAATGCATTGAGGGATATAATTAAGAAATTTATACAATGATGCAAATTTAATATCAACATAGTTGATTCTTATACCATAGGTCTTTCCAAAGCTTTATACATTTCTAATAAATCACTCATGCTTTTGTGACCATGAAAGTGATGCAAATAATATCATGTATAGTTATTATCACTAAAATTTGGTGGACTTTATGTAGGTGTTCAAGTATGCTTGTGTTGGAACTCTGTTAGAAAGGTTGTTATTAGTTTTGTAGAGTATAGACTTGATTGTAGATATTAGGGTTTAGGAATTTTGCATGTTTGTGTGCAATGATTAGAGAAGCTGCAAAATTTTTAGGGTTGTTCAAGTTCTCAATTGTACAATGGTAGAACCACCCATTCCCAACCAAGGATCCATATCCAATATCTAGAATGCAGCTATTTCCAACCAAGGTTGGAACAAATTTCAAACCAAAGTTTGGATTGTGATTTTTTTTCCTCTTTGAGGTTGGAAGTAATAAGGCCATGATATGTGTTTTAATGTAGTGAGCAAAAAAGTAGGAAGTAGTTATCAAGAAAGTAAGGTAGGTGGTTCTAAATGCATATAGGCTCTAAAATTGCCCACCTCCTTAAGTGTACAATATTTGGAGTTTAATTGCTACTATATATATAATAGATATATTTGGAGCTTAATTACCACTTTTAAACATTGGAATGCAAAAAAAGTCGATGTTCACTATTCAAACCACCTATTCCAAGTTTGTGCTTCCTCAGATAGAATAAATCGATTGATAGTATGGTATAGGCAAGAGTGAAATTTTTTTCATACTTTAATTCTTTAAATAGTTAGACTTAATTATAGAGAATTTCGTTAAAATGGAGCCATTCTACAACTTTGACACTTTTTATAGTTTAAACCACACGACTTGAAATGTACACTTGTCCTAGATGATGCTTTTATGGTTTAAATTGTGCAATAAAAAATGTACACCTTTCTTAGATGTCACTTTTATAGTTTAGACTACTTGGGCTAAAAATGGCGTATGGAATATGCCATTTTATTGAAATCCCCTATAGTTGTAAATAGTTATTTTTCATCTATGTTGGTTCATTTTTTTTACACATGTATTTGCAAATGGTAAGTCTTTGTGCATAATCAAGATATTTAATGAAGCATATTATCAAATGGAATTTACTGATGTAATGTATGGAGTTCTTCACTTGGTATTAAGAATTCATGATTGAAGAAAGGCTGAGTGAAAATTGTCAAGATGATGGCATTTTGAATTGTGTATTATTCACACATTTGATTTCAATGTTTGCTATGGTCGTAGTTTCAAGGTAGAACATATCACAATTAAAGTGTAATCATTGCATGCTACTATATTAATCACAATATACTAGCTCACTAAAAAACTAGACACCTATTTATGAAGAACTAACTCAATTACAAAAGTAGCAGATGTGGTTGAGTGAAAGATATAGTGTCTTTAGACTATGTCTATGGGTTTGCATCACAATCCTAATTTCAATAGGTAAATGAGGCTCTTGGCTAGTGTCATGATGGAAAATAAACTCTTAATTTGAAAATTGTGTGAAATTAGTAACTAGAAGGAAGTGACTCGATCAATTATTGTAGCATTTATTGAATATCTGCCTTCTAAAGGTAGTTTGAGGGTCTCATTGACATTCTTTTCATGTCTATTTGGCATGTATTGCAATGTAGACTAGACTTGTTTTAAATTGCTTTACTATACATTAATGCTTTGAGCTATGTAAACTTGTGAATTTCCTTTGATATTGACCTTTTGCATGAATTTCTTGTACATAATATTTTGGCATGCTCTATTCTTGATCCTTGGGTCACCACGTAGAACACATGAAAAATAAACTCATAAGTTACAATAGTCTTACTATTTGATGTCAGAGTTCTTTCTTCTTTTTCATGCTCTCTTATTGTTTCCTCTCATCTTCTTTTATTGTTATGTATTTGAAGTCAAAACCCTTGGTTTAACAAGTACTAGATTCAATAACATTCCAACAAGCCAATAAAGCTTAATTGTCTGAAGTGTCAAAATTGTGAGTTTTGTGGATATTTGAAACTAATACTTGTTCTTGATGAGTACCCGTCCTAGTCTTGATCTTAGACTTGTGCATCCAACCATCGACACTTTGAAAGGTGTCAAATGTAACAGGCTTGATGTTTTAGATATATGGGTGTCTTTGTCCTAAAAAAAGTGTGTTTGGCACACTTGTATTTGGCCTCCATTGGTTGGTTCCAATACCCAAATTTGTAAAAGAGAAGGTCTAGTTGGTTAGAAGTTGATGAAGAATTGGGAGATCCTAAGTTTGGAGAATTGACTTGTGGATCTATTCAAACCTTTTACATGGAGGTCCTTGGGCTAAAATTAAGAAATCATGACATAGGAGGTCACTTCATCAACACATTTTGACTTTCAAAGGAAGTTGTAGATACTTAAGCCCAATTTACTTTTCTATAATAGTTGGCCAATAATCAATGCTTTCATTCTTGAATTGTATCAAAGAATATAAGAATCTATGCCAAAAAAAGAAATTGTCAAAGAATTACAGCATTTTAGATATCTTGAATGTACCATTGGTCCAAGGGATTGACAACTCCTTTCAAGAATGCCATATTCAGAATTAATCAAAAGCATTAAGAGAATACTTGATTTAGAGGTTGTACTCAAAACACTATGGTTGATGTTGGCATTCTATTTTTGAAATACAACACAAGAAAATAAAACCCATGTTGAAACACCTTATAGATCATCAACTTTGAAATAGCTAATAGTCGAAAAGGTTGATATATATTGCAAATAGTTTTTATATTAGTTTTGCAATGATTGTCAAAAATCTATTGACCATTGTGCAATGATATAGTACAATACTATCCAATATTACAATTTGTCCCACTTAATATTGTACTAGTTTTTGCAATAGGTAAGGCATAGATATGTATAGATTTCACTTGTTGAAGATTTTTGTAGTAAGTTTGTAGCATTTTTGAAATGGTTTGTAATGGATCGCAAGTTTTAAATGTGGTCCACAACACAATAAAACCACTACAAAATAATTGATGATGCATTAGAACTACTGCTTCCTATACTTGTAGTCAATTTGTCTAGCCTCGTAGTGATGCACATTTCGGTGTATATGCCATTGCTATTGTTGAGGACACGTACTCATTGGTTATGGTAGAAGCACCTATTGTCAACCATATCCAAAATTCAACCTATAGGGTGTGCTATTGTCAACCTTAAACTCAAACTCAAGCTTGGAATGTTTTTTTGTTCTTTTCATAGTTGGGACTAATAAGATCATAATACGTGTCCCAAAGTAGCAAACAAGAAAGTAGGAAATAGTGAATGAAGAAGTAGTTTTTCAATGATCAGAATAATTTAGAATACTCTAGACATTGACTATGGGTCAAAACTACTTTTTGGCTCCTAAAATTCAGAGTAACTTCAATTTTGGGAATAAAATTCTAAAAAATTAAGCATCCCCATATTTCCTAACTCCTTACATGAGAAATAATTTACACCACCTCATACTCCTTAGCATCTACTCCAAAATTGCTAACCTATAAACAACTTCCAAATTTTGTGTGAAAAGGGAATGTCTTCTACATGAGTTTGTATTCCAAGGAGTGAATTCGCATTTTTTAAAGCCAACAATTCACACGGTATCCAAACATATGATTTCCACGGTGACTGGCTTGTCATTTAAAGGTTAAACGACGAGCCAATCACCATGGAAATCATCTCTTTGGATACCGTGTGGATTGTGGGCTTAAAAAATGTAAAAGCACTCATTTGGAGACAAGCTACTATAGAAGACGTTCCCTTTTGATACAAAATTTGAAGGATGAATAGTTGCACTTTTGGCTTGTATGGAGAGATTCTTTGTCATCCAGCGAACCAAAAACGTCTGCCGCAACATTTGAGGGTTAAGGGTTAAATGATCCACTACTAGTGCTTGGATGCTAGTGCTTCAATTTGTATTCGCTTGCTTCTTGTTTCCTTGTTCTCAATTAAGACTTTGAAGGACATGTTATGTCTAACTTCAGGAGTGTGTTGGTGAGGCATTGCGGAGGAACTTGTTGTGGTCTGTGTCGCCATGGACGTGGTGAGCAGAGTCTATCGCGAGGTGCACGTGACGCAAGGCGTGCACGCGTTCCTGCGGAATGTGTTCGGCACGGAGCCTCGCACGGAGCTCACGGGCACACCCACCATGCAAGGCTTGCCCACAGTGGATAGTCCGGCGCCCATCGCCATTGGCGTCGCGCTCCATTTAACGATTGTCATCGGAGGATGGGTTTGGATCAAGGCCAAGGATCTAAAGGCCAGAGTAGTGGAGCCACTGGGATTGCAGGGGTTGGTGCTGGTGCATAACTTGGGCACGGTTAGTGTGGGGGCCCGGGCAAATTTGTCCCGCAATCAAGGCGATCAGGAGACTTCGTGCAGACTTAGAAATTTTCGTGAAAGTCCGCGTACTTGGCAGTCTTTGTTGCATGACATTCTTGAACCATAATACGACCTTCCAATGGCAGGCCGGGCCACTCAAGGCAGGAAAACTGATTGGCAGACCATTTCGGTAAATTGCGTGAATGCAAAAGTGTAAATCTGATATATTCGCACTAAAATAGATAAATTTATCTGGAGTTCTTCATCCAGCAGCCAGTTTCTCAACTGTCTTGTCATCCGTCATCCCAACAGTTCCGAAGTGGAGAATCATGCCACCGACGAACTAGAAAGCTTGCAAACAGTGCTGAAGGAATGTTTTTGTCTCTCCTATTTCCATTTCAGATTTTACGTGAGATTGTTTGGCAGTCCGTCTTCAAAGCCTGTGTGGCCCTGCCATGAATAGCGAGTTCGGTCACTTCGGTGTATCGGTTAAGCTTTTTTAAGCAATCGAGTACATAATTGGTTGCAATGTTTGTGTTCGCAGCTAGCGAGAGATGGTTGCTGAAGATGGACGCTCAACTCAAAGTGATTCGCCCCACATTTGTCAAAACATACGGTGAAGCCCACGCCACCAAGTGGGTTGCCAACTGGTTGCCACATAATTTTTCATTGCGGTGGCGGAGATGTCTGCCTTCAGAATTGGTGAAGAATGGACTGGGGAGTAGGACATAATCTTTTCAAAAAGTAAGAATTCAAAGAACATTGGGATTCTATCATGGACATCAGTCTTTGGGTCGAAGTCGTTAAGAAATGCGATTGCCAGATACTAGCACGGTTTATGCTGTTGAGCACAATTGCAGCGGACTCTTCTGTAAAGAAATCAGGTTTCACAATTTTGAAACATGCTTTCAAGTTTTATTCCAGTTCAACGTACTCAGACAATCTGAGGGTTGTGGTGGCAGCGGAGTGCCAAGACAGAAGCTTTACCAAGTCACCGTAGTGCTTGATAATTGATTTTGGACATTTGCATCTGGTAAAATCTACCAAATTTCAGGTGGAAACAACAATGAAATGTAATGTATGATGTGTCAATGTGTTTTAAAGTCTTCCAATTTGGATTGTACATAGGGGATTTGGGGTGAATTTATAAAATCCCTATAAAAAAGTCCACAATTTCCTCAAAGGGGTGCTTAACGTCTCATGTCAAGTAAGGTAGTATGCTTTAAAATAACTCGTCTCCTTCAAATCACCCCTATTATTAACTGGAGAATGAATATAAGGTGATCCTTAAATGAACCACTTTAGCAATTGAATGAATTAAGGAAAAACTGTTTTTCTTTTGCAAGAGCCAATCATTGTTTTTGATTTCCACACATTTCTTCACAAGTTTTGCATTTTGGGAGACCTAAGGTCACAAATAGGTACCTATGTCTCAAATCTTTGAAAATTTATAAATAATTAAAAAATGCTTGAAAAAATACAAAACCACTTGTGTTAGGTTCCACTGAAAAATGATCTAAAAATATTCTTGTCCACAGAAACCTATGAAAAAAGTGGACCAGCCCTAAAATGGTGGCTTTTAGAGCATATCAACTTAGTCAACAATCGATAAAGATTTCAGGCAGTCGAAGACCAAGTAGTCTGCACAACTGCCACTTGCCCCCACTTGCCCCCACTTGCTCTCAATCTCCGACTCTGAGAACAAAAAATTCCGTAGTATGCTTATCTCCAAATTGTCGTTAAAGTCAATGCCTAGGAGTTGTGGAGAACGCATAAAAGAGTGCATTTGCTTTGTTTGGAGCAGTCTCTCACAATTCTGGACTTCGGCTTCATATCTAGTTCAGAATCACTGCTCTGCATTTTGGGTTTTCGTTGCAGTCGAGACACTCCCTTGGTGGTGCGTATCTTCTTCTGAGCTCTGTCTCCGAGGTTTAAGGTCGGAAAAATCATTGACAGGGAGTGGTGGTGAACGCAGACCTGAGTGCACATTTGTTTGCAGCAGCTCTCGCTTGTGTTACAATTCTGGGCTTTGGCTTCATATCTCCTCCACAATCACTGCTCTGCATTTCGCCGGTGTTTTGGGTTTTCGTTGCGGTCGCGACACTCCCTTGGTGGTGCGGATCTTCTTCGGAACTCTGTCTTCGAGGTGGGTGCAGCTCCACATCAGTTTCAGTATCCGCAAGTTGCTTGAATATCGAGCGCCTTGAATCATTCTGCTTCTCCCACCAGTTCCACACAAGGGCAGTGCGAGGGCTCAATCTGGCGTATCGATTGGAAGCTGTGTGGATGTTCTTCTTTCTTGCGGTGAAGTGAAGCGAGCTTTGATCTTTGTGAAGAGGTCTAATTTGCTTCTTACTAGCTTGTTCCTTCGAGACTCTTAAAAGAGTACTTCATTTGCACATTTGTACTTTGTTTCATGTCTAGATTCATGTACATGATTCTTAAATGAATGAAGAGACACGACACATTTTTAGTTCACGACACCTGTTTTTTGAACTGAAGAAGTCCACCATATTAATTATAGCTAGAGTTCTGAGTGTATCTATTTCATTCCTGCAGGTTGTTTCCAAATTGTCTTCAAAAAATGATGTGGATTCAAAAAATGATGTGGAGGGGTGTGGATCTAGTTCATTCATTTCTTGTTTTGGTTTTCATTGCCACCTTTTGGTGTGTGGCATATGCACAAAGCGACACATACGGGCCTTCAAATGAAAGCCCTACAAAATACATTGCAAGGCGGTATTTGTGGACATCTATGTGGGGTTTCATTGTCACCTTGATTGCCTTGACAATGGAGTCTTGGGGAGCTGGAAAGGCATTTCATGAAAGCACAATAGGAGGTATTATTGGAGTATTTTTCAATAGTGCTTTGAACCCCTTGTTTTTTCTACGGCATATTCTTGAAAACTCCATGAAGAGCATGGCAATGCTAACCAACCTTCGTGAAGTACTTGGAGATGATGTAGTTGCCCCAATGTATCCTTGGAGCAAATCCCTCATCAAGATCATCTCAGGTTGTGATGTTATTGTGAATTTATCTCCGGATCTTGACATAAAGAGCGACAATCTCAATACCTTTTATGACAATTTTGGGGTAGAAGATCTTTCAGAGGCACTTGTTATAGGAACCAAAGTGGCAAATTCCAAACAATTCAATGTCCATCTTACACCACATGGGCAACTAGCATTGCTGAGATCAAATGTGCTTCCGCCATATGATGAACTCAAATTCGTTCGAGGCAACTCAAGTTTGGGTATGGCTATTGCTAGTGCACAAGCCATAGGTTACATCTATGGGGTTTTAGTTCGTTGTGTGCAAGGACTTCGAGTGAGTCCAATAGAAGCCATTGCATGTGTTTTGAATATGGAGATTCTTATCAAAGGTGTCCTTCACAACTTTGCAAGCTTAGGTCATCGACCCCTACTTCTTTACTTGCTTCCCGAAGAAGAAACAAAGTTCATAGAAGAATGTAGGAATATAAAAGATTTCAGATTTGAATATGCAAGTAGATTCAAGCTTGCATTATCAATTACATATGGTTGTTTATTGGCAGTAGGTGCTTACTTCATTGTCAACTTCCTAAAGACTTTAAAAAGAACATGTGCAATACCAATTATACTTCTTGAGGTGGGTCTTGTTTTGGGAGGAATACAAGGATTTGCAATGTTAAGTGATCAGTATAGTATCACTTTAGATGGATATCTCATAATTATAATACCAATGTTGAATTTGGTAGGATATGTGTGGGCCTTAGTTGTCACATTTAAGTATTGGAAGGGAGAAGACTTTGATGTTCAATCTTCCAATTACTTATCCCAAGTGCTTCCTTATATAGGATAATTTTAGTGGTAGCATCTATGAATTGGAGGAAAATTTTCATCTTTTGACACCTTTGGCAATGAGTCTTTGCTAGAAGTTGTATTCTTTCCAATATTAATAACATGAAGTTTTGCTATATATACATATAATCTTCAAGCCTTTGTGTATACTTGGTGATTTATTTTCATAGTTTGTGAAAATCTAGTATTAGATGATGGATAACTATTTATGGACATTAATTGGTGGTATGCATAGAATTCCTCACTTGGTAATATGATTTGTATGGGGGAGTAACGCTTGGAATGGATGCTACAAAGAGAATTTAGTTTCCATTTCTAAATTGCTTCTACAATCAGTTTGAGTGTTTGTCATGGTATTAGTTTAGAAGAATAGAATGTTTCAACTCTTTTTGTGCTACAAAATATATAACAAAATCAAAATGGTTAGTTTCAATAAGTTTATATAGTATTTTTCTAAATAGAATAAATTGATTGATAGTACAATATAGAAGAGTAGATTTTTTCTTATACTTTAACTCTTGAAGTAGTTAGACTTAGTTGTATTATCTTTCATCTTGTATAGTCAAACTATTGTTGTTCATGTATTTGTAATTGACAAGGATTGTACATAATTATAATACTTGATGAGATATGCTATGAAACTTGGTGGAAGAAGGTTGATAGCTTTCAATTGGAATTAATTGATGTAATGTATAGAGTTCTTCACTTGGTGCTAGAATCTCATGATTGTGGAAAGGCTTGGAATGGAAGTTGTCAAAAGGATGGTATTTTAGATTGGCTACTAGTAGTTTGCACTTACTTTGCAACACATTAATCCAACCATTTAAATGTAGTTTTTATTAGAAAATAGTAGTTGTGTTTTCTTAATATAAAATACAATCATTGATTTTATATTATAGACTTAATTTTTGTAGTGGCAATATTCTTTAATATCACAATTTTTAAAGACATGGAATTTATTTATATTTTTCTTGTTTGAAATTTTTTTTTGAATTTTTTTTGTAAGTATCCATTTGATTTTCAAATATTTCTTAGAAAGAAATACATATTATGTAGAAGAAAGTATCCTATGGCTTTAAAAAAAGCCATTGAATTTCTATAATATTATTCCATGTTTAATTGTGATATTATAGAGGTCATTGTGATTTTAGTAGTATGATTGTTTATATTTTTGAATTTAATATTTGCCATGGCTGTAGTGTAGAGGTGGAACATGTCACAAGTATATAAATTTGATGTACTGTGATTGCAAAACTAAGTCTATGTTGGAAATATAATCCTTCAAGCTCAAAGTGATATTGGAGTGAATGAATAATTAAATAATTTGGGAGATGGATGGATGTAAGAAAAGAATAACTTAACTTTAAAATGACATCAACAACTATCTTGGGATTTGAGGTAGAGAGAAGAAGTCAAATAGGTCCCATTGACTCAATTTTTGTAGCATGCTTTGCTACATCTTTAGGCAATTCAAACTTTTTTTTAAATTTTGGATGAAATTCTACCATTTTTTTTCAATGTTTTTGTAAGATTGTGTTTAGTATTTCTTGCAATTTTGTAGAGGTTGTCAATGAAGATGAGGCCAATTTATTGAAAATAAGTATTCAAAGTTGTAGCCTTGATAGACAAGTGCAAGAGCAACAAAGGAATCATAGAGATTGTGGACTTGTTACAATCTTTAGTTAATATAGTGAAAAAGCAACTTTCTCCTAATCTAAAACTATCTAATGAAATTTGTTCTAAGATCCTTACAATTTGAGAGAGGCAATATGCTTCATGCCTAGTTAATAGTTACTATTGGAGCTTGGTTTAGAAACTGCAACAAAGGCAACAAGAGTATTTTAGTTAGAAGAAAGACAAGGATTGAGATGTGTGACAATACATTGGAGAGTGCATTGAGAGAAGAAAGATCGTTTGTTTTTACAAAGGTTTCAAAGCCTACTTTGAGTCAAAAGATTATGATTATGCAAGAAAGATCTCGTTTTGCTCAAACCTACAAAGGTTGGATAATAAGTGATTTGACTACCAATTACTTTAAAAACAATGTGAGACCTATTATAGGGTATACTTTAAATGTTGTAGCTAATAATTTAAAAAATATTCAAGTTACCATAGCATCACTTTTTTGAAGCATACTATATTACAACTATTTTATAGTATATAGTAATGATCCATAGTACATAATTTGTAAATCTACACAAGAGGTAGTTTAAAAGGGAGGGGAACTTGTATGAGGAGTTTCCATTTTCCATCTACAAATAGGCAAATTAATTAACGCCTCATTTTGGATTGTTATCTATTCATTCACTCCAATTGAGATTTATAGCAGATGGTTTTCAAAAGACATATTGTTAAGTTAGGCTTAGCCAATATGATACTACTTGTGGGATTTTTAATTTTTTTTGGCATTTTCTTTTCTTGTACATGTATGATTCATTTGTATGAATTGTTTAATATATGATATCTATAAATGCATAATTTGTATAGATTGTATTCATTAATAGTCAGAATGTACATGATTTCCTAATAAACCCTAAAATTGAGTATACATTTTTGAATTACAATAGGGACATATTAAAATGCCTCAAATTTTAGTTTTAACTACTATAGGATGTAGGAAAAGGGGCAAAAAGTACAAGTAGAAAAAATAGATACATATCTATTGTGAAATAATAGCTAAATAGTCCCGCTAATAAAAAGTTTGAATGTATGTATATATAGATTTCAAGGTATACGAAGTACCTATGGGAGTAGGTGATGTTTAGTAATCAAACAAAAATAAATTGTTTTAACTCTAATGGGAGGATGTGGTGTTGGATAGATGACAAGGAATACATTCCTATACATGCAAGGAAACAAATTGTTAAACATGATGAAGGTCCTATAATGCTTTAGAATTGTTTGATATGTAGAGGATTGGGGTCATTGCATAGTATACAAGAATGTTTGAATACAGAGGCTATCTTGCAATTATAGAGGAGGGTTTTTATATCACACTACATGGATTTGGCTTCAATCTTAAACAAGTCATTTTCCAATAAGACAATGCTCACATGCATACATGAAAGGTTGTTCAAAAATGGTTTTGGAATCAAGCATTTTGCATTTTAGAATGGCTTGTACAATCCCGTGACATAAATTCCGTTGATGTGTATGGATTTCATTCAAACAAGTATTAAACTCTTATCCTACTTCTATTAGTCGTATTCTTGAATTATGGGAACAAGGGCAAGAGATTTTCTTTTCTATTAGTTTACAAGAGTGTAAGAAATTGTATCCTAGCATGCATGATTCAATTATAATTTTTCTAGCTGCGAAAGGATGGTAGATTCGTTTTTAAGTAGCCAATGAGGTGCAATGCAAAATTGAGTCTATGTATGTTGTGTGCTTCAAACAAATTTTTTAGTTTGTTGTAATTGAAATCATACTTCACTTATTACAATGTTGTGCATTACTTTCTACTCTACATTAGATGTGTCTAATGTAACATGCTCATGTTCTATTGGTCATCATTGTTGACATAAAAACAAGGTTGTTACATTGGATGTGGAACAAAATCCGTCAGCTTAAACACAGGCTCCTACTAGTGATCATAAATTGCCTAACTTTACATTGTTGCCTTTAGTTGTGTGAATTTGAAAGCATCCTCTTCACATTGATCTTTTGCATGCAATTCTTGTGAACAATATTTTGTCATGCTCTCTATTTTTATTTTTTGGTTTAGCAAGCATCAGATTCCTAAGACCACGAATCAATGTAGAAAGCATAGGACACACAACAGGAGCACTTCCGGATAATTGAAGATAATTGAATGGGGAGAAGCTTGGATTGTGAAGCTTTTGACTTCATTTCAACAGCTTGAAAATTTCCAACAACATTCCAACAGGCAAAGCTGAATTGTCAAAATTTTCAAATTCGTGAATTTTGTGGAAATTTGAAACTAGCACTTATACCCAATCTAGTTTCGATCTGAGCCTTGTGCACTTGCGTTTCAATCCACTAGTGCTTTGAAAAGGTGCTTATGGAACGAACTTAATGTTTTAGATATCTGGATGTCTTCGTCCTAAGCAAATTGATTGGCAAACTTGGTTGCAACAAAAAAGGTCCAGTTGGTTTGAAGTTAATAAAACATGGGAGATCCTAAGTTTGAAGAATGGGGAGAAACTTGAATTGACTTCATTTCTAACAGCTTGGGAACATGATTCCAGCAAACGAAACCAACCTACCAGAAGTGTCGAAGTCGTGAATTTTGTGGAAATTCGAAACAGGCACTTACACCCGTCCTAGTTTTATCTCGGCCTTGTGCACTTGCGTATCCAATCATTGGCACTTTGAAAGGTGCCAATGGATCGAACTTGATGTTTTGCATATCTGGGTGTCTTCGTCTTCAAAACAATGATTGGCATACTTTTATTTTGCTTCCACTATCCCAAATTATAACAGAAAAGGTCTAGTGGTTTGAAGTCACTAAAGAACTGGGAGCTCATAAGTTTGGAGGATCTGCTCGCGGATCTGTTCAAGCCTCTTACACGGAGGTGCTTGGGCTCAAATTAAGAAATAGTGACATGGGAGGCCACCGGAGCTATACATCCTGGCTCCATACGGGAATCAAATGAAGTTGTAGATACTTAAGCCCGGTTTACTGCACTTGCCCATAACAGTTGGCCGACAACCAATGCTTTCAGCCTTGAACTGTGTCGAAGAATATGAGAGAATCTGTGACGAAGAAAGAAAATGTCAGAGAAGCAAAGCATCCTGGATATCTTGAATAGGCCATCGGGTCCAAGGGGTTCGCAGCTCCTTTCAAGAATGCTATGTTCGGAATTACGGAATTAATCGAAGCATTACGAGGATACCCGATTCAACAGTTATGCACAGAACAGTGTGGTCGACGTCGGCGTTCATTTTCTGAAGTACAGCAGAGGAAATAGAAACCCTGCTGGAGCAACCCAGGAGGACGCATTGCTGTAACATTAAAGGAGTTCCTTCAGAATTCCTTGCTTGACTAAATCGTGAGTATCAAAAAATGGGGATAATCAAAGTAGGTAGCTTTGCACCTACCTCCTCAGTCGAAAACTCCAGGTGAGGAGTTCCAGTAGGTAAACCAGACGAAGGTAGAGATCAAAATTCACTGAGCAACTGATGTAAAGAGTGGGCCCTTCACCAAACACCTATGAGTGAGTTCTTGCGCCGGTTTTCTGCGATAGAACGCGACCTTCGGGAAGGTGACTCGGCACACGACCGACTCTATTGGGTGGCCAGACTACATGCGTAACCCTTCCTTTCATCAGCCCTAAGGAAATCTGCATCACCCACACCGAAGTTTCTCTGTCAATAACCAGGGACTACGAAATACTACAGAGATATGTGAAGGTCCGTATGGGACCGTGTTCAACCTTCCAATCTCACCAGAAACACCGAAGGAGGAGCAATTTGATAAACTCGAGGTTTCGTGGAATGCACTCACTGGTCCAAATGATTTCGAATCTAGACTTATTTCCCCGTTGTCACCTTCAACCCAGCAATGTCCTTTCGGTACCTGCAGCAGCATTGAAGAAATAAATTAGCTGGAGAATGAGGTCGAAGCATCAAACTTAAAATTTGAAACATCATGTGCAACTAGGGATGAGATAACATGATTTGTTCATTCTACTGAAAACTACATTTTGCTACCATCCTTGGAAGCTCCCAAATTGATTTACTTTAACTCCTATAGATGTAGATCCTATAGATATAGATCCTATAGATGTAGAGAGGAGCAGTCACGTTTGGTCAATCCGGCGCTGAAGGGTTAAAGTGTCTCATTACATTTATGACACCTTTAAGATGTAACCTGAAACCTTGCTAAGAAAAATTAAATTAGAAAGCCACATAAGAGACATGTCAACACCACCTCTTCATGCCCATTCTTGTTATGTCGACAAGTGTACACTTGACCAGGAAAAAAACAAAGGAAAAAACACATGATTTCGGAACCGATCAAGCTGTAAGATTAGAAAGATCCGAGGAATTACACACCTGGAGGATCTCGTAAGTTCCTGGTACCGTCACCCAGTCCCCTTGCAAAGCAATTAACCTCTTCACCAACCACACTTTGGGCTCCAATGGGGACCTGCAAACCAGCACGGACAGCTAAAGATGATGTCAAAGAAGCAAACAATCAAAATGCATAGGGGACTTCCATCACAAAGCCATTAATCAATGCTATTCTCAAATATTCAAGTCACAACATTTCTGACAAACTATGGAGCAGAACTGCACCTGAAGACAACAACATCCCCACGAGAGAAGCTGTAGGTTCTAAGTGAAAGCTTCTCTAAGTAGAGAAGGTCCGCATTGAGAAAACCCAATGGATTATCCTCGCCTGGGTTAAGAGTGGGCTGCATCGATCGCCCATGCATAGTCGCCACGCTGCCAACCCTGATTCAATAGAACACAGAATACTGGGTTAGAGAGTCCCAACAACACTACGCGAATCTCCTGCCTCTGTTAATGAAGAACTCTTTTGAAATAGGCAGCGAAATTAGGGTCACCCAAATTATGTATATAGTTACTAGAATAATTAGGCTGACCAAATCCTCCTCGTTAGCAAATGAAAAAGCGTTCCAATGCATCAAAGAATGCCTCATTTGGATACCATATGTAAGTTCTCAAGAACTTTATCAGTAAATGACCTAAAACTGACAATACAACAAATATGATCCGGTGGTATGAACTCTTCTAATCAATAGGTACCCACGGCCTAAGATTTAGGCTGGCATACTTGTGTCAGTGGCAAATACCGGTGTCCCTGGGATACTCTCTAGGTCATCTCTACAATCCCTAGACAAAAGCTCCGCTGCCACTCGGACAGCTCAGCAATCCTGCCTGTAGAAGATTTGAACTCACAGAACGCGACCCCAAAGCTTGTCCAGACGGGATAACACGACTAATCGCAACAAGCAGAAGCAAGAAAGATGTATTCCAATTGCGCCAAGAAAATGCGTTTCTCGGAAATCACAGAAAATGACCTAAAACCAACCCTTGACCAGATGCTTGGGTGGTTTACATCCCCTACTCAACACACACCCACTCCTATCCTCTTAATCAATAAGGACCCACAACTACTTCACCTCAGCAAACCTGCTTGTAGAGAATTTTGAACACGTGCCCAAGCTCCATTACGAGTAATATCCACAAAGCCAAGTAAACTCCAGAAAGAAAAAGGTAAAGGAAATGAAAGGCACCTGTCGGAAAGAGTAATGCCGACCACCGCTCCAGCGCAGATGCGTTTGGTGATTAACCAGAGGGACGAGAACAGGGAGTCGCCCATTGCTTGAGGAACGGCCAAGGGAGGGTTTAGGGTTTTAGATTGACATGAGAGCAATGGTGAAAGAGAAGGAGGCGACACTGTACTGAAGCCTCTCTTTTCTTTTGCAGCACGAATCGACGAATGCAACAAACACGAAAACGATGCGCATCGCAAACTCGGGGAAGCTGAAACTCTAGCAGGGAGACGCTCTGTCGGTTTTGTAGTGGCAAGCTTCTGTCAACGAAAATGAAGTTTCGTTCGTTCGACGAGAACTCACTCGCCGTCTCGGTGAGAGTTTTATGCTGGAAGGACGTGTTGGACGAAAAGTTTTGGATGAATGTGTTTTTGTTTTTGTTTTGCGTCACATAAGGCAGCAACACCTTAATCCTTAAACGACGCTGAGACCAAAAAACCGACCCTCAAACGACGAGCTGGCCACCGTGGAAACCATCTTTTTGGGTACCGTGTGAATTGTTGGCTTAAAAAAATGTAAAAGCATTTATTGGAAGTCAAACTATTGTAGAAGAACTCCCCTTTTCATGCAAAATTTCAAGGATGAATAGTTGCATTTCTATCCTACACTCAAAGATTGTCTATCATTCATCGACCAGAAAATGGCCGAAGTATCGTTCATGTGTTAGGGATTAAATGATTGCTTCCAGAGAATTTTTTATCATTTTAGCCCAGTCGTGCGACTGGCTGCTACCCGGGCTTTGCAGGCGCCTCCCTGGCGACTGCCCGGCCTTTTTCCACGCGCTTTAGTGGCGACATAATTTTTTTTTTTTGAGTATTTGGCGATGCTCCAGGTTGTACTGTTGCCCATTTGGCGACTGAATGTGAATCAAAAATTGCCCAGGGGAGTTGAACCCCGGCCGTGAGGCCTTGCCCAACGCAATAGACAATCCCACCCACCCCCAACCCAGTTAGTGAATTGATAAGAGAAATTAGAACTCATCAGCCAAAACTTGCCACCATTGTGGAAACAGAGTTGAAATGGAGCTTACATGTCCACTCCTTTTCTACTTCGCTCCTCCCGCCATGAAGTGATAGCATTGTTGATTGGAAAAGTTTGGAGAGTGAAAAAGCCCTGTGAGAACAACTTGACACACGTATCAACATGCCCTGAAAGTCGATTGCGAACCTTGTTCTTCATAAAGTTCAACGTGGAGAAAGTTCTCTCATCAGCTATGCTGCCCAAGACCGCAGCAATAGCAATCTCCGCCACTTTAAAAAACTCTGATAACCGTGAAACCATGAGAGCATTTTGGCCAATGCGAACCCATAGCTTCGTCAGAGGATTTGCATCCCGTGGTTCTTGCATTGCCCCGTTTGCATGACTTTTCATAGTTAGTTTGAAGAGTGACTGCTGCATGGTCAAGAGCTTTCCATCAAGGAGAGCATCAACTTCTTGGCAATTGGGTTCATCTGCCATGCCAAAGTTCACTTGACGTGCAACACCAAAGTAGGCACGAAGTGTCTTGACGTGCAAAGAGAAAAGGGAATTACAGTTGGCTTGAAGCCAGTATTGTGGGAAGACCACCCCCAATGCATTGAGAAGTTCAATGTCTGGGAATCGCACATTGAGCTCCAAGGACAGCATTTCAGCTGCGTCTCGGCACTGGCCTTTGATGGAGCAAATGACTCCTTCCAGATCGTCCCGTATTACTGGCAACTGCAGGTACAGAACCTCAAAGTGCAAGGACATTACAACGATGGGCATGACTACATGATAACGCTGCAAGAACACCATAACTGAATGCCAACCCTAAACCGTAACTGAATGTACAAGCACATGCTGACTACCCTAAATACAAATCGTAACTGAATGTACAAGCACACGCTGCCCACAAAGAAAATGAACAAACAAACTCAAATGGAAGAACTGAAAAATGTGCATGTGACATTCTATGGTGAAGGGTCTCACCTTCTTGCCGATAACTGGACACAGATTGTATACTGGATAGGTGTGCCCCGAAATTTGAAAAGAAAGCGTCTCAACACCGGTGTTCAAATCAGTCACCCAATCTTGGGCGATGCTATACGACTGATTGTACAGGAGGTCATAGAACATAGGGAAATGCTCTTCCTGCCAAGCCGTCTGAGGATCAGAGTACATCATGTAGAGTTCCGCTTGGCAGATTTTCACAGCTGCCATGTAATCGCTGATGAAGACCTCATCACCTTGGGCGAACTTTATGAGCACATTGACAGAGTCCAGAAGCGGCATCAAGCAAGGTAAGGAAAACAACGTCCCAATGTCACATAAAAGATCATAGTTCTGCCGAGCTGACTCCCTGGCCGCTGCTTGCTTAGCAGTGAGCCCGGGTAGCTTCACAGCAGCATCATCACACATTTTGACTACAAGGGTTTTGTATTCCCCCATGACCCGTTTCAAGGGATCAAGTAAGGAGATCCACCTTGTCTTCACGTTTCGCAGCATCCGTTTACCTTCTGTTTCCACAATGTCAGCAAGTTTTTGGAACTCTAAGTGTCGTTTGGGCGAGTGACTAAAGTACGAGTACATTGAAGCACAAAGCGCCTCAACCTTTGCCACAATGGGCAAATTAGAAAGAGGCTCAACAACCAGATTTGTTCTATGAGCCATATAATGAACACCAAAGACATAAGGTGCCATACGCTTCCCAATTTGCACTGTCACTCCATTTCGTGAACCCTGAAACACAGTAACACCATTGGCACCAAAGCACATGAGTCTACTGGCGACTTGAGCTGCAGATAGTCCCGAATGGTGAGAGAGCATACCCTGAATTGCATCAGTGATGGCATCGGAACTGCTACCATCATACAGCTTACTCAAAGAGAGGAGGATCGGAACCCTCTTGAACTCAATGCAAACGTAAAGATGAATGGACAGCCAACTCTCTGAGTCTATGGTAGTCACCTCGTCTGTAGATAAAGAGAAGAAACGGCACTTCGATATCACCTTCTTAGTGTAGTCTGCCAATGCTGTAGCAAGGTGATCTGCCATTTGCCACCCAACTTGAACGCTCCAATGCTTCCTGGGGAAATCTGGTACACCCAATAACTCGAAGAGCTCACGCATGTCCTCGTACTGTGTCAATGGCCGTCATTGCATGAGCAGCCAGCAGCCAGTACGGAATTGAACCACTTTACGCTTACGCTCACGGACTGTCCCTTCCGCGACCTCCTGCAAAACAGTGTCCCCAGCCTTTCCCAACCGAGCAAAAAAAATTTTCTCGTTCTTTACATGAATGTTGTTGCTGAGGAAATAGTATTCCCCAGCTTTTACCTTTCCAAATGACGTTGTGGCCTTCTTGCGCCCACAATACTTCCACAGAGAATCGAGTTTCGGAACCAACAATTTGTCCCTGCCCTCAATGTCTGAGCATACTTTACACCGAACTTGACGTACCTTTCCATCAAGCCCAAAGACACTCTCCGCCCACGGCATTCGAGCAGCCCAAGAGTCCTGCCATTGTCGATTCCTCTTATAGCTCTGACGACGTGCCCGAGCCAACTCATGCGATGGGGAGGCCTCCATGAGATCAAGCTCAATCACATCGGCAGTTTCCACCGCGGCTGCGGTTGCTGGAACATCAAGGTCATCAGCAACGTGGGAAGGAAGGGTGCTCAGATGCACCGAGGGCTCCGACTCTCCCTGGCTTGAAGACAAATCCACTACAGACAAAGAACATAAGCCATCTCCCTCATCGCTCCCAACACACTCCACTCTCCCCTCATAAAGAAATTTCTCCATCATTGACTGACGACGAGGAGCCATTGAGAATTCAGGAAATGCAAAACAAGGATTCAATTACAGCAATTGAAACAAAGGCAATGCAAATGAGTTCATTGCATGAGAAGATCACTCATCTGTGAGGAGCGGTCTCGAAACTCCTGCATTTATCTCCCGTGGTGAAGACCTCAATTTCCAGGCCTTGGAGCATAGAAGAAGTAACAAGGCAATTTGACATTGCCAAATCCTGAATGAGACAAATGCCCAGTTGGAATTCTTCACCATTGAAGCATGAGTTCAAAATTCAAAATGCAAGCCTGCAGGTCGTCAGCTACAACTTTGCGATCAAAACAAGCGTAAACCAACAATTCAGTAGTCAGCACATGCGCCTAATTGCCTAGTCGCCTAATCGCCCACCCTAAACCCTGAAATCCCACCCATTTCAAGAACACGGCCAAATTGTGAATTAATGCAATGCTAATTGCAATGCTCACTGGAATCAGAGCCCACAGAAGATACACATGGTGCGCAAAGCTAAACTTGGCGATCATAGGAGCAAAACGGTGCGCTAAACCCCAAGCAGGTAAAAAGCTGGCGAGAAGCTGGAAAAGCTGAAGCGCAAGTGGTGACAAACTCGAGAAAATGGAGCAGAACTGGCAACATCAACGAGCAAACTCAGGGACGACAATGGCGACAGATGGTGGGACGGGGCGGCTAAACTAGCCCCCTCCGCCACCCGGGCTGCAGCCACGTGGCGAACCCTAACGGGCAAGCCACGAAAATTTTAAATTGCAAATTCGCCAGCCCGAAAACCAGGTCGCAGCTGGCGAAAATTCGCCAAAAAAATTTTCACTGATTGCTTCTAGAGATGAGACCTGGTCCCTCCCTTTCACAGATGAGTTATTGGAATCATCTTGATGCACGGTTGGAATGAAAAATCTTTATTCCCGGAACAAAATTCAGAATCTACTTTTCAGCCTAGACACCAGAAATAGTCATCACGCAGAATCGTAGATTCTCACTCCAGAAACCCCATGAGATGGATACGATTCGCAGTTAAGTAGGACCACGGTGGTAGGTACGCGACCCATGACCGCGACCGTAACCACGGTATTGTCGGCGGACCCAGCGTGCACTGTCGCCAATGCAGGGAAATGCAACTCATTTTGTGCAGCAAAATTCATTGCAGAGTGTCGTCAGTGAACAATTGAACGTGGCAGAGAAAGTCCTTTTCTGTTGGACGGCTATGGCGGATCGTAAATACAGCTGAACCTTGAAAGGAGGAGAATACTAATGTTGTCTTCGATTTGAAAATGATTTGAAAATGATTTGAAACTGATCGAGGTCGGTGCATTCGCGGCGGAGAAATGCTGTGGAGGATTCAAGGTATGACGCTCCGTTAGCTTAGCTTCCAATTGTGCGCGTAAGTGTGTGGAGCGTGAGGTTTTAAGGGCTTGGAGGTGCATCGGAGTTGGTAGAGAATAATAAGCGCCGAAATCTTGGTTAATGTAGAAAGCGTGCTTTGAATGATTTTCACATCGGCGATGGTGGAAAACCGGTTTCGATTTCGTTAAGGCGTAGAGAGGAGATAGTTGAATCGCTTCGTTTTCTCTTTTTGGAGAGGAGTGTGTATGTTTTCGTTTCGTGATTTTGCGGGACTCTTCGCTGTGACTTTTTCTATCTGTGTTCGGAATTTACTGTTTTTATCGTATTCAGGGCCTAGCTATTGACCTATTACTCTGCATGAGTAATGTTGGTCTAATTCGGGTGAAATTTCTTCATTTTCTCAGTTTCAGAATTCTTTTCGGGTTAGAAATGCATGTACTAGGAGAACATTTTTTTCGTAAAATTTAGTTGCGTGTGCGGTTTAAATCAATAGACTATCTGGAAATTTCTTTATCTTTCGATGTGAGCAGATTGGATGGACATCGAGAGGGTCTTCTTATTGCAGCGCTGCTGAGGCATCTCCGGCAAATTTATGATTTCATGGACAGCGCTTTAGAATCTATGGACGGTGAGCTACTTTCGCTTCCCCTCTAGGAAGCAAATTTAGGTCTTAGCGTTCAGTCGCTGAAGGCTGAAGCTACCGTAGTTACTGCACTGGAGTTCTGGAGCACTAGCCTTTCCAGTAGAGGCTATTAATATAATTAGTAAGTTAGTCATAAGTAAGACTTCAGCTTATTGATCATTAACATCTGACGACCTGACACTTTTAAGGAAAAGGTTGAGGTATGTTGCATCAAATTATATGATCGTACAGTGGCGAGATGCTAAGACGGTGGTCAAACGTGATTCACGACAACCTTCTTTGAGCATTGATCTGCAAAATTTAGGTGAAGAAGAATACATTAATTTTAACTGAATCTGTGAACTCGTTCTTGTGCAGCTTCTGATTTGATATTTGAAAAACAGACCGCAGCAGAGGCTGTCATGCATGCGGTACTTCAAGTGGTCATTGAGCACCAAATTCGAATATTTTCAAGTAGGGATCAGTGCCGGATGAAGTGTTTGTAGGAGAAGTGCAGATGACGATGAGTTCTAGGATTTCATTTTGTTCAGGCGTCGTCGTACTCTGGAGAAACCTTAAACCCTAACCTTGGGTAGTTCTCAGCTTACTTTCGAAAGAGAGGTCGTACGCGCGTTTCTTGGTGCCATGCAATCCTAAGATGGCAGGAACAGAAAGAGATCTCTTGACTGCACTTTGGATTAATGTGGTGACTATAGTAGCGTTCTTGATAGTATATGTTATTTTGAAGAACTTGCCCGTGAACTTTCGGGTTTACTACCCACGACGATGCTTGAATGGTCAGGGTGAGCACGTAGATGACTTGGTAGATTCAGGAGATAAGAAGCAGCATGGTGTTGGTTGGAGGAGCCGCTTTCCTTTTATGGATTCGATGTTGTCAATTTGGCGCATAACAGAAACAGAATTTATAGAGCGATACGGTCTTGATTCTGCTGTACTCCTGCGCACTTTCCTGCTTGGGTATGACTCCTACATCACTCCTACAATTGTAAATCAGTTTGGAACTCCTTAGTGATGACGAGTACAGAGAAATTCCGAAGCGGACTCTTTATTACTCGTTGCAGAATACTCTCATTGTTCTGCAACCCATGACGCTCGCTTCAGCAGTATTTTGGTAATTCGAATTTGATTGATATCTCTTTTTTGCTGGACTTAATTATGGGGCGAACTCGTGCAGGTTGAAGGTGTTTGTTCCTCTTATGGTGTGGGGATTTGTGGTGCTCGTTCCAGTGAACAAGACAGATAATGAACTTGCATCGTATCAATCAGATCATCAAAACGTGACATATTCTAGAGTTGATACTCTGTCTATTGCAAACGTGCATGATCTGTCAGAAAGGTGTTTACAGATTTACGTTCTATTTTTATTTTGTTATCGAACCCAATTCGGAATTTCTTGTTACTGATATAGCTTTGTACTGAAGAGAATTCTTGCTTTGTAGGCTGTGGGCACATTTGCTGGCGTCGTACCTGTACACTATCTGGACGTGTGTTTTGCTCTATGCAGAATATTCCAGAATATACAGGCTCCGCTTAGATTTTATAGCAAACCAGAAACAGCGACCAGATCTTTTCACGGTATGACCTTTCTGTCTTCTCCATCGTCGTTCATTGTGGTTAAAATTGTAGCTTTGTGAAGATCTATCAGTGATTGCAGATGCACACTGGAGTTTGTGCGTACAATAACAAGGAAGTCTGCCTTGAAAACTTGAACCTACAATGAGCTACTGGAGGATGCTGCTTCATGAGAGTTTTATCATGGCCAAGAACCTCTTTGTCTTTGCTATTGGCAGGTTTTGGTCAGGCATGTGCCAAAAAGTAAAAGCATATCGGTGGGACGGCAAATCCAGGATTTTTTCCAAGAAAATCACTCTGAGTATTATTGTACTCATCAGGTATTCCGTCTGGATCATACGTGAGATGCACTTTGTGATTCAAATTTGCTTCTGTGGGAGAACGAACCTATCGTGCTTATTCAGCAGTCTCGAACATAAGGAATGTCATGCAGGATTCATAAAATTGATTTACTTGCTTTCCCATTCTTTCAGGTTATATTTCTTGTTCTCTAATCTTTGAGAGTCTTACTGTCTATCCATTTTCAATTCTTCGTATTTTACCACTAAGCTTCTCGTGACCATTTCTGGATTGCACAAACTATGTTGCAGGTTGTGTATGAGGCGAAGAAATTGGCAAAGCTTGTGAAGAAATTAGCGAAATGTGAACTTCAATTAGAACTTATCAACAAACACTTCGCTGCCGCTCGAGCTGTCGATCCCGAGGCTCCTAGACCTAAAATTAAGGTACAGTTTATTTGGGTATTTATCTTGGTGCACCAATTGCTCATGCATCCCCCTCTAAGTGTAAATATATTACGAAATGAAGTGAAACTGTACTCCGGACTGATAACTCTTCAGATATGTGCAAAAAACTTACTACTTATCGTTGGTATCCCATCTTTCAGAAGCACTGGTACCAAATTTGCTTTGCGAAGTCAGATGCTATTGACTTCTATGCAAAGGAGATCTCTCGACTACGAAAAGAGGTATATGTTTTTGGTTCTCAATATCTGTTCTCAAAACCTATTCTCGATATCTATTGACGCACTTTGAATTTGATTATGTTCCTACGAATGCCTTTGGTGTACTCCAGTTGTATGTAGAGCAAGGCCAGAGGATGCAACGCCTGATTCTGATATTATAACTCAGTTGTGCGGAGCATTTTGAACACTTAGCATCTTCATTTGCTTATAATTTGTTCTTGGAGAGAGAAGGATAATTATAGTAACCCTCTGCCAATGGTTGAGCTATCCCGTGACGTAAATTGATGTTTTTATGCTGTCAATGGAATAAAGTACCAGCCAAATAAATCATCAGTTTTAACTGTTATACTGACTTTCCATTTCCTTTTGTGGCAGGTTAAAGAAGAGCGTAGTAATGTACTGTTTTTCGAAAAGCATGTTGTGAAAGCGGGTTTTGTTTCTTTCTATACATGCTGGGGTGCTGCTGTCTGCGCTCAAACCCAACAAAGCAGAGATCACACAAAATGGGTGACTGAGTGGGCTCCAGAGCCTCGCGATGTGCATTGGAGAAGTTTGTCTCTTAGTCTCATGCAATTGAACGCCTACAGGCTCATGGTGAACGTAATTGTTGTGGCATTGATACTCTTCTTCTTCATTCCGGTCACATTTGTGCAATCATTGGCAAATCTGGACACTCTTGTCAAGTATTTCCCTTTTCTCAAACCCCTGATCCGCCGGTAAGTTACCCTTAACTAATTTATTCATTTCAAATTGGATTGATGTCATGTCTTAGTGCCTCTGTTCTCAACACTGGCTAGAACCATAAATGAAGGGATTAATAGAAACCATTTATGAAGCGTCTAGATGAAAACAGTACTTACTCAATCTTTACTAGCAATTCTTCTCAGAAACCTTAAGCACGTAGGGTCAAGGAATGTCACTTCCTGATGTCAGTGAACCTGGTCCGTAAATTCTTGTAGGTTCTCTTACTTGCACTTCTTTGAAAAAATGACTGCTTGATTATTATTAACTCTAGTTCAACGAAGCCCGGCTGCTAATGTTGTTGGTTTTGAACCCCACAGGGAGTTTTTCGCGTCGTTCTTTCAAGGGTATCTTCCAGGTCTACTCCTCAGAGTACTAGTTGGATTGATCCTACCGCCACTTTTGAGAGTACTTACGAAGTTTGAAGGTCATATCTCTTATTCAAAAATAGACAAGTATGCGGCTATGAAGTACTATATTTTCATGGTAGTGAACGTGTTTTTTGGTAACGTCCTCATTGGATCTCTACTTGAGCAGTTGAAGCAATACATTGCGGCACCAGCAACGTAAGTCACGTCTTCTTCAACGCTATTTATTCCGTTTTATTTGTTCCTTGCTTACGGGACTGCTTTTGCTACAGGCTATGCAAACTAGAATCTTTGGTCTTTTGTGAAACCATCACAGCTTGTATTTTGGGAATTGTATTTGTGATGACGTCAGACTGCAAATTTGATATTTTGCTTGTTGTGCATGTGATTAGAATTCCGAAGGCTTTTGGAATCTCCATCCCTATGAAGGCTACCTTTTTCATGTCTTATATCTTGGTGGATGGTTGGGCAAACACTGCTGCTGAATTACTTCGGATCTGGCCGCTACTAATATATTATATTAGAACTTATATCGTGCGAAACCTCATTCAATCTTACCAGAAACATCGGGTGAAGATCCTCCCAGTTGCACCGCCAAATTACACAGTTCTCCTGACTCGGTTGAGTCTTTACTTTCTACTTGGCCTTGTCTATGCAGTCATCTCGCCACTTATCCTACCGTTCCTGTGTGTATATTTTGCCTTTGCCTACCTTGTACAACGAAATCAGGTGAGCATGTAACTTTCGATTCCTCTTTTGATTTTCAACCACCTTATTGTGATTTCCCATCCAATTCTAGAGGCACAATCGAGTGGCGCCATGTTTACGAACACTTGTATTATGGACTAGGTTTCTGAGCAAAAACTAACAGAGCCGACTGATATGCGATCTTTTCGGACTTCAATTTTCTATAGAGATGATTAAGCCTTTCCTTGAAACGTACTGTAGATTGAAACATTTATATATGTCATCATCTCACACTCCGCGGGTCGTGACTTCGTGCAGGTTATTAATGTATATGAGCCAAGATACGAACGAGCAGCGTCATTCTGGCCATTTATTCATCGAAACATTATTATTGCGCTACTTATTACGCATATTACCCTTATGGGTTTATTCTCTATTAAGAAGGCAGTTGCTTCAACCCCGTTTTTGCTGCCGCTTCCTATCCTAACCATTATCTTTCATCTGTACTGTGGAGAGAAGTTTTTGCCAGCCTTCAAGAATTACCCGTTACAGGTACATCGCCTTTCTCTCGAGTTCCATCGTTGTCACTTTTATTACCGGGTCTTCTGAAATGAGGTGTTTATGAAGTCAATCACTGGATGCAGGAAGCTAAGTGGAAAGACAAAATGAACGCGGACGTGGATATTGAGGATATGCTGGACAATGGTCACGCGTACCTGCACCCTGCAATCCGTTCAGCTTCTGCGGACAGTGATAGCGAATATCCAGACACAATTAGAAACGGCACTGCTCCTCAAACTCCTAGTGTCGGCCACGTTGGCAGGATGCCATCAGGGCAATCATCTGGTAAAGATTCATGTTCAATTCCAATACACCAGGAGGGAAGTGGCTCCAATAGTGGTCCACACGGAAGGTTCAACCATGCACATGGGGGTGGCCCTTCTGCCAAAATTTTGACTGGTAATTCTCTGCCCAGTTCGCCGTCACCTAGCATCCATAATCTGGGTTTGAGGACTTGGCCGGCTGCTGCTGGAAGTGTTGAGACCCCTCATTCCTCTTTCCGAAGTTTGCCAACGGATTTGAATGTTGCTAATGAAGACAAACGTGACATCTAGTCGTTCAAGCGAGAGTACCAGTATCTTTCACCAGGTTTGTGGATTTCATACCGGCTGCCATTGACAGTTAGATTTGTAGTCCTCTGAATCATTCTTCTCACAGATATATGAGCGTGCAGCAATAGCGAGTTCTTGTGATTATTGGAGTTATAAGAGGATGGCAAGTTCGACTTCTAGTGTCTTACACAACTGACTGGTGAAATGTCTGCGGAACAATAATCACATGTTTGGAGTTCGTTAGGATTGGCTAGCACAATTTTGTAATGTACCATATGAGAATTGATTTTTTTCTGTATTCTTCAGAAAATAAATTCTTCAGATGTTCCGTAGGATATGACATTCTGATACATAATTGACTAAACAAAGTCACAAATCTGGGTTTGCACATATTTGCTTCTTTCAACCTTCATGTCTCTTGTTCTTGTAACTCCAATGCTTGATTTAACCCTTAAAGGATTGAGCCTATGACCTATGGCCATGTGAACAACTTCAATACAATTGAATCTCTCTAAAGCAATATGGTTAAGCAATATGGTTAAGCAATATGGTTAAAGCAATATGGTTAAGCAATATGGTTAAGCAATATGGTTTAAGCAATATGGTTAAAGCAATATGGTAAAGCAATATGGTTAAAGCAATATGGTTAAAGCAATATGGTTAAGCAATATGGTTAGGATTGGATTGACTATATGGATTGACTATATTAGATTAGAGAGGTTATTACATTAGGGAGGGTCACTGGGTCATTAGGGAGGGTCACGATTGAAGTCATGTATGTAGTTTAGGATGGAACAAGGCAATCAATATTACCTCAAAGAGGTTATTACTTAAGAAAGGTTTATCGTATCCCTTGTTTTGTGTGTCCTAATTTTCTATTTGGTATGAGTAGAAATTATCCTATTTTATTTTTTAGAGATGGAATCCCATATTCTTTGGTATAAAATGTATATTATGGTGTAATCCAAATTTTTGTGTCATTTTTTAATTAAAAAATTAGTATATTGTAGTTATATTGTAGGTCCAAAGTTTAAATAGCTATTAATAGTTTAATTTTATAAGTTTTTTTAAATTTTAAGGTAGAGTAGAAAGTAGATTTAGTTAACTTTTTTTTATGAATTTTAGCTCAACTAATGAAATGATCATTATTTTGGCTAGTATTCAAATTTAGAGCAAGAAACATAAATTGCCAAAATATAGTGAAAAAGTATCTTTTGTGATTCATTTTTTTAGCATCTTCTTTTGTTGAGAAGTCAATTACACTTCAATGAATTTCAAACTACATCTAGAGTGAATACATTGAAGGAACCCTAAAAAAAATTAGTTGAAAAATATAGTTCATGTTTTGTTTATTTGATACAAAGTAAGGACATAGTAGAACCTTTCTAAAGTACTACTTTGTAGTACCATGGTTTTTAAAAGTTGATTGAAGATTGAACCTGAGTGCAATTGGTTTTCAAGGTAGAATCACATGCAAGTTCAATCTTCAATTAACTCTTAACCTTGAAAACTAATTATGCTATAGTCTTTTCAAGGTAGAATCATTCAAAAGCAAGTATGTTTTTCAAAGTGTACTTTACAATATCCAAAGAATAATTTTATGCTTGTTTCACAATGTTCAACATTTGGAAATTGAATTCAAGGCACAAATTAGAAAAAATATCATTTCAACTTTTGCATATTATTTTTTAATGCAATTCATGGACTTCATCCAACTTTAGTTACAATTTGTCTTCATATGATAAAAAGGTGAAAAGTGGTTATTTCACAAATTTGATCACTTTATAGTGGTTCTACCTATAGTTAGTAGGAGAATATTTACAATCTATTGAATCATCAATGATATTCATTTCTTGAAAACAAAAGAAATGTACTAAGTTTAACAAAGTGTTAGTTGATATCATCATGTGTAACTCCAATCCAATAATTGATGTTGTTCAAGATAACTTTGTTAACTTGACTAATTTCCAATGACAATTTTTTTTTGTATTTAATGCAATTTTAGTTTTCAAATGGAAGTATCAATTGAAATTAGTGAATCATACATTAACACATAGTTATTCAAATAGTCTATAATTTGGTGACACAAATAAAAAATAAAAATCCTATAATCATAATAAATTTTTTTCTTAAATCCTCTTTTGCAATAGAAAAAATAATTTTGAAAGGGTTCATGCATCCAAAAGAAAAGGTCTTAGGACTCTATCTAGGTTGCTAAGAATTGTAGTGCAAAAGACAAGATCACAACAAAAATCAAACTAGAGCTACAAAAATCATCTTTTCAGTACCATATAAATCATTTGCTTAAAAACCCCAAGAGTACTCATTGGAGGTCAAACTATTGTGCAAGACTTCTCTTTTTCACACAAAATTCCAAAGATGAATATCTACACTTTTTTATTATATAGAAAGACTCTTTGCCATCCTTAATGTCTACAATGATGTTATAGAGTTCTCATAATTGACCTTCTCATAATTAACCTTGTAGCATTGCTACAAACACTTAATGTCCAATGGATGACTTCACTTGGCACTGTAGAATGGAAAAAAAATGTTTTTACATCCAATTTAATTATTTTGAGGGTACTTGAGTACATTTTCAATGATAGGTATTGTAAAGTCCTTCCTTATCATCTTTTTTAGAGAAGAAGATGCTCAATCCACATATCCCCCTTATAGTCTATTTGGTCCATTTTTTGCTATTTTTTATTGATGAGAATTTGAGTCGTAATAATGATGTTTTTTGAATTTGAGTCCTACTAATGAAATGAAGCTAGTCAATTATAGTTTCTACTCTAATTGAAAATTTTTAAGAATTTATAAATGTCAATATTTTATAGTAATATGAACTTTAGGCCTATTACCATGGTTTCTTGATTTTCTAATTTTAGATAGACATTGTAACCTTGGTTTATACCATAATGTTCTACATTGTAATGTACATCTATGGTTAAAGTTTTGTGTTTTTTGAATATATTACATATTTGATATGAATTTTCTTCACTTTTTTCTTAAGAATTTCACAAGTAATTTCAAATTTCTTCCAAAAAACTTGAAAATTTTATAACTTATAGTACACATATGACTTCATCTCTGAAATAAATTTAAAATTTTTCATTCATATATAATTACAAAATGGCAACAAACAAAGTAATGACAGTTCAGGCTTCAAATCAATGGTCATAAGCCCATCCTATAAGGGGAAACATCTAAAATATCCTGCACACAAGTCCACCTATCACTCTCATAATTGAAAAAGTGGAGTACGCAAGTGGGAACTTCAAATAAGAACACATTTGTCATTCATCAAGTTTTTTGGGAGAAATTTGAAATTACTTGTGAACTTCAAATAAGAACACATTGTTCTCGATGAATGACAAAGAATCCTCATGTATAGGACAGAAGTGCAACTATTGATCCTTGGAATTTTGTTGTGAAAAGGAGAGGCCTTCTATAGTAGTTTGACTTTCAATGAGGGCTTTTGCAATTTTTTAAGAGAATGATTCATACGATAACGAAAGGGATGATTTCCACGGTCACCAGTCCATCCTTTAAGGGATTATATGTCGAGGTGGCAGGGTTAATATGTTGAGGTGGCAATTGTCGGTGACGCGTCTTTGGTGGTGCCCTTTAATGAGAGCACTTCGATCAGGGCTTCAATGCGGATTAGGATTTCTGAAGGTGAGGATTGTGAATTGGATCTATTGCCATTGCATTTAGGATACAAGAGTGAATCTTAGAGCATGTCCACTCCTACTCCCTATAGATGGTAGGGATATAACTGGCAAGGGCCGGGAGTCATAATTAGCACCTTCCACCATGGCACTTGCAACAAAATTTCAAAGCCTTGGCACGCCCAATTTTTCGATGAACACCGCAACTTGGTGAGGGCGGGGAAGTTTTGAGCAAGCCATGTGTTGACCGATTTTGAGAAAGTTTTGATTGTTTTTTTGGTAAGCTAATCATTTTCATAATGGTTGGGCACTATCAAAATATTGTTGGAGGGCATAGAGGGGGAAGGAATTAGGGTGGCATAGAAAGGAGAGGAGTTGCATAGATAGATCATTTTGGCACTCTAAAACTAGCATAAACATATTTTTTAAATCGCAATAACTTGAATATTTCATTATATGTTGTTGTAAAACACTTAACCCCTAAAGGACCAAACAGTGTTTTTTGGCAACATAGCAATTTTGGGTAGCTCACTATGAATGGAATTTTTATTTTTTTTCACTGAAATTTTCACACAACATGTATCCAAGGAGTAGCTTTAAGGCCCAAAATTTTTCATAACTTTTGACTACATGGTTAAAAAGTTATTTATAATATGTAGTTTTCTTTGTTCTACGAGCAGTTTGGGCAGCAAAAAAACTTCTTTAAAAATCACTTTTTTTTTAAATAAAAATTTGAAATTGGTTTTCTAGATTTATTTATACATGGATATCTTTGAATCATTCCATTTTGATTAATGAGATGAAAGTTATGAGGAGTTTTAGTTGTGGGTAGTTTAAAGGTGGTTATGGAATCTCTACTCTAAAATAAACTTTGAAGTCCTTTATTTAACTCAATTTTTAATACTTTTTGAAAATAATAATAATTAGGTGTATATTGTTTATTAAAACATCACTAGAAGAAAAACGTGTCCGTTGCAACCCACTGAGATGCGACTATGTGTCCTATACAACTGAGATGCGACTGTAGCCCTCTGTATTTGCACCAAATTTCACGTGTATGTAGTTGTAGTCGCAAAGTAGTCGGAAAATGAAGAATAGGGTTACGATATTGTAACAGAAGAACTGACATGAGGTATTCTACATCCAGCATTCATCGCAGTTGTCCATGTGGACAGCTATCCGCGAAGTAGAGTCCACCGTGGAAAAATGCAATCGCTCTGATTACAGGCTGCAACTAAAAACTAGAAGATTGCAACTTAGAAATGACTCAAATGCAACTAGGAATCAACTATAATGCAACTAGAGCCCGACTACAGTGCAACTAAAAAACAATTCAAATGCAACTAGAGAACAAGTGCAATGCAACTAGAACATGACTGAAAATCGATTCAATTGTCCCATATCGATTGTCAAGAATACCATCAGCTTGAACAGATAAGAATGGTAAGTTATAGCATTCTTGTGTAATGAATTTTGATAGTGAAATTCTAATATTTATATATTTTGTAGATTTTTACACTTTGTAGATTTCTACAATTTGTAGATTTCTATAATCTACAACTCTATAAATTATAACCAAGTCGCAAACTAGTTGCAAACCAGTTGTATGTCAATCGCAAATCAGTTGCACACTAATCGCAAACGAGTTGCATATCAATCGCAAACTAGTTGCACACTAGTTGCAAACCAGTTGTATGTCAATCGCAAACTAGTTGCACACTAGTCGCAAACGAGTTGCACATCAATCGCAAACTAGTTGCAAACCAGTTGTATGTCAATCGCAAACCAGTTGCACTCTAGTCGCAAACAAGTTGTACATCAATCGCAAACTAGTTGCACACCAATTGTATGTCAATCGCAAACCAGTTGCACATTAGTCGCAAACCAGTTGCACACCAGTTGTATGTCAATCGCAAACCAGTTGCACATTAGTCACAAACCAGTTGCACACAAATAAGTGAAATAACTTCCACATCAGCAACCACGTCATAGCAGTTCATCGACGAAGTTCTCCATTGCCTATCGAATGACAAACAATCTCGTGACTGCAGTGCAACTCATGTGACTTGTTCACTGCGACTGCAGACTCCAGAATATCACCAAGTCGCAAATGTCCGATACGACTACAAACCAGTCGCAAACCGCAGTCGCAAAACCCTGCTTTTTCTTCTAGTGCATTACAACCATTGAAATTAGCATTTTTCAATTTCATAAATAAATTGTTAAAAATTTTGTATTTTGAATCATTTTCTACTTCTTTCTACTTTCTATTTTTTTCCTATATGTTGTACAATTCCAAATGATTTGAAAATTTTCAAGCATATAGCCACCTTGCCTTGAAGAATGAATCCAAAGAGTAACCACCGTTTTGGACATTTTTTCATAATGATCTGACCTGAAGAAGTGCAGCTGCCCGGGTTTTTGTAGGGACAAAAAAATAATTTTTGTTACTTCAAACGCTAATATCTTGCAATTTACACGGTGAAAATTTCTGAAATTTTTTCTACATATTCTCAAACCAAATTAATATAAGATCCTACGGTTAGATGTATCAAAAATATTTTTTTTCAAAAATTTGGTACTTGTACTAGAGATGGCAATTTTGGAGCAGTTTTGGTGAAAATATAGTCAAAATCCTTTAGGGATTAAGACCTCAACCCAATTTTGAGGAACCATGGCATATTATTCACATTAGTCATAGTGGAGTCAATCTCTCAAACTTTTTGTCTTCCGCATTTGAAAATGGCCCCAAAACTTCCCAATAGTTGCAAGACACCCTATAGAAGCATCCCAACCTATAAAATTTGAAAAGTCGTTGCCAATTCCTATTTATTTTTTAAAATGAAAAGAAAAAAAGAAAAAATTTGTAAAATATCCAAAAAGTGTGCAATGCTCCCACAAATTGTCAAGTAGGTGCCCAATATAGTAAAGAGCAAGTATAGAAATTGGCATATATAGGGTATAAAGTGATGTTTCTCTAAAGATTTTTGTATTTTTATTTTTGAATGTTTTTTATAGGTTTAGAATTGAGGATTTTGTAATGTTAATTTAAAGATGTTAATATGAACATCCAAATTCTAAAAAAAATTTTTGCTTTTTGGATCATTTTGTTGTAATTGTTTTTTTTAGTGAAATATTTTTAAAATTAAAGTTCTAATAATAGTTATATTACTTTATGTGAATTTTTTAATATATAAAAAGTATTAAAAATTAGTGTATCACTTTTTGTGATATAATTTTATACCTAAATTATTATAAATTAGTATTTTACTTTATTAAAATTATTTTTATATATAAAGAGTGTAAAAAAAGATGTATTACTTTGTCTAAAATAATTATGTATATAAGTATTAAAAATAGGTGTATTGCTTTATGTTTATTATTACTATACATAAAGTAATACACATATTGATTTTATTTTTAATTTATTTCTTTATGTTTGTATTTTGTTTTTCTTTTTTGTGTGTTACTTTTACTTTGGTGCATTATTTTTACTTTGATTAAGGTATGTGCACACTTGACTTTAGGCAACAGCGATCGTAAAAAGTTAAAAAAATAAGACCACAGAAGCGGCCTTCATTATTTCTATTGCTAAGTTGGCCTCAGGAACGGAAAAGGCAGTGTCAAGAAAGGACTAGAAAAAAACTTGGGCGTTCAAACCTAACGGGTGTTACAAAGTGGTGGAGGTGTAGTGATTGCCTTGATAGGCTAGTTTTTATAGAGGTTTCACACCATTGCTACAAGTGTAGCAACGTCTGTGGGTCCCTATGCTTGTTAACAGAGTTGTTGCCTTTGTCTTAGAGTACACTTTTCATTGTTGCGAGATGAAATGTTGGTTGGGTTGCTCTACACAATTGTTGTCATTTTTCTCTTCCCTGCTACAATTTTGTTTTTTGAGGTGGTGAAACCAAATTCGTGATCATCATATTCCAAAATTCTATGGAGGTGGAATGTGTCTACAAATTGTCCTCGGACATGGAGTGCAAGTGACCTTTAATGTTGTAGTGCTTATAACATAGGAGGAACAATTGCAGTGCAAATTGCGAGAAGCATGCGCGCAGTGACATCAGAAAGTATGCACTTTCTTGCCCTTGTCTAGGGATAACTTCCCTTCCAATTTTTTTCTAGTAACATCCACTGTCGTTCATGACGTTTGCTCCTTCTCTAGGATTTTTGCTATTGCTTGTCTTCTAGTCTTGTGAACGAAAATGAAAACTTTTTTTCAAAATTGAGGACCACTGTTTTGAGTGTAGATTTTTAGCATAGTTTTCTATGTATGAACTTCAGAAGCGTCACATGCTCTTCAATTTGTACTCCTCATTTGCATGAAGAAATCCATCTTGAAGTAGATATGCTCATTTGTCATGACTATTATGTTATTCCGAACGTCTTCATCAATGTATATTGTTGATGTGTTCACCTATTTGTTCTAGTATGTGAATTCTAGTTAGTGACAAGAATTGTTAGACAACGTAGAAAGTTCAATTATCCCATTCGTTTAGTTGTTTTTCTTCAGTGTATAAGTCTGAAAATTTGAAAGAAATGCCCCTACACAATACTACTATCATTTATCAATGTCGACTCAATAGTTCTTACACTAACTTCATGTTTGTGTTTGTTTGTATGACGTTGCTATATAGGATTGTACTATGGTCCACATAAAGCCCTGTAATGATACAGTGGATATATTGTCCTTGGCATTCATTGTATTTTTTTTCTTGTTGAATTCACACTATGTTCTTTAGGTAACGACTGCAAAAGATGTGTAAGAGGGCTATGATGCGAATTCTGTCACCAGCACAAATTCCTAGTCCTTAGACTTTGTTGACAGTGATGTCATGTGCCGTTCTGCTCTACAAAGTTTTCAACTATGAAGGACTTTCTTTATTGTAGAAGAAGACCTTGGCTATTGGATTAAGCCAAGATGAACTACTTGGTTTTCATTCTTCCTTGTCAATGAATATGATGAAGAGCATTGGATAAAAATGTTCTATTTTACAAAATTAGCTGTCTTATCCCTAGCAGATTTAGTGAAACCTTGCATACAAAAGAAGAATATGAGATATTGTTTAGTAGTGTCAATGTTGATGCAACTAGTGTGTACTTTGTTCAAGCTCACACATGGTGCTAGTTTGCTAATTTGTAGTGAACTTTTTGCGGTAGGAAGAAGGGAGGTGGTGGAAGCTCTCAATGTTGTGCTCCGTCACGAGATATCATAGCCATGAGGTGAGCACCTTATCAAAATTGAAAGAGAATTTAGGCATGTTTGTGGCTTGCCAAGCATAATTGGTGCCATCGATGGTACTCACTTTGGAATTTCAAAACCGAAGTTTGGCTCAACAAATTATTATTACTTATTTACTTCAAATCAAGGGGCTTTACAATGAATCGCCAAGCAATAGTTGATAGTACAAAGCGTTTCTTTGACTTATATGTGGGTATGTCAAGGTCTATGAATGATTAGCATATGTTTTGTAGATCAACACTTTACCGCAAAGATCAAGACAATTCCTTATGGGATGGGAGACCTTTTTTAGGGGGTTTAGTCCATATTTACTAGGGGATGCCACATACCCGTTGGCATCGTGGATTATGGTGCCCCATCGTCGAAGACCCAATTTCATAGTTGCAAAGGAGTTGTTCAATTGGAAACTAAGCAAGGGTCACTACGTCGTTGAAAATGCATTTGCTTTGTTTAAGCAAATATTTCAAGAGTTACTGACCAAGTCTGATTTAAATGTGACATTCTTATCCGATGTAATTACATGTTGTCTCCTACACAATGTTCTTTTACGGCAATCACACGACAACGTTGAGCATTTGTTGGAAGTGCTATGGCAGAAAGGTTTCGACATATACATGCAAGTCAATGAAGTAGCTAGCATGGAGGATCTTGATGGTATTATCAAGTATGATGTTGCATCAGTAGAGGAGCTAAAAAGAAGAGACTTGGGTGTTTTTTTGGTGCTTGAAAGAGTGACACCAGTTTGATTGTATGACGGTAAGGCAAGAGGCTCTTACTATTTGAGAACCAAAATTCAGCTTCATATTCATCATTTACAAACTTTTACATATCAAAAGTTAGTATTGTTGTGCATTTTATATTCTATTCTATAACTACAAGCCCATAATTGTACTACAAACTGGTACTTAGTGATTTCATTACATGTATGTGCAAAGTTCAATAAAGATGAGGCTTGCCCACTATGGCAATGGAGTTTGCATGATGGTGGTTGCAGTTCCATGACCAAAAGCAATTGCAAGGCTGGACAAGAAGTCCTCAGTATCTTTCAAAGTATTGCTATGATAAGCGGCCTCCTATAGTTGCGGTAGTGTAGTTTTGATAGTCCTTTGTTCCATACTTGTGTTAAGGACGGAGGATAACTGTGCCAAGCGTTGTACAACATCACTCTGTTTTTTAATAGTAAATTTTGCATTTTCATTTGCTTGATGGACATTCTTGTGGAGGCAACAATCACACTTCCGTTGGTACTCCATTTGTTCGGTAAATAGTCGCAATTGTACTTCAATTTTTGAACACTCCAGCTCACTGCTTACCTTTGTCATTTCCTTCATTTGTCCAGTCATTGTATCTCTTGTTGCTCTTATTGCGTCAACAATCAACAAATACCCTGAGAGATTTTTATGGCAATAGAAGTATTACCAAGTTGACACCCTACACTACCTTCAGCTGTGTCACTAGAATTGAGGATGTGGGGAATAACTCTAGCCGGCAAGGTGCTCTTCAAACGTGGACCAGCAGTAGTATTATTAATGTATCTATAGCTACCGAGGAGAGGAGACATTGGCTCTTGCATTGGTTGAATGTAATCCACACTCTTTCCATAATTTACTTCCATTCACTATAACAAAACCTGTTAAAAAAAACCACACTTGAAGCCAACTATGGGTCTTTTTGCCACGGTTTTGTTATAATGATTGTTGCAGTAGCTATGGAATCTTTTGTATCTACTTCACTACCACTAAGGCCATGCACTTCGATGCTGCGACTTCCTCTTGCTTTGTAATTACTATCATTTGCACAAAGAAGATCTCTGATATGAAGAAGGCACATAGCAGGACATTATCCATTCCATCCATGAATACTATAAAAATGTCCTACGAAAAGGTGCAAGGAAGTCCCTCAACCTTCTTCTCTACGATCGACAAGTCCCAATAGTTGGCACCATTTGAGCCAATGCAGGTACAATAATCGGCAATTCTTTTATAGTTTGGTAGCAATTGATTCCACTTGCTTTTGTAAACAGAGCCATCACAAAGGCATTGCAAAAATCTAGCTTTCATGACCTCGGAACTAATCTACACCCACTTGTTGGAGTTTGGGGTCATTAGATCTTTAGCATCCGGTGTGTCCATTTCTTCCACGAAAAGATCACATTTAGCTTTAATCAATGCCACTACTTCTTGAAGTTGCTAATTTGGACCTTATTCTTTTCAAACTTGCTTCAATAGACTACCCATGTCGTCGGAATTCAAAGAACACGAAGGTCTTGCAAATCCGACTTCTATTCAGGATGGAGTTATGAATGCCACTGGCGGAGGCATGTTGGAACCTATGTGAAGCAAGTATGCGTCATAATGTTGAGTCAACATCGTTGTTATGTGACATTCATGTAGAGATGGTTTACATAATCTCTACAATGACTAACATGGTGTGTACTAAAAATTGAACGAGATGTCTATATTTTGGTAAGAAATACTCACCCATTGCAAGAAGAGTGACAATCGCTTCAATTGCATCAATGTCCATAATATTATTGTAAGCTATCCAAACCATCCAACAATTCAGATTCATGTATTTCACAAGAACTAACATTGACTAGAGCGCCGAAGTGCATGTATGTGATGTGCAAGTGGACTTTGGGACACAATTTAGATTCATGTATCTCATAAGAGCTAACACTGACTAGAGTGCTAGAGTGCATGTGTGTGATGTGCATGTGGACTTTGGAACACAATTCAAATTCACATATCTTACAAGAGCTAACACTGACTAGAATGTCGGAGTGCATGTGTGTGATGTGCAAGTGGCCTTCGGGAGGATACAAATGATGCACCAAAGTTCAAGATGTTGATTTACCATCATTGAAGAATCTTATAGAAGTAGGTGTTGTGCCGCGCAAGAATCCACAATTTTGATAGTCCATGACAGTCACTGTAGAAAACGAATTGGAAATTGAAGAGAGGTTATACGTCCAAGTCTACCACGCCAATCACTCAACAAACGGTCATACAATGCATACAAGACAACGTCAATGATCATAGTGCAATCGCATGCAAGACGACATTGATGACCGTAGTGCAATGCATGCAAGACAATGTCGATGATCACAATATGGTTGTCGTAGTTCAAAAGATTAGTGTAGGTATAACACATGCAATGCAACCCATCTTGATAGTGAGCATTTAGAGAATCAAGTTGTATGATTTAATGGACAAGCTTGGCTAAAAATCACCCTCTGCTTTAATTTTGATGCACACCTTCCGCAACCATTTTGTCATGCATGTCATGGCCAGTGACTATGCTCTTTCATGCAACAACGCTAGCGTGCGAGCTTGAAGCGGCGAGTTTGTGAGTTGCGAGCATAGAGCTTGTGAGCTTAGAGCCTTAAAAAAGATTTGAAGATTTTTTTTTCAAAAAATTTTAGATTTTTTTTTTATCCAAAAATGGAGTTGAAATTACTATTTATAGTAAGTTTTGGGACCTATGACTGCTATTTCTATGATCATGGATGTCATCAATTATTTTTATTTGCTTTAGCATTTGTCATTTTCAATGGGGATAGACCTTGGGACTTCAGTGTATAATTTATCATTGTGTTCCAACACTGCAATTGTACTTTATATGCTATTATTGATTATGTATAGAATTCAATGTAAATAGTTGAACAAAAAGTTATAAGAAGAAAAGGTGAGTATTAGCTAGCCTCCACTTCAACTGCCCTAAATTTCTGAACACTAAATTCATTACATAAACCGCGCCCACTACCATAATTTGAGGCCTGATGAAATTCAAAACCGGGACATCAACTTCAGTTTCATTGTCCTCTCGCAAATATATGCCAACCTAATTGAGTGACCAATCTTTTCAAAAAAAAATTATATGATGCGGTTTAGGTCTTACCTTAAAAAAATTAAATGAAAACAAATTGGGAAAAAATGAAATACAAATTAAAGAAACAAAATGAAAAGTACATGATTAACGAAGGGGCAAAAAAATAGGAAAAAAAATGGAAACTAAAATAAAATAAATTGAAATTCTAAATAAGTTCATAATAGAAAAAAATAGGAAAGAAAAAAAAGAAAAAATGATTTCATATTTCTATTTCAAATATTGAATTAGTAGTCAACATTTCAGGACTTAGCCACTCAAACCTTCTTACTTCATAACATTTCACAAAATAAATGAGACATACTTCATACTTCATGAATGCTTAAAGTTGTTCTATTCTTTACACTTCAAATTATTTAAATTGTATCAAATTTAAATTAATACAAGACAAATGAAGTACATTGAAGAATCTTGCCATGCCTATTTTGGTACAATGATAATCCTTGCTCAAACTAGAAGAAGTTTCAACTCGTTCAAGCTATAACTAGGTGCATGAATGAATTTGTCATCATGAATGTCCATCTTGCAGAAGTATTGATACAAGTAGTATAAGTGCTTGTAGTTTACATACTATTGAAGACCTCTAATAGTAGAGATTGTCATGTGAACAAAATTTGGACATGTGCAAGTAGGAAACATACCCACTGTAATTTGATATACATTTCTATTATGGTCTACCCCGGTCTCTAATGACACTATTGCACCTAGCCCTGGGAAAGGAAGCAAAGTCATTCCCACGATTTACCCTTTTATGTTGCCTACACTCTCCCACTTGTTGCGTTATTCTGTTGTTGGTGCATTTGCATTCCTTTTTATAGTTTGATTGTTCCTAACTGTTGGATACACATCTGCATCTTATGGTGGTATTTGATCATACGAGACATTCTTGAATATGTTAGACATGTTGAAAAGTCATCATGGTGACAATATAGGGTGCTTTTGGAGACATAATCCAGCATGTTGTAGTAACACAGTCTCTTTCCGACTGAGGTTGGTTCCAGTCAAAATAGGCCAAAGTTCCAACACCTCTGGTCTATTGATGACATAGTTTCGCTTCATACCTTTCACACATCATTCTATGTCATCTTCACAAAACCAGAAGTCTATCAGGACCTCTCGCTTACTCTTGTATTCTACCTTCCTACCATGATAGGTAGGAACCGGAGTTCCCTTCTTTCCCCTTGCAATTTTGGTAGTGTACTTGATCATTGTTGAGCTTGACAAAGCACGTTTGATTTGTGGTTAAGTCTTGCAATGTGCCACTTTGACGTGTCATAGTCATTTTCAAATGCAATAGTCACATTTTGGGATGGTTGCACTTCAGGTTCTTTTCCTTTGCTATGGGAAGTGTCCACAAGAATTATTGTAGATCTCCTTCGAATACAAGGTTGAGAGAAGTTGACTTTATTTGGTCAATGTGAATCTCTTAAATTGCCAATAGGAACATCCAACTTCCTCTTCATACTTCCAAAGATCTCTTCTCCTTTCAAATGGGGTATGCAAGTTCCAACTCCCTCAGCTCTAAGTAATGTATTCAATGCCTCTGTAATTTTCTTTAGGTCTCCGCTTCATCTTGCAGCTTTCAACTTCAACTCCCCCTTTGATGGCCCAAATCCACATGTATGTCCTCTTAAGTAAGCACAATAGTTTGTTATTTGTATCCAAGCACAGATACTATTGTCACAAGTGGTGTCAAACAAATTGTTACCTCAATTGCCAGACATTTGAAGTTACTTGTTATGAACTGTTTCCAACAAGTGGTAGGAAGGCATATTCGACAACTCTTCCAAACTCAAATCATACAAGCCATACAAAATAAAATTCACTTTGAAAATTGAATTTCGTACATCAAACTCTACAACAATTGCAAACTTAAAAAACTCAATTCACATTTACTTTAAATTAATTGAAGAAGAGGAGGACATTCAAATGTTATACAAAAATTTATTTATCTACAGACAAACATTGGAACAAATATGCAAGTTCGCTCATACAATGCTAAAAAAATATTTTTCAATACTATTTTTTTTGTGTCATTTTTCCCAGTAGTTTAACAAAAAATGGAGGTATTGCGATGTAGCCCAAAAAATACCTTTGGATTCGTCTTGATGTGCTTCTAAGTGTATTTTTGAAAAGAAGTATTCCAATGCAACAAACATATCCTCTCATGATTCCCCATTTTCTCATTAGTAGAACCAATTCCGTACACAATACAAATTGCATTCCAATTGGCCATAGCGCTATCTGCCATGAATTCCTTGAAATTCGGGTGGTTCACTCTGTATCGTGCCATGACAACTTTTAAACATCTTCAAAATTGTACTTGTATATTAGTGTCTTCAGATTGTATGTCGCATGTTGAAATAGTCATCACCTTCTTGTATTTTGGATCGTACACATGGCAAGCCATTGTAGTTCATTTCTTCACATGCTTCACATGATTAAACATCATCCATGCGTTCTGTAGATTCCCTCATGGTTGTATGCGTCTCACCAAGTCCACTCCACTTCCAAGTCCTTCGGTGAGCATCTTAAAAATGTACATCATCTCCTTTCCTTGGCTCGGGAAGACAATTATTTGAACTTGGACTCTTTCTTCATGAGTTTATGGTCATAATGTTGTCAATGACAATTCCTTGATTGTTTGAGTGAAATGAGGATATCACATTTCTTATATTAGGATTGCTCAAATACTGGAAGCAATCCATGACTTCTTCCATTTCTTCTCCGAAAGACTCTAATATGAGAATTTTACTTTTTGACAAGAATTTGTTTGTGAAGTAAATGCTGAACAAAATTCACAAGTGAACTTCATGAATCATTCAAAATAGAGAAATCTAACTTCAAGGATGACTTCGTTTAACGTGTCTTTGGCCTGGAGTGTCGTCTCATTTATGCTTATTAGAAAATTTACAACTTTTCTGTTGCTTTTTGTTTTTTAAACGGTGATAGATTCAATTTAAGAGAACGCCAGCAAATGCGCAAGCTTACTTCTATTACACTATGCTAGCTTGTGTGGTTATGCCAGTGGATCGCTTGTATCACTAAAGGTAAACTGTTAACATTCGTTGCAGGCCTATTGGCTAGATCAAGGCACAGGAGGAGAATGCCACAGTGTGGCAGCCAAGGGCCTGAGTTGTTTGGGGTGACGACAATAGTTATTGGAAATGGTCTCCTCGATCAGGTGCAAGGTATGTTTTCTTTCGATGGAAATGTTCAATAGAGGTTTATATAATTTAGCATCGGAATCCTCTCATATAGTTATCATCCTTGACTACGGTTTGCACCCAGTGCCCGGTTTTCATGCAATTTTTCTCCTGGAAAATTTTCCAAGAAAAGTAGATTCAGCTTATATGTGAGTACCTACATTCAATTCAATTATGTTGCAGACGTAATGACTGATCATGTGAAATCACCACTGCTGATTGTTAACCTGATCATTGTTACTCAGTTTTAACCCCTAAACACCTACTAGGTCTTGGATTAACTTAGATGTGCAATACTGTTTGACTTCCACAAATTTTTTGAAGTTGATACCAAATAATGAGATGTTATGCATCATGATAAGAAATTCTCTACATTGCCAAACTTGATAAAAATTTCATATATCTTTGTTAAGTAAAATTTGGAAGCATTTAACTTACCGACAATATAATTACAAAAGATTTATTTTCTCTGAATCGAAGGGGAGGAGGCTTGGCATCAACTCTAAGCTACCCTAAAGAAGTTTGAGCAGCTACCTTACTCAAAAAACGAGCCAGTGCTACAGGGACAGAGTCTCTAGTAGTGTAGCTACTTGTTATTGATCTGTTCATTCTTAAAAGAAAATCGGTTTATAGGAGTTTAATGATTATAATTCAGAAGTGTGCACAAGTGTTAGCGCATTCTAGAATCTGGCAAGAAGTCACATCATGCGGTAGGTTGTAAACTCTTGAAATGTGCTGTGGAATTTGAATTTTGGCAACCAAGTATTGGATCTGACCCGTGAGTACGGTGCAATGCAGGTGGCCTGAGGTGGCATGTTTGCGCAAAGTGTGCTGGTTCCACACATCCGGAAGTATCCAATGTGAACTTCCTCCAGGGGACTACACTTTGTCATGGCGCATTCAATACCACAACCAGATCCCGTGTATATGGTTGGGACCTCGAGCCGACCGAATTCAGTGTGTCAACCACAGATGGATCTCAACAGGCAACTACCCATCGCTACTTGGCCAACAATGTAATTCAGCAAAGGGAACTTGGTGACCCGACCCCCGTCCGGCTGGTTGATGACAGGTGGTTCGAGTTCGACGCGGGCGAAATCACTGTCTTCGATGAGGAGAAAGTCACGTCATTTCAATGATGGAACGCAGAGTGGAGTATGGAAGAGCGGGATAAGTCTGGACGGTGTTGTGCTGCGTCCTTCTTTAACGAGGATCACAGGACGGTATCTTCAGAATGAGCAGGACCTGCGGTTGAACGCCTTCCAGTCGGCTTACAGGATTGGAGAGGTCGATTGGCCAGAGGAAGATTGGGAGTAAGGCCTGTTCTGGCCAACCCACCACCACAGTGAGAAATGAATGTAGCATAATGGAATTTTCTTTGTCCAAGTGAAGGGATACGAATCTAACTCGTAAGTTTCCTTGTGGTTACTTCCGCATGTATAGGAGATGCAATTAAATAGAAAGAAGAAATCATAAAAAATATGTTTTTGATAGTGAGAAATGATAGAAATATGTTTCGGAAGTTGCGATTGCCTTCTGAAATAGACATTTTATTTTTAGCTTGGTTACTTCGGGGGTAATAGAAAGGGCTGGAGAGGAAACCAACGGCTTCATGTGGCTCATACTTCTAATCGTGATAGTCGATCATTTGTTAGTGCGGGCAGAGCGATTGAGAGCATCTCATTAGCACAAATGCGTATCCTTCAACCTTTCGGCGTGTGTTGTTTCCCCAAATGTGCCATTATCCCAAACCGCCATCAGCATTCTATGTACATATGTGCATCTCCAAAATCAATATGTACCCATCCAAAATCAATATGTACCTATGTGGAAGAAACAATTCCAAGAACCTCTGCTAAAACAAACTTTGACCCTTCATAACTTTTCTTCATAACTTTTGCATACAGTATCCAAATGTCATGTTCTTTGTGTGTGCCAATAAGAAAATCAACGAAAAATTTGACCAGTCTAATAGTAGTAAACAAAAAGTGGCGGTTTGACGGTTTTGGAGGTCATAGTCCATATTTTGGGGACCCCCGGCAGCCAGATTAAAGCCCTCAGGGTGTCAACACTCTGGTCATTCAAGCAATCAGGCAATTCAATTCCAATGCTGTCCTGGTTGTGATGATGATATACTTGAACCAACTTACGGCATTCACAGAAGACACAACTCAGAGGGGTACAGTACACTTGGGTCACTCATACAAAACCATTCCATTACAGCAATTTATTTCGTCTCCACCACATCCACGGTGACCGACGACATGAGAAAGGCACACGCCAATGCTTGTTGACGTGCTTGCTCCCCCTGCCCTGCTCCACCCCATTGTGGGAATGCCAATCATCCAACGCCAGTTGCAGATCCTTCAGTTTATTATTCAAACCCCCTTTGCAACAGTTGGCGTGCATGGTCACCACCTGTCTCATGTCCTTGCTCATCTGCTCTCCACATCCACCACACCACACACCAGAAAAAAGAGAGAATTACTCCAACCGTACTTGAAGAGTCTGTTCATCTGAAGTCCCACGATTGACTTCGAAAAATCAGGACGAGTGATCGCACTAAGACACAAACTGTCATTAGAAGGGAGACTCTTTCACATCATAACACTAAGTTCACGCAGTGTCACAAGTGCACCAAAAACGCAATAATTATTTTCTGTAAAATGAACAAACAGCAACGCTATGCAAGGCTCGGTGCATTCCAAAGTGTAACTACTACAGCTATTTCATGGTGAAGTTGCACTGTAATAGTTTATTTCATAATTGGGGTCATGGCTCAATTTTGAAGTAACAACCAACATTTTAACACAAGAACCTACTCAAACTTTCTCGCTTCTCTGTAGATATAGTTTGTGTCGATGCAATTTTCTTCCTCTAGAGCCAATAAAAGTGGCACTACCGGTATTCAGAGGGTGAGCTCCAACACATAAACTTAAATGTTGTAATTGCTAGCACTAAGTAAATGTTAATACAGGTTGGGCCACCCGTAATCTTTACTAACGCAAGATCTTACCTACTCTAGATCATAGACTCTATGTACATAGTAACAGGGTTGTAGACCAGCCAAAGATCTATGATTGCGACGTCATCCACCAATAAAACTTTGAACCTTACGTAACTTTTGCACGAGGAATCCAAATCACACACTCTTCGTTGCATTGAAATCCTCTTCCATTTAAAAACCAAAAAAAGAGTAAATAAAGAGTGTATGGCCATACCTGACAGAAGCCAGAGAAGTAGAGAGTTTCCAGGAACCGGATTCTGACGCCCAAGCGAGCAAAATCCTTCTCTCGGATGACAACACTGAGCACATCTTGGTCGTGTTTGCCAGGGACTCTCAATCTAGCGGCGTACCAATAGCGATACAACGCAATGGTTTTCAAATTGGACCGAACATACAGAAAGCCCCCGTTGGGCGCATTGGTGGCCACATCAAACGGACCGCCTGTGTATTTGTCACAGGCGATCTGGAAATCACTGTCGTCGGCAAAATTGGGGAAGGGGTCACGGAACCAAAGAATGTCAGCATCCTGTACATAGAAACAGACTCATTCCATTAATTGCATTTCATCCTCATCCTCCCACAAGCTATTTGCTAAAAGTATCCCCCGATACACAAGGTGCCACTGCACACGGCATATTAAACTGCAAATGAAACTGCAAATGAAACTGCAAATGGAACTGCAAATGAAACTATGAGGTGCATCATGTGAAATGCAATCTGTGATGTTCCCCTCATACTGGGAATTTGGTCTTTTGCCAAGGTACATGAAAAAAAGATCAGCCTTGGCGTTAATAGAAACAACATATGCCTATCAGGTTTAGTGGTCGAGTTGCCACACAAGGGTTCCTAATTGTTGGCTCTGGGAGGAAGCCAATTGTATCAACACAAGAAACATCAACATTGACGTGACAAAGTTTGGGATCTGATGTGCCCTGTTTGATGCTACTTAAGAACTGAATCCCAACGCTTAATATGAAATAAGCTGCACCTACAACGAAACTACCATCATGAAATAAGCTATAGAGCCACTCGTACCATCGATGCTTGTTATTCATTTGTTGGATCTAATCTAAAGGCGGAGGAGGTCAATTACATCAACGCAAACTGCATTTACACTAAGGTGAGTACGTCTGAGTCCTAGGTTCGTATGTACCATGTTCGCTGCTGCTTAAGAACTGAATCTTAACATGACATTATAAATTGAATCCTACCCCTTAACATGAAATAAGCTACATCTAAAAATGCAACGACGCTGTGGGATAAGCGACAGCGCTTCTCCTGGGGTTCAAGGCTGCACCACAACAAGGACAGAGCCTCTCACAGCATAGATGCTTGTTACTCATTTGTTGGCTCTACTTTAAAGCGGGAGGAGGCTACTTACATCAACGCCAACTACATCTAAACTAAAGTGAGAAAGTTTGCGTATTAGGTTCTCGTGAATCGTGTTCGTTGCGACTTGAGAACTGAATCCCAACCCTCAACATGAAACAAGCTACAATCTACAATGCAGCTACACTGTGAAATAAACTACAGAGTCACTAGTAGCTTTACAGCTGCACTACAAAATGGGGGAGAGAGACTCAGCTTGTATAATTGAATGCTATGCTAGGCTCTGTTCTATTTTGCTCTGTTCTGTTCTGTTAGGCACTAGATTCTCATGTACCATGTTTTTTTGCTGCTTGTGAATTGTTCAAACCGTAACCCTTAACATGAAATAAGCTACATCTACAAATGCAGCTACACTGTGAAATAAGCCACAGTGCCACTCGTAGCTGTGTATCTGCACAGCAAAAGAGGGAGAGAATCTCTGGATGTATAAGTCAATGCTACATTATGTTTTTCAAGTGATTAAAATTAAGAGGAAGAGGAAGAGAACAACTGACCGAGAAGACAAAGCTGTAGCCCATCTCCAGCACATCCCCTAAGAACTTGATCCTCCTCCACATCATCTTGAGGTAATCCCCACTCATGAACTTCTTCTCTCCAGCAAAGTCCACGCCCTCCGTCTGCAACCGGAAGCAGAAACGGTGCAGCTGCAAACACCTTTCATGAGCTTTTCTGTCCAAGGTGACAATCACCATGTGATCCAACAGATGCTGGATGTTCTTCCCTCTTCGGAAGCTCAGCAGAAACAGGTCGATCATGGTGTCCTTGGCTGCCCACGCCTCATTCAGCGTTGTGATGATCACCGTCTTGTTCACCATGGCGGCTCGGGATAAAATCTTCTGCAGCTCTTGGTGCTCTGTGGCTGTCTGGAAACAACAAAAGAAACATTCAATGTGAATGAAGATTCTGTCAAGGATAGTTCTACTAACAGTGCCACATGGGCTTAGATCTACACTTAAAAATTCAATCTTAGTATCCACAGTAGCCATCACGAAGATCGATGTGAATGAAAATTTTATTGGGATAAAATATCGACTAACTACACTACATGGATATAGATAACAAGTGCTATTCTTTTTACATCCAATCTCAGCATTGATAGAAGACAACAGCCTTTGAAAATGCAATTGAAAATGTCTGAATTGGGAGAAGGGTGCAAAGGACTCACCATGTGCTCACGTGGTGGAAGAAGAGAGTTGCTGAGATTTGAAAGCATGGTATGGACGTGCTGGACTGAAGGTTTTTGGTACAGGAATAAATAAGGCAAGCCGAGAAAGGCTGTTGTTACAGCTATGAGGAGGATTTGACTCACTCTGATTTTCAATGCAGCCATGGTCCTAAATTCACACTAAATCTCCTCTCTCAAATTCACACACTAAATCCAAACTATTCTCACTTCATGGAAGAATTTCTCACTCACAAGTGTTTTCACTCGAATCAACTATCAAATTCATACAAAATCAAAGAGGATTAAAAGTTCTACCTAGGACAGGCACTGAAGAAAATGCCAGGTAGAATAACTATGCCTAGATGGTTACTGACTCCAAATCAAGGTCACCAAATGACTCATTTTCCAAATCCATTTGTGTCAGCTTTCCAAAGCATAAATTCGCACTAGAGAACCACGTCCGCTACCAAAACTAACTCTCAATTGCGCATCTTGTACAAAAGAGAGACAAAAAATCAACTAAAATAATAGTCTTAAAAAACTCAACAAAAATGTAGATCCTGCTCCAAGCGCGCTTTCCCTCTCCAGAAAACCGTTGTCAATTCAAACGCGCAACACTCTCTTTCCTTTCCATCTCCATCCCAACACAATTCTGCACCCAAAGATTCGTCTTCCTAGCCTAGCCCCTGTCGAGATTCTCAAATCTCAAACCACAGCTGTTGATCTTCCAACACCCCTAGTGAGAGAGAACATACTGTGCGACCCAGAAACTCTAATCCAAAGCTGAAGCAGAGTTTCACACGGAAAACTCAACAAACTCAAAAACAGAACCACAAAAACAGGTTCAAAATTGGGGACAAGAAAGTCGTTCAAACCGAAAAATTGAACAACAAAACAGTCGCTATGTACAAGTCCTTCTCAAAATGCACTACGCAATCCTAATGCGCTCCCCCGGTACTTCGAAATCTCGTAATCTCAAATCTCGAAATCTCAAATCTCGAAATCTCGAAATCTCGAAATCTAAATTTTCAACTAGTGTCCAGATTCAAGCTTCCTCACCAACATTGTTGGCTCACTTCTGAATTAACCTCTGTTTCTCTAACTTATGCTTTTCTCTCTGATTCTTCTCTTCAGATTCTCACCAGATTATTCAAGAAAACGTTCAACTACGGAGAACCCATTCCAGAGGAGAGGTGAGGTGGGTGGGTGGATGCAAAAAGTGAGAAAATTGTGTACAACGAGAAGTGGTCCGTGCTGCTCAGGGCTGGGGAAGGTCTCGCTTGTTTTCCGCCGTCCGATTTGTGCCAGGTTTAGATCGCCGTCGATTGGTATGGGAACGCATTATCGTTCCCTGTCCTGGAAGTTCCCGTGTGTGGCAGGTTCTGTCTGTTTCTTTGTTGGGAGTATGAGAACCTTCTACTCGTGCAACAATTTGTCTTAATACTGAGGAGGGAAATTAGTGAGGAGGAAAATTAAAGGCCCGGTTTATACTAAGGTAGCATGCGACCATTTAAGGGCTGGTCCGCCTTTTTCATAGGTTTCTGTGGACAAAAGTATTTTTATGTCATTTTTCAGTGAAAGAAAAATAGATATGGAACTTAACACAAGTGGTTTTGTATTTTTCCAAGCATTTTTGAATTACTTATAAATTTTCAAAGATTAAGGATATAGGCACCTATTTGTGACCGTAAGTCTCCCAAAATCCATCCACTTGCAACTTGTAAAGAGATGTGTAGATTCAAAGACTATGATTGGTTCTTACAATAGGAAAATATTTTTTCCTGGATACACTCAATGGCTAAAGTGGTCCATTCAAGGATCACCTCATCTTTATATTGCCTCTAAGACTAGGGTTCATTTGAAGGAGATGGTCTGTTTTACAGCATACTACCATAGTCCTGGGCTAGCCAGGGCTCTACACTTTGTAGGAGTTCAGCCCCATAATTCAACATTCTGGTAATATATAGCGATGAGGCCTATGGCTTTTTTTTGGGCTTTCTAGTACTAGAAAAAAAACAATTTGGCTAAAAAATGTCAACAAAAATGCCAAAAACTTGGATGAAATTGCCAAAACACTTCAAATTAAAAAAATATATACATTGGATGAAATTGCAAATTTTTATTGTGAATGAAATCCAAATTATAGACATGTGATATGTGCTAATGTGATATTTTCTATCCAATATGTGAATGAATGTTGAAATTTGGAGCACAACTATAACATTTTATATTGCCACTTTGGCACTTCTTAAAGAATAAAAATAAAACCCTAGTGAAGCCCAATTCTAGGGCCCAATTTCTAATCATGTATTCTTAGATTTTGTTTTAATGCTCAATTTCAAAAATGTTTTTTAAAATGCACTTTTTTTCTATTCATGTTTTTTCTATTTCAAAAATAAAATAGATAATTTTTTTACTATTATTATCCATAGTAAAATCTATAATTCAAAATACAAAAGATTGACTCAAACTAGGAATGAATCCATCTAAGAATCCCTACAAATTGCTAAATCTGGGAAAAATTTAACATTACAAGTTCAAAAATTGGTTATTGACACGATTAATGATAATAACCTGCCAACATTCAACCTAGAATTCACAAACTATAAATATTGATCAATTGAAGAGCTAAAATCTACTTTATTGAATGATTTGAAAGAATTGAGTAAAGTCGGCCTATTAGTTCTATTAATTCAAACTTGGAAAATTTGGGCTAGCCTTCAATTTGTCTAAAAGTATAAACTAAGCTAAGATCAAAACCTTGTTTAAAGCTCTCGTGAAGTATTGTTGTTAATAAATAGGTTGCAAGAAAGCAATGGCTAGAAATTGGCTTTAGATGCTAATTAAAGACATAACAATAGCTCTACATTTTTTATTTCAATAACCTAAATTTATCCAAAGAGCCCCAACCATCAATGAAACAGATGCCATTAAATCTTCTCAACATTGGGTAGTACTGGGCATGCTATTGAATGAGTAATTCTACACTGACAAATTTAGTACTAAATTCATAATTTATCCTAAATTCTATCAGTTGTCATGATGTAAACCATATACTAGTGAGAATAACCATGAGAGATAGATGAGTACCACAATTCATAAGTCTCTAAACAACACAAAGACAAATGTAAGTCCATTGATGCAATATGAAATGTTATTTTTAGCCTTAGTCCGGAACATTTTGTACAACGTGAAGATCATTTTGGGACGAAAGGAGTATGAGTTTTTTTATTTGACTCTTTTGCATGCAATGAAAGGTTAACATTATTATTATTATTATTCATTTTATTTTTTAACAAATGGAAAGTACCATTGCATTATTGTTGTTATTATTATTATATGAAATGCTATAACTGTGGGACATAGACCGAAATCCAAGTTGAAAATTATAGTTACAGTAGTGGGAGTGCAGGTTTTGTGGATATGCCAAAGAGTGGACTTTCGGGCTTGGGGGGGCGGAAATAGGGGAATTTGGGATGCGTACACTACAGTACCGACTTTAGAGGCCAGGTGGAGGCTGGGGAGGGAACGCAAACCCATTGTGAGCTGTTAAACCCCTGTAGGATGGAATTGGACAAGTGATGTTTGGACACGTGGCACATGGAGGGGGCCCACGGGAACCATCGTAAAAAATTTGAATTTTTACAGCTGGTTCATTTACGTGGCAATCAAGTGGAAGAGGAAGATTCATATTTGTGATTTTAAAAAATGTATGTTCATCCATGTGGGCTCCATAGTTTGGTATTAAAATAAAAATGATTTTGTGAATCTATGCCTTCCTTGACGTAGATGGAAATGGCTATTGTAAATGCTAAGCCAAAAAAATTGAAAATTTTGAAACTCTTTATTGTTGATGTTCTTGCTAGACCCATATATAGTTATATATATTTGTTAAATCTCCAAACCATTTAGTATAGCAAATAAAAAACTACAAGTAGTCCATCATTTGTAATTGGTTAATTTTGAATTTACCCATCATTACTATCTAGTTTGGGGTCTCTGATCCCAAAATATGAATTCAGGTAACTTATCAACCAACTTTGGGCTTCTTTTTGTTCCTTTCGAATGTTAAATGGCCACCTTAAATTACTCCCCCACCCTAAAATACTATTGAAATACGTCATATCAGTTTGTTTGTTTTTCATTTTTTATAAATTGTCAAAGTGGCGATATTAAATGTTATATGGTGTTCCAAATTTCAGCATTCATCCATATATTGGATAGAAAATATCACATTAGCACGTATCACAAATTCTTTAATTCTATTTTCATCTACAATTAGGTGATTTCTTGCCCTCTTCAATTTCAATATTATTTGTATTCCAAGGGTGTGATGTATGGCCTATTATTTTGGTGCAAATGAATGCCAAGTCCCCCCCAAAACCCACATGCGACTTCATATGAGAGACAAGGGGCCTTGATCTTGCAAGAGAATGGCTTAAATTGAAGTTCTCCATAGCATTGGTACAAGGATCCCTTTTACATTTTCAAAAATATGTATTGGACCCTCAACCAACTCAAGGTTCAACCAACATTCAATATTCAACCCAATTTCACCACTTGTTGTTCAAACTAACAATGAACCAAGTCTTAGCCTTATGCAAATTAGAGTAACTTCTAAAGTTCTAGGGGTCATTTTTTGCTACAACCCACTCAAAATTGTTATATCTAATACAAAGAGTCTAAATTTTTAACTATTTTTTGCATATCCAACTATAGGATTTTGCATTCAATTAGTATGAGAATGTATACAACTAGAAGAAATTTCAAAAACTTTGATTGTATAGATTGTCACATATAAACATTTAAAGTAAAGATTTTTATTTATTTATTGCACTACATATTTTGAATTCTATAGGTACATTTGATTTTCATTTTAAAAATTTGTCAAATAGAAGTAGGTACAAAATAGAAGGAAAAACTAAATTGTTAATATTCTAATGAAAGATGGAATTGAAACATACTATTCCCAATAATGAGATTGTTTTATCAAAAGAATTGAACCTTCGGAGTTTTAAAAAAAAATAGATCCAACAAGTTATTTTTTCAAGAAGATGCTACGATTGCCTTCAAAAGAAGATGCTCTATACTTTTCACATCACTTATTAAAATAAAAAAGAATCAAATTTTTCAATAATGAAATTTGGGCTACATTAGGTTGAATTAGTCATCGACTGGCCACAATCAACTTGGCTTTGATAGTGGTCATGGAATGATTGTTAACTGCAATAAAATTGACTTCTACCTTTTGAGTGTAAATTCATCACACGAAGTGAATTTTTTAGGCCTGTGACCATGATGTTAGAACATATTGTGAGTGCTTTAGGTGAGTGAGATGACAATTATGAATACACTTTTAGATGGTTTGGGTGTAATTTAGAGACTCTTTTAGATGAAATGGACATCACACTCCAAATATTCGTAAAAAATTCATAATTAATTAATCCAAAAAAATATAATTGAATGGCTCTCTGCATTTCTCACGTTTTTTTCTTTATGTGGAAAAAAATTTGAAAATTTTCAATAATACCAACAGGGCAAAAATTTGAAATTTTTAACCCGTCAGGGTCTTTTTGCCGGTCTATCATTGGCTGGTTTACCTTATTTAAGCGAGGAAGTTTCTGTGTTGGTGGGGGGATCATTTAATTCATGAGCTTATTTTAACCGGTCGTCTCTGTTACAGCCCATTGTAGAGGTTTGACTGGGAGTTATAATTGCCTGCCAACTTCAAGTATAAGTAGTTTATAATAGTATTAATAAGAGTATCCTACATATGGGATAAACACAATTTTGAACTTAAATAAATTTTTATCAATTATAAATATATGTATATATAATGTTTTTCATTTATATAATTGTTTAAATTTATTTTAAGAAATATAAAAAATATTTGGATTTTTTAAAATATACTTTAAAAAATTTATACTTGAGGAAGGTATGGGTATTGTAAAACTAAGTTTTTAATTCTCCAATGATGTTTTCTAAAGAATCAAAAATCTCCTTGTTCAAAATTTGTTTGTTTGGTGCATGCAAAAGTAAACAACTAATAGTACTTTGACTTTGTAGCCTAAATGCGTTGATTCGCAAGCCACATTCAATGTAGAAGTGGGTCAAGTAGGTTGAAATATTCCAAAAACATGCAAAAAAACACTTTTGTCAACGATTCTTTTGAAACCAAGCTTGAAAGGCTTGACTTATAGTTTAAGGGTTAAAAGTCAATAGCTCTTGGAAATGAGCCTTTATTATGTATGCTAGAATTGGTGAACTAATTCACATTTCAAACTCATTCTAAAATTTTTAAGTGCAAATTTTAAAATGGGTTAATTTGATCTATGGTGGAATCTCTTATTCATTTAACCACAAACTATTAATTAATCGCTTATATGTATACTCTTAAGTCTAAAACACATTTTCCACTACTTTGGGCTACTATCCAACTTATATTGAGACAATTTTGTATATTTTAAATGGGTGAGTAAATCCAATTTTTTTATATTATCAAGTCAATTATGGATGTAACAAGGTTTTATATATTCAAAGAAACCTCTTATTTAAGTAATTTCACTTTATTCTATGATCATTTCAATGATTCGTAATGAAATTTTGTTTATTTTGTAGTGATGAATTCAATTTATATAGAGAAACTCAATTTGAGAGTATATTTATAATTCCAAAATGATTTTTTGCACATTGAAAAGAATGAATTTCTAGAAACTAATTAACCCTTAAGGTTCATGATGATGTTTTACCAAATAACACTTCAAAAGAACTATTTCTAATGTGAAGAGTTGCAACAAAAAAGATTATTTTTTGCATATTAAACTATAGGATCTTGTATAAGAACAATTTTAGACACTTTAACCTTGTAGATTGTAAGATACTAGTCTTCAAAGTGAAAAAAATGTTTTTTTGCACCTTACTTTACTAGATTTTTAGACTTTCAATCCCCTTACCAATTAATTCTTTATATTGTTTCTTCTTAAAAAATTATTAAGTAGAAAAATTTATAAGGATGGAAGGAAAAATTATAACATTAATAGTTCTAAAAAAATATTAAACCACGTTGATCCTAGTGGTGAGAATGTTGTAGCAAGTAATCCACATCCTATGATTGGGCATGTTTGTTTTGAAAATTATGAAAATTTAGTTCATAAACAAATCCTATAAGCTATTTTTTCACAAAGTACCGTGATTGCCCCAAAATTAGACTCTTTATAAATTTCACATCACCCATCCAAATGGAATGAATCAAATATTTTCACGTAGACATAAATATAATATATGAGAAAAAAATAATCAAAGACAAATATTTTGAGTTCTGAGTTTTTATTTGTTGCCTAGGTTCAAGCATTTTGTACTTAGGAGGGCATAACTTTGCTAATGGGTAACAAATGAAATAAAGGAATTATATTCCTAAAAACTTAACTCCAAAAGTACTTTGTCTCCCATCCATTAAATAAAAACTTGGCATAGAAACTTTAAAAATTTTGTTTTTCATAGATTATTATATAAAATACTTTGATAAATTCCATCTGGATTGATTTGTTTTGGAACTCACTTTCAAAATTTTCAAGAAAATAAAGTTCCACGAGGTTTACTATACTTACTAGAACAGTCTCACCATTGCGATTACCGCAATATGACTTGACTTTTGTTTTTATTAATTAATTAATGTCAAAATTGATGTTTTATGAAAAGTTAAGAAACAAATAGTGAAATTTTTAGAAAATGAGTAAAAAATTGTATCGAAAGTTTCACTAATAAATTGTTAGTGTTGAAGGTTTTATTTACTCAAATGAAGAATTCCATTGTAGAGTTGGAGGATTTTTGAATTGGTGATCATTGTGACTAGTGTCTTAGAGAAAAGAGAACAATTTACTATCTAGTAAATTTGGTTAATCATCGAAAGCAAATAAATGAACCACTACCTTTGACCTGTGTAAGAATACAATTTGTTTTAGTTCCATCTTAGAGCTATTAATGATTTAGTTTGGCCTTCAATCTTGTATCTACTTATATTTAACAAATTTAAAAAAAATAAAAATTGAGAATTTTTTTGAATTTTTTTTTCTAGACTTCCAATTCAATTCTTCAACATTATTTTTAAAAATTCAATATTGATAGAGCAAAAATTTTAAGCTAAAAAGATTCAAAGTTTCATATTCAATTCATACAAGGTACAAGAAAACTCATTTTCTTCACTTTAATTACAAATATCTTAGAATCTACATGATTCACGGTTGTCATATCGAACGGAATCTCACTGTTCACGGACAGAATTGGACCGATTAGGGTTGACCGGTTGTGAACTTTAGAGGCTTATAACTTTTGCAAAAATACTTCAAATCGGGCAAATGAGATGTTTTTAGGCATCTACAGTTTTTAGGTATCTACAGTTTTTGTAGATGCCTAAAAACATCTCATTTGCCCATTTGAAGTATTTTTGCAAAAGTTATAAGCCTCTGAAGTTCACAGCCGGTCAACTCTAATCGGTCCAATTCTGTTTGTGGACAGTGAGATTCCGTCCGATATGACAATCATGACATGATTAAAGTTTCTATAATTTCTTCTATACATTCTTATGCTAGTCTAGTGCAAGATCTTGTGGTTAGATATGTGAAAAAATAATTTATAAACATTTTTTCTTATTTCCCCTTTGTAGTAGAAATGGTAGATTTGAGTGTTTTTGGATGAAAAAAAATTCTCAAGACTTTAGGAATTAGAGCACAACCCTTCATTCTTGATGCAAGACCCAAATCACCTCCATCCTTACAACACAATCCAAATCCCCTCCATTCTTAAGTTACAACCCACATCATTTCATTTGTAGACAATAACCAAATTACCTCCACAAAGCACAACCCAAATCACTTTAATTCTTAGAATACATTCCAAATCATTTTATTTTCCTAGAGCACAATCTAAATCACTTCCATTCTTAAAGCACCATCCAAAGTTCGGGAAGAACCAACAACTAGTTCAAAGTTAGTTGATGGAATTGGGAAAAAAATTAGTTGCAATTTGAAAACATTTGTAAAAAACTAGTGCAAAAAATCTATAAGATTTTAGTTTTTAGCAAATAAATTGGATTCCATACTTAAAAAACTTATTAATTTTGGGAATTGCAGGGAAATAGTTGGTAGAAGAAGAAAAGTTTCCCGAACATTGGCACCATCTAAATCACCTATATTCTTTTAGCCTGTTTCCATTGAGGGGCTAAACTTGAGGTCCATCTAAGTTGACCACATGCAAAGAGGAGTGAAAGCTTGATGTATGATACAATTGTGAAAGCAAGCTCCAATTTAGGTTCGTCGAAAACGTTGATCTCCACTCCATTCCATTCTAGAACGTTATTCGACAATTCTCCCACCCGAAGTCCCGAACTCTTCACCTCGAGATCCACTCCCAATGTAGGAGTTCAAATCCCCCACTCCGTCATCGCCTCATCATGGCCTTGCAAAATCGTTTCTCACCACCACCCACATTCCACCCCTTCAATCCAAGTAGCAACAAAGCGCCACTGCTGCTTCGCAATGGGGTGCACGTTGGCAGCAGTTGTGGGTTTCTCGATCTGCTATCAAGAGAGGCGAGCATTTGGAGCAAGGAGGCGATTCCATGGCGCCACCGCCGTGTGGTGTGTGCCTCCGGAAGAATTGCAGCTGTTTCGCAGAATAGGAAGTCTCGCATTCTGGTAATACTTAATGTCTGTGCTCTGGTGAAGATTGCGATTGCCATTTCGGTGGAACGTGAGAGTGACAGGAATGTCAATTGAGAGAAATGGACTAGGGTGGAGGATGTGGAAGCAGTTCATTCGGTGCTCTGTTTTTAGGGTATAAGGTTTAAGGTTTAAGGGTTACCATATCCTCCCAGTTGCATTCCTCTCAATCCGCGTTCATTTAGGATATGGGAATTTGTTCATATGGGAACCTGAGTTCTCACTTCAATTAAAGAGTTTTCTGATTTTTGGGTGTAGTTGTGCATTCTGTTCTCGTACAGGGGTAGAGTTTCACGAGTTCGATCGAAAGAAGCAGGTTTAGGGTTTAGGGTATGGCCCTGTTTGAATTGTATTCTTCACTGTATGATCAATCGAATTGGTCGTTTTTGAACCATGAAACCTTGTGTTGAAGACTTGTAAATTGGGCCTCATGTGTTTCTAGCAGTTTCGAGTAGGTCATATGGGAACTTTTTTTTGTTTCACGATATACATTCTCTGACCAAAACATGCAACGTTCTTCACTGATCCTGGGGATGTAGACTTTGTCACCATCTGAAATGCATTCTTCACAATAGTGTCAATCAAATTGGTCATTTTAAAGCCATATCCTTTAGAGGTTAAGACTCACATTGGGCCTCATGTTATTTTAGCAGATTTCAGTTGGTCAAATAGGGACTTTTTGGGTGCATTCTATATATTTTTTCACTAGCTCATGCAACGTTCTTCACTGATTCTACGGTTATAAATTTGGTCTCGTCTGAATTATATTCGATCAATCGAATTGGCCATTTTATTATCATGAATCCTTGGTCCTTTAGGGCTTACTTGACTGACCGTTTTTTGGTGTGCAGGTTAGCACAGGAGACGTGATGGGCGACATTCACGGCGCTGCTCTCGTCCGGGCTCTCATTGACGCAGCGGGAGAGGAGATCGAAGTGTATGCTGTGGGTGGCAAGCGGATGCAGGATGCAGGGGCTGTTCTGATTGGTGGGTGGTGCGTGAATCCGCTTCCTACTTTTTCATGAAATAGAGAAAGCGTGTGTCTTCTTTTTTGTGCTTGAATGCTTACATTTCTCCTCTGCTTTGTTTAGGAATTGGTCTCAAGCTTCATGATTGTTTGCTGGGCTGGGCTTCAAATCATGGAAGTCATTAGTAAACTTGGGAGCTCTGATTCTATTGCTGTTTAACACAAGTGGCACAACATGGCTTGCTTTTGAACCTTCATAATGTAATCCATAAGACTGCTGTTCATACATTTTTGCAAGAAAGATTACTAGTCGAAATGACTGCTTCTCTTTCGGAAACTTGTCTATCATACTTGCACGGTTTATTTACCTTGTTCATCACCACGCTCTCCAAGATAGAGAGCTTCGGAATTGTAAATTTTTATATTCTGTGACGTAGCAGGAAGTTTTTTCATTGAACTTTTAGTCCTAGTGTGAGCTTTGTGTATAAACTGTGATACGGACTAGGTATTGGAAATCAAGGACATTTTATTATAAATAATTCAAAAGTTAGAAGCTGCCGATAATTATTTGATGATTATGGCCTTGCTTAGCGTTTCAAAAGGTCTTGTTTGCCAGGCATAATGCCATTGCAGAGGTCATTTTGAAGTTACAACTAGAGTTTGATCCTTCCAATAGTTATTTTTGGCACCTAATCTGCAATATACAATAGTAGGATCTTGAAGATCATTGCAAGTTTCCAGCCACTGATGCCAGTGTTCTAAAAGATTATAACTTTGAAAATTTTAGACCTCAAAATTCACCACTGCACATTGGAATTCAGGGTGAATTTGTGCACTTGAATCTCTTTAGTTTGGTTGCATTTCTTCTGAATGGGATTCTTTAGGAGGTTCTAGGCACAAATAAGAAGGGCTAGCGTTATGGGCTCTATTCCTCCTCCTCTCAACCATTGAGACTCTGCAACAGCAGGTTCAAAATCTTGTATTTGCATTATAGATACTCTAGTCGTGCAAGTGGGATGGTATATAGATCTGAACTCAAAAATTTTGGAACCCATTTGATGCAGGGGATAATACGGGATTAAGTTCCATTGGGCTACTGGAAGCATTGCCGCTTATAATTCCTTCTATTCAACTTCAGCTACGTACACGCAGCTTTTTGAAAAATCATCCCCCCGACCTAGTGGTATGTCTCTTAGTTTCTTCGTTTACTCTACGTCAATCTATTGATAGAAATTCCTCGTACTGTTTTCTTATTGTGAAGTGGCGTTACCATTGACTCATTTTACCAATTTATCTGTCTGTGTATGTCCAAGTAAGGGTCACTTGTCTCTGAGGAAATCAGCTTTGGAGTTTGTAGTAGCTATTCTAAGGCCACTCTTCTGGGATGCAGGTTTTGATTGACTATCCAGGCATCAACATATCTTTTGGAAAGTATGCCAAGAAAAACTTCGGTAATAGAAACATTTCATGCTTGTTGGGATCACAGTAGTAGCGTCTTTTTATAATTCGTACTTCTGTGTGACTGGAGATCCCACCCTCGGAGGTATTTTAGAAAATCATTCCTGTTTGCAAGGTTTATGGTAGAAACTACCTTAAATGGCTTTACACTTGGGAAGGTTTAACATTGTTAGGTTTCTTAGAATTCCTCTGGGGATTACAGTTGCCTATTATTTGTATTGGTTTTGATCACTATGCCATGTTAGAGTGAAGAATGATATAAATATTTGCTAGCTTAGGTTTCTTCTATTGATGAATCCTGCTACATACCCATGCAGGTTGCAAGGTAATCTATTTCATACCACCTAATGAGTGGCTATGGAATAATTCACGAACGGGAGCTATTATTGACTCTTGCGATGCGATTCTCTCGGTTTACCCTGGCGAGGTGGGTCATATGTGTTGACATTTATTTGTTCGAATTGCGCTTTCTAGACTTGAATGTGGCCAACATGTTTGTGTGGTGCAAAAGTCACATGAGAGAATGAGAAAATAGTAAGTGTTTGGCTTTTCGTGTGCACAGACGGATTACTTTCGCAAATCGGGTGGACATGTTGTAGAAGTCGGGCATCCTTTACTTGATCGCTGCAGTTCAACTCAAACTCGAACGCAGGTTTCATTTCAACCTATGCATTTGTTGATTGTCTCTGTCCCTAGGTGGGAGAGACTTAAGCAAAGGTTTGAAAATGTAAAATGTTATGGTTTGTGAAATCAATAGCAGCGTATTGAGGCCCATTATTCCAAGGAATTAATTTCTTATGTCTAGTAGAATTGTGATATGTGGTTAGTGACATTCCCCAAGGGTTTATGAGTTTTTCATTAAGGTGTGCAAATGAAGTGTTTGGATCGAGGATTATTTTGAAGGAGACATTTGAAAATCATACATTTATGTTTGGTGTAGAGACACTTGCGGTTAGCCGCTTGTTGTATGTGTCACATCGTATCTTAATGATTAAAGCTGAAACTCCATGAGTACAGGCTGGCCAGGTCAAGCCAACCTGGGTGCTATCCATGTTTCTCACCGAGGTTATGCAGGCGAGGGAGGCTCTTGGGTTTAGTGACGAGGACATAGTGATCCTATTGATGCCTGCATCACGGACTCAGGAACTGAGACATGTTTGGCCAATTATTGCATCAGCGGCGAAGCTTTTGCTGAAACGTATTCTTGCCTTAAAAAGGTAGCTTCACCTCACATGTCTACCTAGTGAACCTTCTCGTTTTCCAGTTGTCTGCTGGTTATCTATACAATGTCTTGCGAATGCTTAGTCGACTTTGAACTGGCTAGTTTGAAGGGAGAAATCGTTCGTTGCAGTGCAATGTGAAGGTTTTTGTTTCTGAATTCTGAAGCGTGTAATGAACAGCCACCATCATGTGCACTTCATTGTCCCATGTGTTTTACCAAGTGGAGACCAGTTGATTAAGCAAAGTTTTGAAGAGTTTGGTCTCGCTGGCCATGCTTCTCTTTGGCAGGTCCGTATTCACAATCGTTACTGCATTGTTGTGTACTTATATTTAAAGATCGTTGTGAACCCCGAAAATATTATCAATGTCCTTGTAAGGATAGAAGGCATTGAGATATTTGCAGTTCCTTTTCTCTTATAATGACACTTAAGCAATGTATTTCCATGTAGAAGTCTGATTCTTGCCCTAGAATTTTTATATGTAGATTTACTGCTCTTATATGTAGAGCATAGAGTGGTCGAATGTTAGAGTAGACATTCTAGTACATCATTTATGAGAGATGCTGTATTTCCTCGTGATGCCAAATCTGCCTTGTTATGGGCACTCGGCACCTGGATGGGACAAAAGGGTATTGAAGAACTATGCTCTGAGTTGTCGTGCAGGGAGATACACAGAGATTGATGCCTGCTGCGGACTTGGCAATTACTAAGTCAGGCAGTGTAAACCTGGAACTGGCCCTTCATAATGTGCGTCAGCACTTTTCCACGTTGTCTCAATATTTCTCTAATCCTCCTTTCATGCTAATGCACATTATCAATCATGCAACATTTGTATTCACTTGCAATGAGCTCATAGTTGATGTATTAAACAGAATAATTGAGTTTTGCCGCATAAACTGGTGCGCGCGCGCGCGTCTGTGTCAGAAAGGAGAAGAGGGTGGGAAAGAGGTCAATTTTTCCGGCTTCACGTGCTACATAGAACTTGTTAGAGTAGACCTAGCGAACTGGATTTTGAGGGTCTGATCCCATTGCAATGAATTGTGACAAGTAGGTTCCTCAGGTGGTAGTTTACAAACTGGACAAAGCAACAGCATGGATCGCGAGAAACGTTTTCCAGTTTGATGTGAAGTACATATCCTTGGTTAATTTGATCCTCCAGGAGCAGGTATATGTCTCTCAATGACCGTGTGATGAGCTGGCTTTTCTCTGCTCGTCCGTTGTCATGTTTTGAAGACTTCTTTCTGTTAAGGTCGAGGAAACTATTTGCGACACCTTTAAGCATTTCAACTAATGTAGGAGCGTGATTTTGGGAGATCACTATAGAGCTATGGAGGGATCACATTAGTTATAAGATCGAAATTTGTTTAGATCAATTCTTTTTATTAAGATTAAGATGAAGTTCTTATGCATTTTGAAAGTGGGAGGTTGTAGATCACCATTTCCATTCAATGATTTATAGCCAGATAGGGACTTGATCCCGTCTCCCATCTGATAGATCTCGTAATATCCACACTTGAGATATGATGTAGGTGGTGCCGGAGTTCATACAAGATGATGCAGAGCCAGTGAATGTGGCGAATGCTGCCTTCGATCTTCTGCCACTATCAGACTCGAGACACAGTATTTTGGATGACGGTTACGCCAAGTTGCAACCGTTGCTGGGAAAACCTGGTGTTGTAAAGAGGGCAGCTCAGTACATATTAGAATCTCTGATTTCTGATAGACAATGCCAAAGATAATGCTGAATTCAAGTACCTGACACTTTATTCTTTCAAGCTACCATGCGAAGAAAGTTTGAGGGTTTGGTTTAGTAGTGTATTCCCAGGAGCCAATCATATCATGTTAAAAAAGAACTGACTGCCCGAGCATGAGTCTTTGCAGCGGAATGCATCAATGGAAAGTTTCGAGCGAAACGGTTCGCATAGCTTTTGCTTTTCAGCTTTTCCAGCACAGGTGACTCAGCAACTGTAGGAAGCGCATGGGAGACGCAAGCTTGATGTGAATGATCAATTGTCTTGGTATCGTTGGTAGTCCATTCTTCTTTCTTCTTTACTGTCTGCAATGATGTTGCTCGTGTAGATTGACTGAAACTTGTAGAAAGCACAGTAATAAAGATACTTGGATTTAGAGGAAGGATGCACTTGAAGTAGCATGAATTTATGGACTAAGCCATTTACACCTAAATGCAAGGTCCAAATAAGTACTCTAGCAGGGTTTTTATTAATGGAATTCCTTTATTTCTGCTCAGTGTTGTTGGCAATTGAGACCATCTTAGCATCTTAGCATGTATTTTTTTAGACCATTCCATGCACAATTTTTGCACACAATTTTTGGATGACTGGTCATGATTCATAGCAGTGTGCATTAATCCATCATAATTTTCAGATAATTTGTGAAGTATTCTTTGACTGGCTTGGCACCACAATCTTTATTTTATGTATTTTTTCTAGTCAACAAGTCAACCATCAGGTACCAAAGTGAATGGGGACTGTTCAGTCAAAGTATTGGTCAACCTATATTCAGTAGCAACTGGAATAACATGCTGATCTCAATCTCTATGAACTGATTTCAGTATGGATGTTTGTAAATTGTATCCAAGGTTTTGTCCTAGGTACATTGTATACACTTTTTTTTTTTATATCAATTGAGACTGATAGTACAACACCTTGGAGCCTCTCAATATTTTCCTTTCTCTGTACTGTACTTCAGTACTAGCTTATCCTTACAATGTAGTACATTTTATGTAAGGCAAGTGAACCTGCAGGGATCTCAGTGTCAACATGCCATAAATCGTCAGACATTGTCATGGACAATGTAGAGGAGGTCCTGCCTGAAATTTGGGGTTCTGGATGCTCTGCTTGACTAATTTTGTTTCGGTTGCTTGAGCTCTTTCACCTGCGCTCTGATCATTTTAATGCACAGTTTGTAACTTGCTCTATGTTCAATGTGCAATTTGTACATTGCTCTTGGTTTGATGTACAGTTTGTAATTCTTATATTGTGGAGTAAATCATCCATTTGTATCAATAAAAAATTTTATTTTTCAATTCAACAAGCATGTCACGACTTTGTTAGTCTTCAATTTTGGCACTCAAACAGTGTCAAATACTACATCCTTAACCCCTAAATGACTAACATGCATTTTTTTGGTAGTATAGAAATTTTGGGCAAGTACATGTGACTAGAGATTTGCATATTTTAGGTTGAAATTTTAATAGAAGGTGAGGACAAGGAATATCTTTCATATGCACCAAATTTCATGATACTTGAAAATATGAGTCAAAAGTTATGGTTGAATATGTTACTTTTTTTGTCAGTTGGACAATCTGTTAGGGCAATAAAAATCACATTTTTTAAAACCAAAAATTTGAAATTGGTTTTCTAGAGTTATATATACATGGAAAACTTTGAATCATTCTATTTTGATGAATGAGATGAAAGTTTTGAGCAATTTTTGTTTGCGGGTAGTTATGAATTCTCTACTCTAAAATAAACTTTGAAGTCTTTTATCTTATTCAATTTTCAATATTTTTTGAAAAAAATAAAATCATAGGATGTAGATTTTTTATTACACCATTGGAATTGGCATTTTTCAATTTTGTAACTAAATTCTTAACAATTTTATATTTTGAATCATTATCTACTTTTTTTCTACTTACTATTTTTTTCCTACATGTTGTACAATTCCAAATGATGTGAAATTTTTCAAGCATATAGCCAACTTGTCTAGGAAAAAGAATCCAAAGAAGCATCAACATTTGAAACATTTTTTCAAAGAAAAGTGAGCTTGTGAAGTGCAGTTGCCTTGTTTTTTGCAGGGCCAAAAAAATGATTTTAGTGAATTGGAATGCTAATATCTTGCAATCCACAAAGTGAAAATTTATGAAATTTTTACCACATGTTCTCAAGTCAGCATACTACAAGATCCTATGATTACATGTGTTCAAAAAAAGTTTTTTTCAAAAATTTGGTACTTGTACTAAAAATGACAGTTTTGGAACATTTTCAGTGAAAACATAGTGAAGGAACTTTAGGGGCCTACCTAGTTGGCTTTGGTAGGGTAAAAGGAAAGGAGTTGGTGCCAGGGTGACTTAAAAAAACCCATGGTGCAAATTCTAATCTACTCTTCATCTTGAAGACCTTGACAGGTTGAAATTCAGAGATGTGGACATAGTGGAGTCATGCAACCAAACAGTATTCCTTGACTTACGACTTTGCATGCTCAAATAGTACAGAACAAATACTAAAGCCCCTATCATTGCTTTCATAGTACTTGAATAGCATGTGAATGCTTTCTTTCTTTCTTTCTCATGTGCAGTGGGTGAACTAGAGATGTTACAAGTTGGTAAAAGACTTGGAAGATAGAAACTCTTACTTTAAGGCTGAATGGACAACATAGTGTTCAAGATGCATAGTAGTAAATGTTTACATCTGAATAAGAAGGATTATGACTTAAAATTTTATTTTGACTTCAAATCCTCTTCTACTGTTAGCCAATGAGATAGTGACAGAGTTGCCTTGAACACTAAATTTCAAGATATACTTGCACTGGGTAGTAGGGGAGGTGTTAGTAGTGGAATTTGCAAAGTGCATCTAGTCCAATAGTGTACCAAAGTTCATTCGTAAGACTCCCACTTCCAACACACTTAGCATCAAGTGAGAACATGCCATTCGGATTCTGATGCAAGTATATTTCTTTTTTCTCATTGGTGAATATTCCAGAATCTGCAGACACAAGAAATGATAAAAGGTGGTCTACAATGTCTTGTCTGGCAGTCAGTATTAGATATTCCTTGGAAAACAGTTGAAAAGAGAAGAGAATACAAAAAATGATGGCAGGAATGAAAATGGTTCACAATGGAAAATTGGGTCACAATTTGCAACCAGAGTGGATGGTGATGAGCATGACGTAGAAGCTGAAATGGTACGTTGCTGTACAAGGAAGGGTACTCAGTCAATGACAAAGGATAGGCTAACATACGTTTTACTTTACGTTTCAGAAAGACAATAGAAAGAGGATGCTGTCTAGAGTGCTGCTTTTGTAAAAAGAGGGGGTCACTCCCTGGTTGCAGTAGGAAATAAACATCAAGGCCGGCCTGTGATGAACATACAGCACTCAGCACCACCTGTTCAGTTGCCTCCTGTGCAGCCATTTCATGCCAGAAATTAGAGATTAAACTAAAGAAATTGGAGAGAGCGTGATGGAGATGATGAAGGTGCTGTCGTTGGTGGTAACAATTCTGGCATCCTGCTGTGTCTTGGAAGCCCTCGGCGCCACTCCTGACACCGGCACCCCAATTACGATGGTACACTCTTTCATCTGAATGCTTGGGTGACAATCGTATTGTTTGAATGGAAGTCGACCAGAGCCACCGCTAAATTCCAGAGACACTGGTGTGTATCTGCTTGTATCTTTTGGATTAACATTGATCGCCTGATATTCAATTTATTGTGTCATTGCAGCCTCAGTTCCCATTTCACTGGATCAAAGTTCACGGCTGGCTCATGTGGCTGGGAATGGGTCTGCTCATGCCCGTAGCCATTGTGCTGGTGCGCTTCACCCGAGTGGCTCGCGAAAAGGGGGATTTGAAAACTGTCAGGACTTTGGTGTACACACACATCTTCATTCAAGTAACTGCGGTGCTGGCTGTCATCTGTGCTGCTGTGGTTGGTATCACGAAATTCGACAACAGCTTTACATACACTCATGAGCGACTGGGTTTGGCCCTGTGGATCTTGGTGTGGCTTGCACCGCTTGTTGGCCTCATTCGCCCTGAGCAGTAAGTCATGTGCCCTGCTCTGCAATTTTGAGCTCCTGAAACACAGTTCCACAAAGGATTCATATATTTGTGCACCTTTTATTCTATTTAGAGTCTCACGAATTCACGAGTTTAATGCTGATTCAAATACCATATGTTAGCGTACCTACTGATGAGCACCATTTACTAAGCTTTAGACGCTTCGTTGAACACTTGTTGCTTGACTGACTTTTCACTCAAAAGCTTCTTGACGGTGGTTTCAAGGTGCACAAATTATCAGATAGAATTCATTACTATGATAAGTTATTTCAGTGTTACAGTAAATGGCAGACGACACTAAATAGAAATGATCATGTATTTGTAAAGTTATGGAAGTAACTGTAAATTTCCCACCTCGTTCAAACTGACGTCTTCTTTCAGATACCATTTTATTGAGGCACACTGAGATCTTTAACTGTTCTCTTGTTCGATGCCTGCTATGCAGTGGAAGAAGAACCAGGCCAATCTGGTATGGGATCCACTGGCTTTTCGGAACTGGTGGAGTGGTGCTAGGATTCTACAACATCTACAGTGGAATGCATGCATATGAGCAAATGAGTCAAACGAGCTTGCGGACGCTCCAAATACTGTTTTCCATTCAGCTGTCTGTGGTAGCGCTGGTTTACCTGACGCAAGACCGGTGGAGTTACGCGAAGCAACAGGGAACCTACTCCAAGTCTGTGACACCTGCTTACAAGGGGCAGAATGCCAAGGATGTAGGCGAACTGGAGGGTAATGCAAATGCCACCGTCTAGATCATCTTGATGGCTTCCTCAAAGTAGGGGGCACTATGTTGGTAGATCTGTAATTAGAAATGGCGATGATTCAGAGTTGTATAGAAAATATTGTTACATTTGTACAGCTGGTCATGAGCAGATCAGCTGGCCTAGCATTAGCATCGTTAAACACAGTACTGAAAGGCATCAACATATACATAGTCAATAAAAGCCCTTGGAATTTGCAGGGTCACCATGCGTGGAATCTATGTATCTGGTCTCAAATCTATAAATACAATATACAAACAATTGCTCAAACCTTCAGATTCGCACCTTATATCAGTAGAAGTGACAGCAGACTAGCTTTCCAAATCCTGCTCACGGATGTCAATGCAACTTCACCTCCCTGGTCCACTTCTGTGTGGCAGGCTTGGTCTCACAGGTGAACTCCCAACACTCGTTTTCTCAAGGACTTGTTACCAGCAGCTGGAAACCCTGTATATCCATTAGGAGTGGCATTTCCATTGTTACAACTGGATCCTAGAAATGCAGCCCCATTGTCCAACAATTCGGCTTTGGCATCTCGCATCCAGCCGCAACAACGGAAAATGGACTCTAAGTGGATAACACCACGTAGCCGCGGCCTAGGACAAACTACAACTGTGCACACATACACCACGATGGAACCCACGCAGGCACTAATGTCCAAGAGTGATATCCAAACCACTTCCCTAAATGCCCACCCTTTAGACTTCATTAAGACAACTTCTTAATACTTCTTTAAGACCACCCCTTTCCACGGCCTATCACTTCCTCATCGGAAATTATAAATCACCAATCTGACCAGGCTTCAGAGCCTCAAAAAGTAGGATGAAATTAGGGTGACAAGATCTGAAGAGTTGCAGTGAATTTAGACCTCTTCCTAAGTTTACTCGAAGGAGGACATTCATAAGCGCTGATGATAACTTCGAAGTAGTGCTTATCGAGCCCAGATCCTTCTTCAAAGGTTAGACTAACTGAGCAGGTCCCGACGAAAGAGTACCGGTACCCAGAATGAGCTCAACGACTGCTTTTGAATGACCAACGAAGAAAAGAAATGATCTCAAACTGTGGTTGAGAATATAATGTTACAAGGGATTTCAACACCCGGCAGCAGCCTCCTCAGCCAGCCGCATAACCTTCCTCTTTGAAGACTAAACCCGCACCTTCACTTAAATTCAGGCAGATACTATGATGCGCAACTGACCTAGCCAAAAGTATACCATGCCCAAAGCACAGTAAACCGATGTAAGCATCAAAGGGAGAAACGGAAGAGCGCTTCCAAAGAAAAACGAATGCAAGCACTGTCCATAAATTTCTACGAACACCAAACCTCCTAAATAAAAACTGTCCAATGAATTTCCTAATAAAGACTTCCCTGTGGAGTCAACATTGCCTTTATCTTCTGCATTCACATCTTCCACCTTTGAAACTTCACTCTCGGCACCGGTGTCAAACAATGCCGAGAAGGCCAGCCACATTACAAGCGCGTAAAGGAGGAGAATCGTCACCTTGATAGGATACTCGTTCATCTCAAAAAGCAACGGAAAAAGCGAGTACGTTGAAACGATAGATAAAAACAGAAAAGCTCTCGCATCCTCCAGATGCTCCACCGCCACCACGCTAAACGGGATCACCATGTGAAGGGAAGCTTTCTCATGGACATGCCACCCGAACATAAATCCACATGTGAAAACGTAGCTCACCCAGCGGATGAATGCTTTTGGCGACGGCTTCCGCCAGGCTTGTACGAGGCACGGAACCATGGCACCAAGAACAAGTACCGCCGACACACGAGGACTGATCTGGGGAAAGACGCTATATGGTGTAAAATCTCCAACCAGACCGCCTGTTGACCCCGCTTCAGGACTTGCAACAGAAAACCCCAAACGTCGTCCGATCACAGCAGCGAGCTTGTCACCCACGATGTACAGCGCCCACGCATTCGGGGCCCAGTATGCATGACACAACCCCCGCCCAAAGGGGAACAACCGATCCAAAACTTGCGGAATCTCACCATAATATGCAAACGGACCAAAAGCTAAAATTAGGGTTCCCAACACCACACCTGCCATTGCACAGAATCGAGCAATTGCCCCTCCGACACGAGATCCTCGACAATAATGTCGAAGAATGTACACGAAGTACAGAGGCCCTGCAATTGCGAATAAGTGCTTGAAACAGACGAGCACGGCAAACCCTAATCCGCCAATTAGGTCATTTCCGTCTCGCATTTTCGCGAGCGACAACAACAGGATCCCAAACAAGAATCCATTGTACTGAAAGTGAATGTGATCCACAATCAAGAGTCCCGGGGAGAAAAGAACCGCGAGGTAGAGCACTCTCCGTCTCAATTCTTCGAAACCCTTCCCGATTTCGTACAAACCCCAATACAGCATCCCGTCTGCCACCATGACTGTGACGCGTTGAAAGAGCACCACGGAATAACCGTCGTAATTGTGGCCATGGACAAGGTCGACGATCCGGGGGTCGATCCGGGAGGCGAAAAGGGCGAGGAAGCGTTCGAAGAAGGCGAAGAAGGGCGGGTAATCGAGCGTCCACTCGCTGGACTTATCGGAATACCAGAAACGGAGAGGGAGCGAGTGCGTGAGGGCCAGCCAGTGGCGGTGCACCTCGAAATCCGTGCTGTGGTACGCGGGCACCAGGAGAAGCTTGACAAGGGTGGCGATCGCGGCCAGCCACGCCAAGTCCCGCAAATTGGTCCGCGGCGTGGCGCCCATGGCGGATAGCGTTGCGGGAGAGAATGATTCACGGTGTGATCATCGTCATGTCAGTGAGCCATGCCCCGCTGGGTGGGAACAGAAAGGTTTAGAATTGCTCCTTCCAAAGCAGGAGGTAAGCTAGCACATCGCATTTTCTCGCACATTCATCAATCGCTAGAGTCACAAGTACGATTGTCTCTCCAGAACAATCGGTTCCTTCACTCATATCTACACAAAATAGTGAAATTAGGTTTCCTTAACAATTAGGTTGCTTTATGGTATGTTTGTACCTGGCGTTAAGCCAGAGTCTTTGGGGCGCTGTCAAAAAGAGAATTGTGTGTGTTCGCACTTCTGCTCTCTAGCAAATGTCAATCCTAGGTGGACGGCAAGTTGGCAAGGGAAAAGAATGGTGGCCAAATCAATAAATGAAGATACTATTCACACAATTACATGAATTCCAAAAAATGTTACATAGCGCCTAAATCAATAGGAAACATAGATTCTAAATCATGAAGAGTGTTGTTAGTTAATCAAACTCCAAATGGGCTATTAATTAAGAATAGCTAAGCCAATTAGGAGATATTGTTCGCGGAATTTCATGGGCCACTCACAACTTCGGGTTTGATTGGGGAAAACAAACTCTTAATATACAAGAGGGGTGGTAGGAAGTAAAACAATCCATGTGAGACATGTGAATGAAAATTAGTAAGAGCTCAACTTCTCATAGTTAAATCGAATGCAGGAAGTAGAATTCTTGTAAACATGGAAGAAAGATTTTTTTTCAAAAAAATTTGAACTAGGAAAAGTCAAGTCAAATGCAAGAATTGTGTTTGAAGTAGAATTTCAAACCTCATGTAAGTATAGAAGAATGATTTTTTTTCAAAAAATTTTGAACTAAGAAAAGTCAAGTCACTTCATATTGCCATCAAACTTTTTCAATTTTGGCAAATGGTCAATTGCCATTGGTATTGATGCTTACATTCTTCTCCATGATGTGGATGAATTTTTTGGATGAGGAAAGTTATCTCATGACTCACCACTTGTCCACATGGAGGCACATACAATTCTCTAAACCCAAGTCATGAACTAGTGCACCAACCCATGCAACACATATGGTTCCTACATTACTGCATCCTTCTATAGTAACTATACTTATTTATATAGTGTAGAATGTCAAGAAATTAGTGTGGGCCAACCTAATTTCACTATTTAGATTCAGTGTACAATTTAAGGTGAGGACAATGATGACAAAAGAAATCTTGCATACCAACTTATCAAATAACTTTGGATTCAACTCACACCTCTAATGCACAAATTACAAACCTTCTCAAATTTTAACCCCTAAAGGACCAAACTATGTTTTTAAATATTTTTTTGAACAATAGAAAAATCCACAAACATATTTTTTAATATTTTTTTGAACAAATGAAATGCTCAAAGGCATTTGCATCTAGGTAGTGTGCTCATAAGACGACCCTTTAAGGGTTGGTTTGCCTTTTCGATGGTTTTTAGATGTACAAAAATATTTTCTTTTCTTTTTCATTTGAAGAAAAATTCATGTGGAGTGTAACACAAGTGGTTTCATATTTTTTCAAAGCATTTATGAATGACTCATGAATTTCCAAAGAATTATGTGATAGGCACCTATTTTTCATTGTAGGCCTTGCAAAATCCACACATGTCCAGTTTGAAAAAAGATATGGCTTAACCAAAAATAAGCATTGTTGCATTCAAAATGTAATACACAAGGTTCCTAAATGTGACCTTTATTAAAAATAAATGGACCCAAATTCTTTTTAACATTTATAAGAAGGAAATTGGGGCACCAATTCTCATTTAGAAAAATGAAGTGAACACACCTTAGCTTTGAAATGAACCTTGGCTCTTATTCCATCCATTGGCAAAGTATAAACCAATATTTGACAAATCTTATTATGCTCTCACATTATTGGTTGTGTATTTTTGAACCACTTATAATCCATTTCATAATTTTCAAATTTATTGGTCTTGATTTCAAATTACCAAAGTTTTTAGAAAAAAAGTGAAAAAAATTCATATCTAAATGAGTCAAAAATAAATGAAAAATGGATTAATAACCTTTTGAATATTTTGGTTGAAAGAAAAGCTTAATATACACACATGGGGTGGTAGGAGGTAGAACAATTCATGTGGAATATGTTAACTATAATTAGTAGGAGCTTGAGTTCTCATAGTGAAGTCAAATTAATGTATTCCACATAGGTTGTTTGATCTCCTCCTACCCCACATATATACAAAGAACTTTACTTTTTCATTTATGAAATCAATAATTATTAAATTAAGTTGGTAAAGTGTTTGAAGCTATACAAGCCTACGGTAGTTCTTAACATATTCAAGTTGAAATTTTCATATTCCAAATCTAAAGCAAGCAAATTTTTTTAGACTAAATACTTCACCTCTTAGTGCATTAGCCGTAGGGCACAAAAGGAGTGGGACTACTGTGGTCTTCAAAATCCCATTGGCTGTCTTCATCTGCTGAGTTTGTCGTAGGGATGCTTTAAATACCAAGGAATTCTCACAACAGTGCCACATGAAAGTGAAAAGTTGTCCTCATGGCCATGAAGACAGTTGTGTCTAAAGGTGAAGCACTAGTTTTCAACCACGCCTATTACCAAACTTGTAGGATGCAATACTTCCAACTTTAAGTTGGAACTCAAGCTTGCAATGTGTTTTTTTTTGTTCTTTTCAAGGTTGGAACTAATTACTAATAAGGTTATGATACATGTCTTGAAATAGTGAGCAAGAAAGTAGGAAGTAGTGAGTGACAAAGTAGTTCTTGAATGATCAAAATTGAAAAACTCTAAACATTAGCTACTAGACAAATGCACTTTTTGGCTCCCAAAAATCACAATAATTTCAATTTTGGGAATAAAATTTTGAACATTTTGCTATCCCCATATATATTTCCTATCTTCCTACATGAGAAAAAAAATTGCACCACCTCATACTCCTTACCATCTATACATTAAGACAGGATGTTTGTTTTGTTTTGTTTGTTTTTATTTTGTTTGTTTTGTTTTGTTTTGTTTGTCATGTTGAGATCTCCTAGACCATGCATCCCCTGGTCACGTTCTTAGTACCATCAGAAAGCCCTTGGCGAGAAGGGGTGCACCGACTTGGTTTCGTGGTGTTTGGACGTACAGTGTGAAAGTTATGCATTTTTGAGTTGTTTTTGGTTCTAAAAAATTAGAAAATTACTTTTACTTATATTTTAGTCACAATCATGGTATCTTCAGAAAGTGCTCGGCGAGGAGGGGTGCACCGGCTTGGTTTCGTGGTATTCCGACTCACGATGTGAAAGTTATTGAATTTTGAAGTATTTTTATGAACTAAATAATTAGAAAATTAATTTTACTTTTGTTTTGACTGTGGTAATGGCACAGGGCACACTAGTCTATACCTTAAATTAGGTTGTTTGTTTTGTTTTATTTGTTTGTTTGTCACGTTGAGATCTTTTGGACCCCCCGGTCGCATGTTTGGTACCATTAGAAAGCCCTTGGCAAGGAGGGGTGCACCGGTTTGGTTTGTTGGTGTTCGGACGTATAGTGTGAAAGTTATGCATTTTTGAGTTATTTTTTGTTCTAAAAAATTAGAAAATTATTTATATTTATATTTTGGTCACAATTTTGGTACCATCAGAAAGCCCTTGGAGAGGAGGGGTGTACTGGCTTGGTTTCGTGGCGTTTCAACTCTCCATGAGAAAGTTATTGAATTTTGAAGTTTTTATGAATTAAAAAATTAAAAAATTACTTTTACTTTTATTTTGACTGTGGCAATGGCACAGGGTATACTAGTCTATACCTTAAATTTGTTTTTTTTGTTTTTTTTGTTTGTTACATTGAGATCTCCCAAACTATGCATCCCCCAGTGCGTGCTTGGTACTGTCGAAAAGCTCTTGGCAAGGAGAGGTGCACCAACTTGGTTTTGTGGCGTTTGGACATACAATGTGAAAGTTATTGAATTTTGAAGTTTTGTGAACTAAAATTAGAAAATTACCTTTACTTTTGTTTTGATTGTGGTAATAGTACAGGGCACACTAGTCTACTCTATAATTGCTTAAATGATCGACTACTGATGAGAGAGGAGAGAGCATTACAAAAAAATTGAGCCTTGTAGAAGGCTGTTAAGAAGATTTGTTGACTATCATTAGTGGGTTTCAAAAGTGCACTATTCCCCTATACCCACTTAATTTGAAAAACGGGTAGTGCATGATCAAGCTCAAAAATGGACCGTCAGAATTCCTAAACCATACTAACAACAGTTGATTCACTTCTACACATCACATTCAATAACAATAAGAACTACCTTCTCTTATACAAAATGATATGGAATATTTTACACCATTTCATCCCAAGATGATATGTGGAATATTCTACACTTATTGAAACTAATGATTTAGTTTCCTCATTGTGATTTGAACAACTTTCATGATTTGTGGATCAAGGGTGAGAAGACCAATCTTTATATGCATTTGGGGTGGTAGGAGGCAAAGTAAACAATGTGGGATAAATAAATAAAAGTTAGTAGGAGTTCAACCGCTCATAGGAAAGTCAAAATTAAAGCACCAATTCTATTTAAAGAAAAATTCCAGGCCTCATTTAGTCATAGTAAAATAGAAAATTTCAAAAAACTTTGGACTAAAAAAAATTGGGAAATCTATTTAAATTTCATCTCCAAAAATCCGTTTCATATTTTAAGACTTCAACCAAAAGTTATGGACATTTCAAAGAGGGTTTAGAAGGGACATTTTACATCTTGAAACATCTTCTTTAAATTTTGTTCATAACTTTTGATTGAAGGATTTTTGGAGATGAAATTTAAATAAATTTTTCAACTTTTTTAGTCCAAAATTTTTTGAAAAAAGTTTTTCTATTATGACTAAATGAGGTCTGAAATTCTACATAAACATAATTTTGACATTTTGACAATAAGCGGTTTAGCACTCATTTTCAAACTATCCCATATCCTTTGAGGATTCATGGTGAAAATTCAATTTCAATATAAAAATGACATCTCCAACCTTCAGTCCCTCAAATGTTTCCTATTCAATTCCTTCATAGGTCTACGGAAATTATTTTTTGGATGGGTTAAATGACATTGGAATTTTGATTCAAAGGATTCTCGTGGTGTTTGGCATATCATCTTAATGTTTCTTTGAATATTTGTTTGATTGGTCTGAGATTTAGAAAGGAAAAAAAATGTTTTCAGTAACTTAATATACTGTAGTGCCGGTCCTCTTCTTTCTGCTAAATTAACTGGCATTTTTCTCCTTCCGGTCCATGTTGGCAACCCCTTGGATTTAACTCTTTTAGTGCACTCTGTTCTATTTTTTAATTTCTTTTTAAAAAAATTAAAAAGGAGCCAGGAACGGGGATGCATGCAAAATTGTAAAATTAAAGAACTATTAAAGTAGGTACACCCAAATGTGCCACTGGCCTTAAACTGCCATCTATACTATATGTACATCTCCAAAATCAATTCTGTACCTATGTGGAAGATACGTTTTTAGAATCAAATTTTGTTCCTTAACCCCTAAAACCCCAAACACCTTTTTTGGCATTATAGATATTTTGGGCAGCTCACTACAAATGGAATTTTTTTTTTTTTCTTTGAAATTTTCACACAACATGTGGGCAAGGAGTAGCTTTAAGGCCCTACAATTTTCATAACTTTTAACTACATGGTTAAAAAGTTATTGCATGCAATGTGTTTTTTTGTAAGACTGGTCAGTTTGGGCAGATCTGAAAAAATCACTTTTTTAAGAAATAAAAATTTGAAATTGGTTATCTATATTTATATGTAGGTGGAAAGCTTTGAATCATTCCATTTTGATTAATGAGATGAAAGTTATGAGGATTTTTAGTTGTGGATAGTTTGTGTTGAAGTCCTTTATTGAACTCATTTTTCAAAAAAATTGAAAAAAAATAAAAACATTGGGTGTAGATTGTTTAATACAACATTACAACCATTGGGATTGGCATTTTTTAATTCCATGAATAAATTCTTAAGAATTTAGTATTTTGAAGCATTCTTGACTTCTTTGTACTTATTGTTTTTTTTCCTATATGTTGTACAATTCCAAATGATCAAAAACATTTCAAGCATGTGGCCAACTTGCCCTAAAGATTGAATTTTAAAACGCACCACCATTTTGGACATTTTTTCATACAAATGTGACCTTGTGATGCGTAGCTACCTAGTTTTTGGCAGGGCAGAAAATAGGCTTTTTGTCACTTCAAACGCTAATATCTTGCAATCTACATAGTGGAAATTTCTGAAATTTTTTCTACATTTTTTCAAACTAGTATACTACAAGATCCTACGGTTACATGTGTCCAAAAATGTTTCTTTTTCCTAAAATTTGGTATTTGTACTAGAAATGACAGTTTTGGAGAGGTTTTGGTTAAAACATAGTCAAAATCCTTTAGGGGTTAATAACTTTTGCATGTAGTATCAAAATGCCATATTCTTTGGTGCGTTGGAACCTTCTTTCATTTGCCAACAAGAACATATGAAAATTTAACTAGTTTAATAATAGAAAATAGGTTCAATAGCAAAAAATGGTAGTTTTTGGGTGTACCTACATTAATCATGGTGAAACAAACTTGTAGTCCACAAACTTTCAGCCTTCATTTGGACTTCAAATATAACATTGTTAACCGGACTACTGCCCACCTCATAGGTGGAAGGATAATTCCCTCCTATATACCAAAGGATTGAATTAAGTTATAAAATCCACAGCGTTATTGCCTCCTTTATTGCGAGTTGTCAGTTCTGGCCTTGGATGGCCCATCTCCTCTCCCCATTTGGAATTGCATATTAATAGTGTTGGGGGCTCTTCTTTCTGTGGAAGCAAAAGGGCCCCCAAACTTGCTTAATAATGTTATCAAAGTTCTATCAAGAATATTTAGAAACACATAGGAAGAAACCCTCTGAAACAAATAGGAATCATTAAGCAAAACCACAACAAAGTAGTTATAATATTCATGATTGTATGTAAAGGAAGGCTTATGTAAACAGAAAGCTTCACATAAATATATCATATATATATTTTGAAAATAGAAACACATATTGATGAATAATCCAACTACTACTTTATGAGAGGCTCTTCTTATACAATTTAAGTTTTTTAAATGACAATTTATGGAATTTTGATTCAAAGGGTTTTTAAGATTATTGGCGAATCATCTTAACATTTCTTTGTTGATTTGTTTAGATAGTTTGAGATTTAGCAAAAAGAATAGTGTACAGTATAAATCTATTGCCACAATCATGGTATCCAATATTAAAGCTTATATGAATTTCCTATATGGATGTTTTTTCTAGATGAGGCTTCCAAAGATAGAAAGGTAGCCCCTCTAAAGGCTATTAAATGTTATGTGTCTATGTACTCACTCCTAACAAATACACTTCTATTAAACCATATCCCCCAAGTCACCAAGTGTCATACAACTATTCCTATACTTAACTGTCATTGGTCAACAACTAAATTCTCTAAATTTTGGTTTTAGCACCAACTATATGATGGTTTTAGTGGCCTAGGGAGCTTCCATTTTGAAAATTCATAGAAATACATGTCATATCCGAAATTTCTAATAGACTATTTAAAAATTCATGATTTTCAATTGCTAATACTACAAGAATTTTTTTGTCTAGAAAAGGTGCCTTCAACTTTGTTGAATTGCTTATTTTAATAGATTGCGGTATTTCCACCTTAAATGCTTTAACCCCTAAAGTCCCATTGTCCCCTCATGGGACAAAATGGATTTTGGATAGGTTCCTATGGTCTCCATACGTGTCAAGATTTTTTGAAATTTTTAGTGAAGATATGAAAATACATTAGCTTTCCAAAAACATAATTTTCTTTCAATTGGAGCCTAAAAGCAAAAGTAATGGAACAAAAAGTCCTTTCTCTCATTCAGTGGGCAAAAAAAATCCTTCAAAAAACCTTAAAGTAAAATATTTAAAAAAATAATTCAGTATAGACTATATTTTTACGTAAATGGAATTGATTCATTCTATTTGTATTTGTTTTGAGAAAGTTAAAGAAAATCTTATTTTTTGGGCAATTAGAGCATCTTCTTGATAAAACAACTTGTAGAGTTTATTTTTTACCTCAATTTTCACAATTTTTCATAAAAAAAAGTTTCACAAGGTTAAGATTTCTTGCTAGAACAATTCCACTGTTGAAATTAGTGTATTTCATTTCTATCTTAAAACTATTAACAATTAAAATTTTCCTTCAATCTTGAACCTACTTCTACTTAACAATTTCTTAATGAGTGAAATCTAAGCGTGAGTTGTTTTTTTTAAATTCTTAGAATCTCAACTCAATTCTTTATCATATAAAATTAGAAATTCAAAATCAATAGAACAAAAATTATAAGTTATGAAGGTTGAAAGCCAAATAATGCAATTGAACAACGAATGTGCAAAAAAATTTGTTTCTTTCACTTTATACACAAATATCTTGCAATCTATGTAGTCAAAGTTAGTAAAATTTTTGTCACACATTCTTATACTAGTTTAGTACAAGAATACAAGATCCTATGGTTATATATGCAAAAAAAAAACCTTGTTTAAAACCTTTTTGCTCATTGATACAAAGATGGAAGTTTTGAGTGGTTTTTGATGGAAAGAGGCCTTGGGACTGTAGGGGTTAAACTCCCATGTGATTCTAGCAATGTTAGTCGCAACAGCCGTCTGTTTGAAATTAATATCCTCCTTGTGTACAAACTCCTTCTCTCAATACTGAAGGTAACTTCTCTTTTCGTTGCATTTGACTGTAGCTACAAGGCTTTGCTGCAACAAATGCGAGGTCAGTCTATCCCCCAAAAGGTCCCACTTGCTTGCTACTGTAGAAATGGCTCATTTGCAAGCAGGATGTTAAAGTGGTTGATGTTCACGGCTATTGCAAGGTCCCCAATCGAAGAAGGTCCCACTTTTCATGCTAGAAATAGCATCGATACCTGATGAAGTGAGGGCCAGGGAGGATTGACTGCCAGGGAGAACTGACCCCCTCATTGCCCCCCCCCCCCCCGGCAGGTTAATTGTGAAAAAAAAAAAATTCCTATTTTTGCTATGATTTTTTATATTTCTACACCGCCTACAACTAATTTGGGGCCGCTGTTTGCAAATCTGAATTCAGAATTTGCAAAAAATTTCATCCGAATGCAAATAAAAAATTCCACAGCGTTTTCCCCAGGGGTAAAACAGGGCAATGAGGGGGTCAGTTCACCCTGGCCAAGGATTGACCTCTTATTGCCCCATGTTTTAACCCTGGAAAAAACACTGAAATTTTTTATTTGCCGCCCATCACAAAATTTGAAAATTTGAAATTCATATTTGCAATCAGAGGCCCCAAATTAGTAGGGATATGCCAAGAAATACAAAATTGATGTGACACAAAATAGGTGGCAATTTTTACATTTACCCTTAAATGGGGCAATAAGGGGGTCAATCCTCCCTGGCCATGATGGATGGAAGTTGTCATACGAAGTGGGTCTTGCAGGGTCAACAACCCGGGTCCATTAACATTATCAGGAAATGAAAATTTGATGTATGTATATTTCCACCAAGGGCTTGCCCTCTGGTTTCTGTACTTTTTTCCTCTTATCAATGCAAATTGTGCATGTTTAAATTTTTTTATTTTAAAATTTGACATATGTGGAGAACTGAGCCAAACAATTGAATTCAATATATTACTTCCACAGTAGTCACTCACAATGAGAAAAAACGGATTTAGCAGATGAGAATCCCTGTTGTCCAGCACATCCTACAATCCATGCAGAAACTGGGTTCTGAACTAAGGTAGGTATGCCACTGACCTTAAACCACCATCTATACCTTATGTACATCTCCAAAATCAGTTCTCTACCTATGTGAAAGAAACGCTTTCAGAACTAAACTTTGTTCCTTAATAACTTTTGCATACAGTATCCAAATGTCACGTTCTCTGGTGCGTTGGAACCTCCTTTCACGTGCCAACAAGAACATATGAAAATTTGACCAGTCTCATAATAGGAAATAGGCTCAGTAGCAATTAGTGGCGGTTTTTGGTGTACCCACTTTATGATGCCTCTTCATGGATTAATTGGAATTAGATACAGTTGCACGTACCTCCAAAAGTAGGATTAGTTCCTCAGTATATAAGGTAAAACAGCACATTGTGGTCAAATGACCCATTGCGGTCGTTTAGGAAATGATCTATTGTGGTTTTTGTTTTTTCAATATGTGAAATGTGGGTCACAATGCATGTCTTACATGACAACAATGAAGTGAACACTGAGCTCGTTAGGAACTTCTGATTTTTCAATGTGGAGTTCATTGTAAAAATTGACTTTTTTGGCCTTCCATAATAGAAAATATTTTGGCTGTATTAGGTAGTGAGATGAGCATTATAGATTCAGATTTTGTTGGTTTTAACCCCTAAATGCCCAAACTGCGTTTTTTGGCATTTTAGCAATTTTGGGTAGCTCATTACGAATGGAGTTTCCATTTTTTTTCTTTGAAATTTTCACACAACAATTTCCCAGAAGTAGCTTCAAGATCCAACAATTTTCATAACTTTTGATTGAATGGTTAAAAAGTTATTGCATGATATGTCATTTTCAATGCTTGGCGGGCAGCCCGGGCAACCCAAAAAACTTCTTTAAAAATCACTTTTTTCAAAAATTTCTTTGCTGAAATTGGTTCTACATATTTATATACAAGTGGGAAGTTATATTTTGATAGATGACAGGAAAGTTATGAAGATTTTTAGTTTATGAGTACGTATGATTTTCAAAGACTTCATACTTATCGACAAACTAAAAACCTTCATAACTTTCATCTCACTTGTTGAAATGAAATGATGCTTCTCACTTGTATATAAATATGTAGAATCAATTTCAAAAAGAAAATTTTGAAAAAAGTATTTTTTAAAGAAGATTTGTGGGCTACCCAAGTTGCCCACCGAGTAATGAAAATTATATATCATGCAATAACTTTTTAACCATGTAGTCAAAAGTTACAAAAATTGTTGGGCCTTAAAGCTACTTTTGGGGCACATGTGTGAAAATTTCAAAGAAAAAAAGAAAAACTCCATTCATAGTGAGCTACCCAAAATCACAATGTTGCCAAAAAAAAATGCAATTTTTGCATTTAGGGGTTACGGTAGTCTACAAACTCTTTTGGATAGAACACTTCATAAATTCTTAGTGAATTCATATTTTGTCAAAAAAATTTAATTTCAATTGCACTTGTTGTTTCTCGCACTTGTACTAATGTGGGAAAAAATTAAAAAATTTCAGCAACAAGATGATGTCAAATTCCTCATTCTGACCACAATGGGTTGGTTTACCTTATTGTATAGTCTGAAACACTAAATGACAGAAGCAAACACACAAAAATTAATTAACCCCCAAAATCCCAAGGCCTTTTTTCCATCAAAACCTATTCAAAACTACCATTTCTATTGCAAAGAGTGAAATTTTTTAAAGATTGTTTTTTTTATATATCTAACCACAAGATCTTGTACTACACTAGTATAAAAATGCATGGAAAAAATTTCAGAAACTTTGACTATGTAGATTGCAAAATATTTGCATTCAATGTGAAGAAAACAAAATTTTCTTATACCTTGATTGGCTAAATTTTTGGCTTTAAAGCTTCTTAACTTAAAATTTTTGTACTATTGATTTTGATTTTCTAATTTTTCATGTTGAAGAATTGAGTTGAAAATATAGTGAAAAAAAATTTAACAAAAAAACACATAATTTTCACTCATAAAAAAATTATTAAGTGGAAGTAGCTTCAAGATTCAAGAGATAACAAAACCATTAATAACTCTAAGATGGAATTGAAACACAATAATCCCAATGGTGAGAATTTTCTAGTAAACAAACTTAATCTTGAGTAACAATTATTTTTGAAAGAATTGTTAAAGTTGCATAAAAAAATGAAGTTTGTAAGTCCTATTGATCCTACGGGGGACAAAATGGATTTTGGATAGGCTCCTATGATCTCAATTTTTATTGAAACTTTTTGAAACTTTCTCATAGGAGAGAGAAACTTAAGAGCTTTCTAGGAATGTAATTTTTATTTCAATCGGTGTCTGGGAGTAAAAGTTATGCCACAATAACCTCAAAATGGGGGAGACTGGCAACAAAAAAATCCACAAAAGTAAAAAACTGAAATAAAATTTTTAATATTTTTTTCTTGTAGATTATATTTTTTGTAAATTGGAAGCTTTGATTCATTCCATTTGGATTAGAGATGTGAAAGTTATGGAGCTTCTTGTTTTGCAAGCAATCATAGCAGCTCCTTGAAAGAAATTTTTTTCTTTCACTTTGAATGCTAATATCATTCAACCCGTATGGTCAAAAATCACAAAAGAATTATCACATGATCTAAGACAAGTGTAGAATAAGATCCTATGATTAGATTTTTAAAAATATTTTTAAGAATTTATTTTGTAAGCGATTGTAGTAGAAGTGGTAGTTTTGAGTGGTTTGAGGAGAAAAATGGCCATGAGACTTTAGGGGTTAAAGGGAGCGCAGTTCGTAGGAATAATGCTCCCAAAGATCAATCTCCCTAGTCGTGGATCATTCAATAGTGAGAACAATCGGCAGGACGTTAAAACGGTCAAACGAAGCAGGCCCTGCAAAGTGAACTTTCCTCTGGGAAAAGCGCAGGAATGAATTTCTTATTTGCCACCCATGAGATAATTTGGAAATCTTGAATTCACATTTGGAATCAGAGGCCCAGAATGAGCCAGGCCAGGAGAGGTGAAGTCTATAGAAATGAACGGCGCACAAAAAAGGAGCAGCATTGTACAAGTACCCTGCCGAATACACATTTCACCCTACTGCAGGAGTGCAGGTCCCACTTCCTTTATGACGAACTTCACCGACTTCATCAGGTGCCGACGAGGCCTTCTTGGGGGACCTTGAGTGGCACCCTGCAATCGTCATCCACCTTAACATCCGGCCTGCTTGCGAATGAGCCAACTCGTCGATTGTCGATGCCATTTCGATCTACAGTAGCAAGGAAGTGGGACCTTGCTGGGAGATAGACCTCGCGGCAATTGCAGCGAAGCGTCGCAACCACAGTCAAATGCAACGAAAGGGGAAGTTACCTTCGCTGTCGGAGAGACCGGGAGTTCGTACACAAGGCACAGGAAACTCATATTCAGTTCCCGGTGTTTAAATTCCCGGTGAGTCCCACTTTTCCCTGTGTGTCGTACACTGGGAACACCGGGAAAACACCGGGGAAAGTGGGACTCACCGGGAAATTTAACACCGGGAACTGAATATGAGACCCCTGTGAGGGTCACTGACGAGAGGATATTCATTTCAAACGGACGGCTGTTGATACTTACGTAGTTACGTTGCTAGAATCACATGGGAGTTTAAACCTAGAGCGGGGAGGGAAACAATAAAAAATTTGCACGTATTAGATTCACTACTGTAGTTTCCACTAGTGAGGTTGTCCACCGATATCGGTGAAACTTCAACTCCTCCTTTCCCGCTTGCCCAGCCAGACAAGACTATCCGTGGAGCCCCTTTTGTCTTCCTGCTTGAATTAGTTGTAAACTTGCCACCTAGGCGAACATGTAAGGACGCCCTTGATCCCCGTGCACGTCAACCACTTTAACATCCATCACTTTAACATCCTGCTTGCGAATGAGCCAACTCATCAACAGTTGTTGCCATTTCTACAGCAGCAAGCATGTGGGACTTCTCTACAGTGGAAGGTAACTTCTCCTTTCGTTGCATTTGACTGTGGCTGCGACGCTTCGCTGCAATTGCCGCGAGGTCTATCTCCCAGCAAGGTCCCACTTCCTTGCTACTGTAGATCGAAATGGCATCGACAATTGACGAGTTGGCTCATTCGCAAGCAGGCCGGATGTTAAGGTGGATGACGATTGCAGGGTGCCACTGAAGGTCCCCCCGGCCAGGAAGGTCCCACTTCGTCATGACGACTTTAATTTCGGCATTCATCATTACAGCAAGAAGAAAGTGGGACCATCCTCGGGCGGGGCCGCGGGGACCTTGGAATCAATCGCCGTGAACGTCAGCCACTTTAACATCCTGCTTGCGAATAAGCCAACTAGCTAGCTCATCAACATAAACTATCGATGCATTTCTACAGTAGCAAGGAAGTGGGACCTTCCTGGTCTGGGGATAGACACCGCAGCAATGGCCGGAATGCAGTGAACGTCAACCTGGTCGAAGCGTCGTAGCCACAGTCAAATGCAACGATCGAAAAAGAGAAGTTAGTTACCTTCGGTGTCGAGAGACCGGGAGTTCGTACACAAGGGTCACTGACGAGAGGATATTCAATTTCAAACGAACGGCTGTTGGTACTCACGTTGCTAGAATCCCATGGGAGTTAAAAGCATTGAAGGTGGAAACACCTCAACCCATCCAAATAAGCAATTCAGCATAGTTGTCAAAAAAAAATGTATGTTCTTGTAAATTTAGCAAAATTGAAAATGATGAATTTTTAAGTCGTTCGAGTGGTTCAAGAAAAAAAATTCATGATTTAAAAAAAAATTATAATTTTTGGATATGACATGTAATATTTATGAATTTTCAAAGTGGAAGCTCCCTAGGTCACTAAAACCATGGTCATATAGTTGGTTCTAAAATCAAATCTAGAGAAATGAGCAATCAACCGATGGCAATTAAGTATGGGAATGATTGAATGACACTTGGGGGATATGATTTAACCCCTAAAAGACCAAGGCCTTTTTTTTGCCAAAAAACACTCAAAATTGTCATTTCTTTACTCTTTAGCAAAGAGTAAAAAATTTGAAATTTTTTTACTCACATCTAACCATGGGATTTTACACCTAACTAGTATGAGAATGTATAGAAAATATTTCAGAAATTTTGACTACACAAATTACAAGAGATCTGAATTTAAAGTGAAAATTACAAGTTTTTCAACACATTGTAGGACTAAATTATTTGACTTTAATCCTTCTTAACTTAAATTTTTTGCATTGTAGAGTTTTGAGGTTTAAATCTTTGTGGTGGGTAATTCAATTGAAAGTCTAGGAAAAAAGATTTCAAAAAAACTTAATTTTCATTCTTAAAAAGATTGTTATGTAAGTATGAGATAGAAGAAAAATCTAAATTATTAATATCTCTAAAATGAAATTAAAATAAGCTATTACCAATGGTGAGATTGTTGTAGGAAGCAAACTAAATCAAGTGGAACTTTTATTTTTAGGGTGTAAAAATTGTACTTAGAAATGAATCCTATAAGATATTTTTAAAGAAAATGCTCTAATTGTCCAAAAAATAAGATTGGCCACAACTTTCTCGTAACAAATCCAAATGGAATGAATCAAAGCTTTCTATATAGAAAAAACACAATCTATGAGGAAAAAAATTCAAAAAAAAGATATTAAATTTTCAAATTTTTTTTGTTGCCCCCTCTCCCTTGTTATGAGCTTATTTGGGCATAATTTTTGTTCCCAAGCATCAATTGGAAAAAATGTATTCCCATGAAGTTAATGAATTTTCCTATCTCCCAAAAAAGTTTTAAAAAATCATGACAAAAATTCAGCCTATAGGTATTTGCCTGAAATTCCATTTGTCTCCTAAAGGAACAATGATCCTTTAAGGGTTAATGGAAGTGTACTTGTAAGAAGTGAGTACATGGGCGCATAACATTTAGTTACATTTAGAGAGGCTACCTTTTCTTCTTTGGAGGCCTCATCTATGAAAAACATCCACAAGGAGAATTAAAATAAGCTTCAATTATTTTTGCTAAATCTTAGACTAGACAAACAAATCAACAAAGAAATGTTAATTAAGGTGTTTTGCCCAAAATCTTAAGAACACCATCATACTACTAAAATCATAACTCCCCCTCTGTAATATCACAAATGCTACCATTAATACTAGGGGTTCGTGCTTGCTATGCTACACATTCATTGTATCACATATTAGTAAAAATTTGATATATTTGAATAGAATGCATGATAATGATTTCAATAAGTTTTTAAAATAATTATTTTCATTATTCTATAAAAATATTTCCAATCATGCATACATAGAAATTATATTTTCACACAATGTGATATTATTGAAATAAAGTAGTAGTTCACAATCACCTGTGTAATATCACTTTTTACAAAGTGTGATATTATAGAAATAATATAGTCGTTGCAATTGGGGTGATATTAAAGAGGATTTTGGATTTCACAACAATTAAATTATTCATAAAGCTTTTGAGATTTACAAGTTTTTCCTTTAAATTCTTCTATTTGAGTTGTTATTGTTTGTAACAATTGAGTCAAATTTTTAATGCATTTTAATGTATGTATATCTTTTATTGTATTCATCATTGCATGTATTTCAATATATGTTTATTTATAAAAAAATTATATGAAGATTTTAGTAATTTTTATCTAAAGATTTATTAAAATTCTTGCTCTACATTCTATCTAATACATAAAAAATTCTAATGAAATTCTAATAGTGAATGCGTAGCATAGTAAGTGCCAATTGCTAGTTTGAATCAAAATACCAATTTCATTTAATTCTTTGCTAATAAAAGATAATTCTAATGGCCTAATTAAAAAATTGCTTCAATGACATTTGTAGAAATGATAGATGAAGATGTCATTCTTATATTGAAATCAATTATCTACCATGAATCCTCAAGCATGAATTTTCAAAGGGTATGGGATAATTTGAAAATGAGAGCTTCAACATTCATTGTCAAAATGTAAATTTTTTGTATGAGGTAGAATTTCAGACCTCATTTAGTCATTGTAGAATAACTTTTTTCAAAAAACTTTGAATTTAAAAAAGTCTATAAGGGTGATTGCAAGAAAGATCAAACAATTTTGGTAGCATTTTACAAAACTAGTTTTTTTCCCTAGCTATAACTTTTGGATTTTAAATCCAATGCCAAAAACAAAAAGATCTATTTTTAGATGTTTTGATTGTAATTGTATCCCTTCTTTTTTGCTGCGAGCTCTTCAATTTTTGATAGGGTGAATATTAGCTTGTTAATTTTGGACTATGTGATTTACAAGAACCCTCAACACTAGGAAATCAAGATTTGCAATGGGCACCCCTTGCCCACAATCTTGAATAGAAAAATCATAATCATTCATTTCCAAAATTGTATTTTGATGCTAAAATTAGACTTCAAAAAGATTATTTCAAAAATATAAAAATACTAAATGTAATAACTTGGTTTGGTTTTATTTAGCTTCAAAATATTGTCTACACTAGAATTTGGTGCCTCAGGCATAATTGAGGGGTTAAATTAGTCCAGGCATCTTCTTGCCTGACGTTTTTTTCTTAAATTTCAAATTTAACAAAAATGGAACCAAGTGCATTCAGAGAGTAAAAAACAAGGTTGAAAGGTGTCGCCAAAAGAGATGGAGAAATTGCCAGCTACCAGAAAGACGACGACCACTGCTGAAACCTGAAACTGTGACCACCAGGGGGAGGCAATTTTTTTGGTATTTTTTGCATTCTAGGAGAAGTTCACGTGGGTGCCGTAACCCGGAGTTCGTCTCTCTCGCGTTTCTCTCGCTCAACGCGAGGCACTGGCGACCAAGCCACAGAAGCGCTCCCTTGCACTGTTGATTTTATAATATTTACCAAAAAATTATACGTTTGGGATAGCAAAAGTTCACGTGGTCGCTCCTTCGTTGAGACTTCCGCCTCTCAGCCAACGAACTCCGTCTCTCTTCACTAGCTATATATAGACGCTGACCATTGAATTGATGACCACCAATTCATGCAAGGACTTCTGCTGCAATCACAAAATCCCACAGCAAGGTCCCACCCACTTTCTTGCTACAAATAGCATCGATCATGTGTCAAGACTCATTCGCAATTGCTCTCACTCTTGAGAGACGTCTAGGTAGATTGATCTTTCGGATTACATATTCCTACGAACTGCGCTTTAGAGCTCGCTTTAGTTTTTGCACGTTTGCGTTTGTCTAGAGTGTCTCAGGCTATACTTGCTGAAAAACTCGTCTTGCTTCTGCAGGTACTTCGAATTTTGATTTCTTAATGATTTCGACCTGATGGTGACTTAGCTTGGCTTGTTGCGATTTCTCTAGTCGTTGGTTTTCAATCATCGATTTCTGAATTAAGTGACTGGACGTTCAGTGGGACAAACCCGTCCCTTCTAACGGGTATGAGCGTGGAAATATTGGATTATGTGGTCTACCAGTGGTCAGTGCAGAGAGTTTTGATTTGTGTTGATCAAACTCATAGTGTGACCAAACTAATTGTCTGAGCAAGCTCATCAACGCTTTGGGCACCTCCGGCGACTTCTGACGTTCTGTTACTACGAACAATGTATACTTGGTGAGAAGCGACGTGCGCCACTATCGTAGTGGTTGCTTAGCTTAGCGATTGATAACCGGGGTCATTAAAGATATTTGGTTTCTGATAGAAGAATTAGAATTTTTCTAATTTTTCTAAATTTTATCGGTGCCGTTGTGACGAGAAGATAATGGCCCAAGTGAATGCAAACGGGGAGGAAGGCAACCCAAACGGCCCGGAAGCGGCCCAGCAACCTGGGCAGCAGCCAGGCTTGGTGCCAAATGGAGCACCAAATGCAGCTCACGTGGCGGTCGTCATCGCCAATCTGGCGGTAGCGCTTGCTCCTCCGGGTCCTCTGCAACCAGAGTTTGAAGTTGAAGCTGCTCTTCTGGGTCCCCCACCAAGGAGAAGCAACAGAACCTTCAACATCCACGCCCGGATCAACTGAAGTGATCGGTCAAACCTGGTCTATGAATGCCATTGAAGCTTGAAAGCAATCCCAGATTAAGGTGAAATTAATCCGGTTTGGATCAAGAAGAAGAGTACACTTCATTAGTACTTCATTTGAGTGCTTGCAGACAATGATATTACAGGTTCATGTGAGATAAGTGTGTTACAGGCATGTCAATGATAGTGTTGCGAGTTTGTAGGATATTCCAAATTGTCGTTGAAGAGGGTGTCCGGGGTTAAGGCTAGGGGGCTGAAGTGTAACTTAACATTGGCCCCAAACACCGTCGTGTATCGGTACTTACCCTTAGCAACAACTAGCAAGCCTGTGTTGTATGAGAAGAGTCTCATAGAGTAGTAATTCGTTTAATTACTCATCAGTATGTGTTTATGTTTTCAAAATATATGTATGATATATTTATGTGAAGTCCTGTGTTTACATAAGCTTTCCTTTACATACATACATGTCTATTATAATTACTTTGTTGTGGATTTGCTCAATGATTCCCGTTTGTTTTGGAGGGTTTCACCTTCCTGTGTTTCTGATATTCTTAATAGAATTTTGAAGCCCAAATGAAGGCGAAAAGTTTGTGGGTTACAAGTTTGTTTCCGCCTCATTACTTATTTCATAACAGTTTTTTCTTTTTTTCTTTTGTTAATTCATTTTTCTAGAGAACTCTAATGCGAGATTCTGAGAACCGTACGAAGGTTCACTTTCCACCCTCCCTACTATATTTTAACGTATAATAGAATGGTAACTCACATATTGCAGTGATAAAAGTCTAAGTGGTGACATTACCAGCTCCGATTCCGTCTCAGGTTTGGGACCGCTTTTAAACTTGTATTCGACTCTCTTACCAGCTCCGATTCCGTAGCTAGCTGATAATTTTCTCCGATTCCGTATCAGAAAGAAGAGTACCACTACAGAAAACTGACTCGTGACATATATATGTGGAGGATTGTTCCTGATTTTTTGATATTTACGAAATTTTGGACGTTTTAAAGATAGCAAAACTTGTCCCCTTCTTTTGTGTTCAAAATATGAAACCCATCTTTTGTCGACTAAAGGAGGAAGTGAGACCTTGATGTGGGACCTTGCATTCCAGTACGTAAAGTTAACCTGGTCACAGAGACCTGGAGTTCGTTTTTACTCTTCTCTCTAGCTCAACGCGAGGCGCTGCGCTGGCGACCATGGCGCAAAAGGCAACTTTTCACTTCCCTTGCACTGTTGAATTTTTAATATTTACAAAAAAACTGTACGTTTGGGGTAGCAAAAGTTCAGCTGTCCCTTTTTTTGTGTTACAAATATATGAAACCCACACTTTGTCAACTGAAGGAGCGGAAGTCGGGGCCCTTACTGTGGGCCTTGCATTCCTGATCGCAGATACAGTACCTGGAGTTCGTTTTCTCTCTCCTCTTTCTAGTTAGCTGGACGCGATCGCCGGCCAAGATATAGAGGGCAACTTTTCACTTCCCTTGCAGTGTTGATTTTTTGATATTTACGAAAATTTGTACGTTTTGGAATCGTCCCTTTCTTTGTCTTCAAAAATAGGAAGCCCACACTTTGTCACCTAAAGGAGGAAGTGGGACCTTGCTGTGGCCAGGACCTAGAGTTGCAGTAAAAGTTAGAGACCCGGAGTTCGTTTTCTCTCTCCTCTCTAGCACGACGCGAGCCACCCGGGCGACCACGGCACAGAAGGTTGTATGACGCCATGTGGAGGAACGCTCCTGATTTCATGCATGCAGACTCGTGAGCACGCTACTGTACTGAGTATTACGTAAGCTTACTCACAGTCAGGATATTCTTCGGCGAGAAATTTTTTCAGCGCTGACCAGTTATTTTGTTTTGTTTCTTTGGTGGTAAATCGACATCCACTCTGGAGGCTTGGAAACCCGCAGTCCATTAAGGTAGTGTGACCCTAGTTTTAGGGGCGTAATGGAGATGAGTGATCCTTGAATAGATCACTTTAGCAATTGAATGCATCTAGGAAAATTTATTTTTCTATTGCAAGAGCCAATTATGGTCTTTGAATCTGCACATCTCTTTAGAAGTTGCAAGTGGATAGATTTGGGGAGGCCTACAGTCACAAATAGGTGCCTATGTCCTTAATCTTTGAAAATTGATAAGTAATTCAAAATGCTTGGAAAAATACAAAACCACTTGTGTTACGTTCCATGTCTATTTTTCTTTCTCTGAAAAATGATATAAAAATACTTTTTATATGAAGACCTATGAAAAAGGCGGAGTAGCCCTTAAATGGTCGCTTTTAGAGCATCCTACCTTATTCTTACGGTCAGTTTCATTTTAAATGGGCCCCGTCTAAAAATGGTGACGCTCCCCTGACGGGAAACTTCGGGGCCTCGTCTGGGGAACACCGGGGAACTTGACATTGGGGAACGAAACTTGAAAGCAAATGCATGGTTTTATACTCGACGCTCTGACGCAGCTCCCTCATGTTTTCCACCACTTCAAGCACCTTGATCCCGACCTTATTACAGAAATTGATCTCTTTCTGCACGTCAATCAGAGAGACTTCCTGCGGAGTGGTGACAATGATGGCTCTGTCGACGTTGCTGACCTTCAAGTATGCATGATCGAGATGTGTTCATCCGAAGTGCCCGGGGGAGCATCCACCACCAGGTAGTCCAAATTTCCCCAGTCCACATCCTTCACGAACTGCTTGATCAAGCCGTTCTTCCGCAGTCCTCGCCAAATCGCGGCTTCGTATGGGTCTGGCAACATATATGAATCCGATGGACATCATCCCCAGATTGTCTTCCACATACACGAGCCTAGGATTTTTTGATGAATCTCTTAACCCTCCAATCCTAACATCTTTGGAATACTCGGTCCGCAAATGTCAATGTCCAGAAGCCCGACCTGTTTGTCGAGCCTTGCGAGTGCAAATGAGAGTTGCGCAGTGAAAGTGCTCTTGCCTACCCCACCTTTTTCAGACAGTACCAGACTTTTGTGATTCACAGAATGCATGCGCTCCTCAATGGCTACCAGATCTGCAAAACTCGCAGTCAGATTCAAATCAGCGGGCTCATCTCAGTAGGGTAACAGCAAAACCAAACTGATGAACAACACAGGAACCGCGTAACCCTATCACAAAGACTGTCCCCAACACCATTCTCGTATATTTGATCCAATCGAACAACTGTAATCTCCATTTTGAACTGGCAACAAAACTTTCGGGGTCAGGATCACATCAATGTGATCATCTCTGTGGGGTGACAAAACTGCAAAACTAAACTGAAGTACGATACTTGAAACATGAAGCTCTATCAAAAAGACTGTCAGTGACACCATTGTCACATACATGGTTCAACCTAACAAATTTAATCCCAAATTTGAGTTGACTCTTGAGTATTTCTAAAAGACAAAGGAAAGAGTCAACCGATTAAGCACAACTTGTTGCAACAGATTTGACCTAATTACAATTACAATTACAATTAGTCCCCGAAAGAAAAAAATATACCTGGATCGGGTCCTTTCGGAGCAGTAGCACATATTTGCTGGTTTGGACAGCCATCGCAGGCTGAAGCTTTTCCCGCCTCTTCGGCCTCTGTTGCAGGACAACCTATTGCACGCAAAAAACAAAAAACAAAAAAACGTAGGTCTCAGTTGTCAAACGTCATTGCGAGCTACAAATAAATTCTTTCCTCAAAATTGCACAATTGCTTCCTTTCCTCGAGGCACTACAAGAGAGTGTACAGTTTGCAACAGTTTCTGCAATGGTTTTTGCAATGCCCGCAATCTTTTTTTAATGACTTTGCAATGGTTTTGCAGTGTATGCAACGGTACATCTACACTAGCGTTTGCAATGTCCCATATTGATAGTCAAGGGTACTATGAGGTTGAACAGATAAGAGTTCAAAATCTACAACAGTAAATTCCATCCATTTCAAGATTTGGTGTAGTTCAGAATCTATAAAATTTTATAGTATGTAATATTACAGACTATTAAAATCTAGAAATTGTCTAGATGAAAATTCTAAAATTTACAAATTATTGAGATTGAAACTTGAAATCTACATTTCAGTTAGATTTGAGACTCCCAAATCTAAGAATCGTATTGATTATATGTAATTACATATTTCTTTGCAATGATTATTGCAACACTTTTGCAATAGTTTCTTACATGATTTTGCATTTTCAATTTACAACACTTTTAGAATACTATAGCATGGATTCTTTGTCCAAGACTTTTACCATTCATTGATTACAAATTTGCAATGCTTTTGCAATGGATTATTTCTTTTCTAAGATCCAAACTAAGTTCCATTACACATCAATCCACTGCAAAACCATTGCTAATGAATTGCAACTCTGTTGCAATCACTGCTTTCTCTTGTAGTGAGGCGACTTCTTCTTCTCGGTTTCTTCACCGTAATGCGTATCATTCTCGTCGATTTCATCGCCTGCGGTCACACTTGGTTTTGCCTTTTCAGCAATCCAGCACTTTCTTCAACCTGTGCTCCGGATTACGAACTTTCTTTGCTTGCTTGAAACGATGATCTTCCTGTACATTCAGAATATATATTTTTTTCATATCAAGTCTCAATTTGAACATACCCTAACCACAAGAAGAAGTCTTCCATAACCATAGACACTGGTGACCAAATGAAGAGGAGTAATGACCAAAATGACCAACCTCATCCGCAAGAAACCTGGAGCAATCCCGCAAGATGGACAGCACCGTCTTCAGAAAAACAATGTGAAACATAGGCTTTGCGAGCTCCAGATGACCAAAATGACCTAGGCATTCCGCCTCACACCTGGCGTGCCAGTCGATTGTACCCAAGCGGGGGTCACTGAGACCCCCGCAGCTCTCTATTTTACATACGGACATTTGCCGCTGTTGCGAGAGGCACAAGCAGTCAGTGCAAGGATATCCGACCCAACTCTAAACATGGTTTGAGCCTCATTATCTGAGCTGAGAGGAGCAGACACAAGCTTGTAGAATAAATCCAAACCGTAGCGCTATGTCCGAGACCATCAGCACTTCTGCTTCCCTCTCATTACCGGCTTTTATTCAACTGTGTGAAAGATTTCTTAAGCATATCGCGAACTCAAGAATTTTTATATTGTGGAAGGGAGCACCAAAAAGAGTGTAGATCAAGATTAGGTCATAAGGCGGTAGAATCGTTTTCTACAATCTAGCCGTATCGGCAAGTACGCAGAGCCGCAATTTCGTACTTGTAACATCAACGGGCAATCCCAGAGTATGAAGAAAAAGAAGTCAACACATGGACTGGAAATCGGTTTCCAAACTCACAATTTCATCGGGACTGATGATGCCAAACTGCACAGTCTTGACCCAGGCCAACTCGACAGGAGAGAAGGCAAAGCGCTGGTCCATGACCGCTAGTCCGCGGCTCAAGAAATATCAGCTACTTCAACCGTGCTCCATTCAACAACCAGCTTGCTCGACTCGTTGTAGAACACTCACAGCGAGGCGAAGCGAGGCCCAAACTCTAGCACTCCATCATGTCACAAAAGAGCCATCGTCCACATTGGGACGCCTGAAGTATTCTGCTTTCAGTATTTGAAACTGCAATTGGTTTCTGTTTTGAATTTCGTTCACAACGATGCACTCCCTTCCGGAAGGAGAAAGAGGAATGACGTGTTGGCGGAGGGTCAATATAAGGGAGACAAGCCTATTACCACCATGATTTGCAATCTGAATATGTTGGGGCCAACTTCAAGAGGGGCACATATTTTTTTAGAGGTGTGCGCATGTTTCACAAATCAAATCCAAGTGAAATTATAAATTTTTTATTAATAATTGTAATTTCTTGTGAGCTTTTGAAGTGGTCTGTCCTAAAATTACAACACCACCTATAGACTAGAGTCATAAACATCCCTTAAACCAACCCATAACCACCCAAGTCAAGTACTAAGTATTCACCATTAATGGAATGACACATTATCCATTGTTGTCATAAAATTTCTGATTTTGCCATAAATAGAACAGATTTGGATGTTTTTCTAAAGGAATTGGGTACAAAGTTAGGTGACAGAATTAAACTGGCCTACTAATGGAATTGGAAAGCAAATGGTAATGGATAGTTTACCTTAAAGGAGGGCAGAACATGAGGGCCAGGGTGAACTAACCCCCTCATTGCCCCATTTTAACCCTGGAGAAAACGCTGTGGAATTTTTTATCTGCAATCAGATGAATAATTTTGCAAAAACTGAATTTAGATTTGCAATCAACGGCCCCAAATTAGCTAGGGTCGATGTAGAAAAATAAAAAATAATGGCAAAAAAATAGGAGGCTTTTTTTCACAATTAACCCTGGCCGAGGCAATGAGGGGGTCAGTTCTCTCTGGCCGAACATGAGGCCCACGACTACACAATTTATCGCACAAAAAGGTTGGGAGGATTGACTTGCTGACCACGATCACTAGCAAGGCCATAGTCATAAGACTCTTCCCTTGTGAAAGAAGTGGGCAAATTTGATCTTGCTTTACCAATTGTATCTTTGTGCCCAAGGTAGTATTACTTAGGTCCACTTTATATCCTACCTAAAGGTTAGGTTCAACATAAATTAAGTCATTATTGTACTACCACCATCCCAAAATGATCTTCTTGTTGAGTACAATGTTTTGGATTAAGGCTAAAAATAATATAGAAATTTAGGCAAATGACAATCCTTTTAGTTGAATTTTATTTGAGTGGTAGCTTGTAGAACTACTCATGGGAACCATATCCTATGCACTAAGAACTTCAAACTTGAAGGGTTTACAGTTGGTTTAGAATTTTCACATGTCTAGTTTTCTTGGTTGAGCTCTTTTCATAAATTTCAAAGTTTCTTTAGGGTTCCTATCAATTTTGGATTTGCACCACATTAGTGGTGTCAATGGTGTTTGAATGTTTTGTAGATGTCAAGTGCCATGGCAAGATTTAGCTTTTCTAAATTTTGTTTGTAAACTATATAGTCCCTTTCTCCTAAATCACTACAAAAAATCATTATGGGACAATAAATTCATGCCAATAGGAAGACCATTTTGGGACGAAGGAAATAGTTATTAGTATTTACATTTTGACTGTCAATGTTGCACATTCAAATATTTTTATATAAATAGAATAGAATATCTACTTTACAAAGAATCTATTATATAATCAATGAGTGGTTTCAACTTTATTTTTCTTGTAAACCTTTTTTTCACTTAGTTTATTTAAGCATCTCTTTTCAAATTTACATTGCACATTATAAATCCAAAATCCAAATGGCTCTTTTTGTGCAAAGAAATTATTCAACCACCTTTTCAAAATTGAAAAAAAACAATCCATGATTTTTATACTAATGAATTTATGAGATACAATGAATAATTGTTATCCATTAGCTAATTAACACATTTTTTTAGACTTTGTTGGATGTAAGGATTTTGTAGATTGTCTAGATTTTCAAAGTTTTAGGATAAGTCCAACAATTTGTGGAGAATAAAAGAAAATTTCCTATTGAATATGGAATCTAAACACTACAAAGTACAATTGATAACTACAACATTGACTATGGTGCAATTGAATGCATATTAACCAAGACACATGCACAAAAGATGTTAAGACCAATACTTTTCTAGAAAATCGTCATCATTTTAAGCTTACTAATTTAAAGTAACATTCAACTTACACAATTATGATTTGAAGGATCTATCATTTAAATACACACAAAATTAATTAAAAAAACGAAACATTTTACATAGAGAACATCACAAAGTTTAAACCCTACGGTTTGTCAATACTTATCATGTGGTTATCGTTGTTTCACGAGTTCACACGTTAATTATAATTTATCATATCAATACAATGCATTACTTTGCATTGTTACAATGTAGTTGCAAATAATGCATTGTAACAATGCAATAATGATGTGAAGTAATGCATTGAAATAATGCATTGTAACAATGCAATAATGGTGTGAAGTAATGCATTGTAATGATGCGATAAATTGTAATTAACGTGTGAACCCATGAAACATTGATATCACATGATAATTGTTGACAAACCGTAGGGTTTAAACTTTGGTATGAACCTTTCTTTCTACATACTCTTTTTGTGTGTAACTTTCAATAATGGAGTTTTTAGGTGGAGTCAATTTGGAAGTTGACATCTGTTAGGTAGCCATTTATTACATCTTTCTAAATGTATAATCCTCTCTTAGTGTATAGTCCCAATACTATGCACTAATAGAAGTTCTACTTGTACTTCTTTTCAAGATTTTAGAAATAAAGACAATTAATAAAAAAATATCTTTATAATCAATCCAACTTTTCTTAATATATGATTTTTGTAGGTGATTCTCTGGGGTTTACACATCTTGTTTATCATTACGAAGAAGTAGCTAGTTGTTTTTTCAATACTCACTAGTGTATCATGTGTAGTTGCTATGGTCAAAATAAAAATATATATTTTTTTTAATTCATAAAAACTTTCAAATTCAATATTTTTTTGCAATGAATTGAAATGCCACAAAACAAAGCCTGTGCACCCCTCCTCAATCAGAGATTTTTTATTGTATCAAGCATGCAACTTGAAGACGCATGGTCCAAAAGATCTCAATGTAACAAACAAATAATCAAATTTTAACAAGTGGATGTGATACTTGGTCATACAAATAGAACTATAGAACTTCTCTAAGTCAATTACTCTATAAGTCAATAAATCTCTATCATAAAATATTGATTGTTAGTCTTGACTTGAGCCACATACAAACATTATAATGTAATATGTCAGATTGGGCCTAGACCTATTGCTTTAGAAAGGTTCTACTAGTATCTATATCAAAACTACACTAAATAGTGAAACTAGGTTGTCATTTCCCAAGAAAGTTACTTTAGAAGCTATCTAAGTCAATAGATATTTCAATAGATATTACTATTTGTACTCAAGGAGGTTCATGAGTTCCAATTATAATACTATCATTTTGATTCAAAAGGAGTGCATTCTTATACACTAAAAATAAATATTTATATAGTATCAAATGTTGAGAATTTGTAAGGGGCAACCTAATTTCACTATTTAGGGGAGGTAATACTTAGGTAAAATTTGGCTCTTGGTCTTAAAATATAGTAATAATCTAAACTAGTTTGTCCAACAAAAATACAAATTTTTCTTACAAAAAATAACCAACATCTTTTGATTGTAGCCAATTAGCAAAAAATTGTTCATAAGGAAAACACTACACTTGGTGAAAGATGCTCTTTTTTAACCCATAAGTTCCCAAGGCATTTTTCATCAAAAAACACTTAAAATTTTGCAAAGTACAAAAATCTTCATAATTTTTTTTGCCTATCTAATAATAGGATTTCATGATAGACTAGTATATAAAAGAATCTATAGAAGAACTTTGATAGTGTGGTTTGCAAGATATTTGCATTTAAAGTGAAGAAATCTAGATTTTTTGCACCATACTTAACTAGATTTTGGAGCTTTGAATCTTCTTAGCTTAAAATTTTTGCACTAAACATTTTGAATTTTGAATTTGATGTTGAAGTATTGAGTTGAAAGCCTAAAAGGAAACAAATGCACTTGATTTTTATTCTTTAAATAATTATTAAACAAAAATAGATATGAGATTGAAGGAAAAACTAAATTATTAATAAGCTAGAATTAGAAATCATTAATTCCGATGGTGAGATTGTTCTAGTAAGCTAGCTAAACCTTGATGAACTTTGTTTTTTGAAAAATTGTGAAAATTGCATTAAATAATGAATACTACAAGTTATTTTTTCAAGTATGTTTAAATTGCTTGAAGAAAAGATTGTCTAAAACTTTCTTATTACTAATTCAAATAGAATGAATCAAATCTATTCATATTGGCAAAAATATTTTCTATAAGAGCAGAAAGATAAAAGTTTTGAAAGTTTTATTTTGACTTCTTGTGAACCTTTTTATGTTGCCAGATAAAGACAAAGTGAACAAACTCCATTTTTAGCTTAGGATGTGTGAGCGCTTATTTACCCACCCTTGGTAAATAATCTAGCACAACCAGGTTCTTTATTTATGTTTGGATTTTAAACTATTGAGTGCCTAAGCGTTGATGTGTTGTCCATTGAGCCTTCTAAACAATGGATCTTTTCTAACTTCCTAAAGTTCAAAGAAAATCACTAAAATTATCCTAATTGCAAAAATTAATTCTAAACAACACAGTCTTTAAGTCATTGTGGTTTTCTAATGAAAGGATCTATAGTCTAAATTTAACTCACCTAAATTGTAGTTCAACTCATGCCATTTCTAAAAACGTGAGTCTTGTAAGATTTGGAGAATCGTACAAGAAGTTATAACCAGATGAAGTTGGAGCCTTTAAGAAGCTATCTAAACTTCATCTACTTTTTTTTTAATTCTTTTCCTATTCCAATTGTTTGCTAATTTTAAACCTTGGCTCTACACTAATAACTTCTACTCAAGTTTAGAACTCTAGATTTGGACTTTCCTAGTGAAAGTTATGAGTGGATGAAATTTGATCGCTAATTGGTACTTCAAACTTCATCTGTGGTTTTCTACCAATCTAAAATTCAAAATTAATTTGCAATTTCACTTTTGACCTTCGGGTTTCTAACTCTATCTAAGTGTCCATTCTCATTCTTTTTGAATGAAATTGACTAATTTTCATCTCCTATGACTCTTAAACTTCATCTACTAATATTTTTTTCAAATTAACTCTGATTTCTAAGTATTTTATGTTTTTGGAAACCTCAAAGCATATACTATGGGATTCTAAATTCAAAAGTGATCTGAATTTTAATCCTATAGGTCTGACTTGCTTCTAGGCCTCGACCTCACTTAATTTTGCTAATTAATGGGAGAAAAAAAGTTTAGAAGAGTACCTTGGAGCTCACTTCTTCAAAATGGTTTTCTTGAGCCTCTTTGAAGTTCTCTGCTAAGTCCATTTTTTTATTATAAATATAAATAATTTTTTTTATAGTTGTTTTGTTTTGTTTTTTCAAAGTCAACGTAAACTATTGTTCTATCCTTCCAACTTTCTCTTTTCACCTCTTTCTTCCCTTCCACTAATATCTTTACTACTTTGAATTTTCTAATCGTTGACTTAAATATTCTAGAATTTTCTAACCACTATTTTGTAATTTTATTGACTATTTGGGCATCAATTTCTTTTGTCAATGGTTTTCAACTATTTTTTGTAGAATTTCTCGTGCTACTTCTTAATCTCTCCCTTCTACTAATCTTGATTCTCTCATCAACCATCATTTTCCTTCTAAGTTTTGAGAGTTTCTAATGCATATTTTGCGTCGTTTCATGAAGTTTGTTTCTCTATCCTTTCTTTCCTATTTTTTGCTTTGCTAATTCTCTTCCTTGTGTCCTTGTCTCCCCTTCTACTAATTTTTTTCTTCCTAGTTTGCTACCACATCAAGAGAAAAAAATTTATCAAAAAAGAGGGGAGTTGAGTTGGAAGAATGAATTGAGAGTGGGGAGAGGAAAGAGGGGGGTGTAAGGGGAGGGAGAAGATAGAAAATAAAGAGGAGTGAAGGAGAGGAGTGAGATAGGATGAAGGAGTGTACAAAAGGGGTGAGGGAATATATAGTCGGGTACTATAAATTTATAAATAAATTTCGCAGTGAGACTTCAATAGACAATGCACCAACTTCAGGAAGGTGTAGCTTTCTCAAAAATAGTCCGATTTCAAAATAGCAAATTGCATTGAAATCATACAAAAGAGTACTACATGAATATACAGAAATTTACAAGTGATGAAAAGTGTAGATGCTCTTTACAAACTACCTATCATTTCGTACTTCCTCCCTTAGTTGAAATGACCATTTGTATCCGCTTGGGCATACTAGCAATGAGGTCTTGTAATCGGTCCATGGATATCTTATGGAATTGAACCTATGGAAGAATTGGCCAATTCAGTTTTTGTATACCGTGAGCTTCCTTCCATTGCTTTGGAAAGTTACCACAATGTATTGGAGCACCATCCTCTATAAATATGAGCTATTGTGAATTCTCATGCATAAAATAAGAACCACTTAAAGTACCTTCGTAGACAGTGCGAATAAAATATGTTGCCGTTCTCTCCCCTTCTGGCATTATTACTATAGGACTTTTGTCATAACCATGACCAATAAAGGCCCCCCAAACCATGACAGATGATCTACCGGACTTAAAAGTCAGTATAAGGTAATGAAAAGCATATGCTTCATGAGGCTTTTGCCAAACTTAAATTTAGCAAGAGGTTTTCCTAAGTTCAAGTGACAATTCATTAGTTCAAATTACATTTGTCCAATCTAATTCTGTCTATTTTCAATACTTCTTAGCAAATGCAAATCTCTTGGCTCGTTGTTTAATATTCAAATATGACTTTTTATGTGCTATTCTGTTTCTAAAGCCCATGCTATGGATATATCTTTGGATAGTATGACAATGAAGTTGAAAGCTCTCAGCAAGGCAAATGAGAGTTTGTTTCTAGTCTTGATTGACCAAGCGACCTAGATCTTGTTGTGAACGCATAGACAACTTTAGAGGTCAACCACTTGGATTTTTAGTTTCTAAACATCTAGACTTTTCCATTTCATAAAAATAGTGGAAATAGTGGATCAAGGCATTTGCAAAATTTCAGCTATGCTTTTACATTTGAGTCCATTTTGGCACATGCATACTATGAGACTTCTTTCTTCATTGCTTAAAGTTTGTCTACATTGTTGAGTTTTTAAAATTTCCTAAATGAACAAATATTGCAATTAGATTAGAAGCAAATTGTGTGGATCAAAATGCTAACACTGAAACATTGGGCAACTAGAGAAGGAGTGTTTAAAGTCATGAGAAACTTATACGCAAAATATACTTGAAAATCAGTCCATACAAGGCGCAGTCTAACAGACAACACGCAGAAACGTAGTCGTAGTTGTAGCAACTTTGTAAGCAAGGACGGGACGAGACGAGACATGAACCTATAAGGATTGGCGCTTTTGTCTAGATTGACCTCTCTCCAACAAAGTATAAGCCCCTCCAAATCAAATCAAAAAACAAAATACAACTGATTCAATAAAGGAAGAATTTTCCGCAGTGTGCAAGAAGAAGGCGCGGCGATGTCAAGGAAGAATGCAATCACAGAAATGCTAGAAATAAGAAATCAACATGTATAGGCACTTGAGGGAGGAACAATGGAGCGAGCGGAAGCAAAATTTGGCCATCTCCAAGTCAGCCGGCACAATGCATAATGGAATTGTTGGCGGCTGTTGAAGCCTCTAAGCCCGGGAAGCAATCTTTACATTTGGCTGCCAAAGTACTAAATGTGGGGATGATAATTTAAGCTAATTAAAAAGACATGCTTAAGACAAGAGGAGGGATGCTTCTACAAATTTTCACGACTAGATTTGTCGCCCAACGTAGGTAAGGGACATCAAAAGGTAGACTGTCCGCAGCATGGTCACAGTCACCATGTAAAAAATTCATAAGTTTATGGTACCTGACTATACAGAGGGAGTGAGAGAGAAAGGATTGAGAGGGATGAGAGGAGGACAAAGAAGGGAGAGGATAAAGAAGGTTGAAAGGAAATGAGGGAGTATACAAAGGGGGAGAGGGGAGAGATCATTTTTGTTTTATTTTGTTCTAAATGGTATTTGGGGGCTTAAAAAACAAGAACAGAGAGAAACAAAATAATGACACAAAAAGAAAGGTTTTTGTTTCAATAAAAACTAAACTAATGTTGGAAAAATATACCAACAAGTAGTGTTATGGTTTGAGTATTTCTTTACCACGAGTGTGGTCTTGTCTTGAATTGCTAAAGAAAAGAAAGACTATGGGATTAGAGCTTCGCTTTGGTTTTAAAATCATACTAAATTCTCTCCAAATCTATTTTCACGAAGTCAAAGCTCCACCATGAGGGGCAAACTCAAGGCTAAAAAGACAAGTTTCTCAAACTAAAGTTAGTAAATCATAATGAAATACTACACACACATTAGTACACAAATTGTTAGTACAAACTAAAACCACACATACAAGTTAATGCACAAAAAGAGTTAATAATACAAATTTGTTAAAAAATATGCACAAGAGGCCTTTCAAAGCGGCATCGCCAAGGTACGGTGGGGGATTAGCTTTAGGATTGATATAACAAAAATAAACTTAAATACAACTTTACAAAACTCAATACAAGTTAGTACAACAAATTGCAACACTTGTAAATATTGGCAAACGTTGAGGGGACCCCAAGAGAGCTTCAAAATAACAACAATTAAGCTTGAAATGCTTCTAAAACACACATATTTATAACTTTGGCTTAAAGTAGCCAAAAAGTCCAAACAAATGTTGCAATGTATTAGAATGTCAAAAAAAATGGCTACAATGGCAAAAAAATGTGTTTTGCCAATATTTACAAATATTGCAATTTATTGCAATGCCAAAAATATAGCTACAAAGGGGTGAGTTGAGAAGAGAAGAGGTGTCCTTTTATACTCTTCCTATGGCACCCGCTTCCTCTCATTTCCTCATGGTAATCTTATCATTTGGGATTTTAATTCCAAATTATCAATTTTAACTTTCTATGCTGGACCAATTCTTAATTTTTGAAGATTAATTTCAAATTACAAACAACTTGCGCCATTGGCTTCAAGAGGCTATTTTAGTCTAAAAAAATCCTCACCCCTTTCTCTTATGTTAAACATTCATCAAAAGCTAGTATCAACTTATTACCTTTAAAAAGTAAAAATTCAACTTTTGGAGGTTGTCTTTTCTGAGAAAAGTAACTAGTTTAAATTTTTAAGTAAATATAATGGAATAATAAAAGACCTAGCTTTGATCCCATTCCAATTTTGTATGCTCTCAAAACACTAATCAAACTCCATTATAATCTTTAATTTTGCTGGTACTTGGAGAATCTCGTCAGTTTGGGCACTTCTAGCTATTGCAATGTTTTGAAACTTGTTGAAAAGCCTTATTAACATAAAACAAGCTACCTTAATTTTTAGTGAGATTTTACTGCAACCTAGGTAATTTATAGGAATTTTCTATTGGAGGTTAAGGGGGGTGACCATTCGGAAAGGCATCTTCTGAGTATTAAAAAAATTTGAAACTTTTTGTGGAATATTCAATTGAATTGCACAAGAGATATATAAATCCATCTCTTAACTCTATACAATTGTCAATGAAAAATTAATTTCCACTACCTCTATTAATTTTTGGTTCAAGAGAATCTTTCACATTGAGAAGAATCTTAGCAAAGTGATTTTGTTGTTGAGTTCCTAGTGTGATTTCAACCCTAGAACTTTGTCTTCCAACTATAGATATTCTTCACAATTCATTGTGAGTTTCTTCAACCTATAGGCTAACAATTGGAGTTTCTACAAAAAATGAAAATTGATTAGAAACTTGAAACCTATCTATAAACTGGTTTCTAGGATTCTCACCAAGCTCTTTCGGACCAATTTAAGCCAATGTTTTGTCACATGTATGGCAAGTTAGGCAATTTTGCTAATTTCTACTATAATTTCTATAATTTATGGGTTTCTATCCTATTTACATGTGGAAATTGGTTTTGATTTAGGAAAATACTCTATTTAGAACTAGATATTTATAATGGCATGCAACATACCTATTTTGAATTTACACTCTTTGGATTTTTTTTGTATATAAAAGTACATTAAAAATAATTAAAAATAAAAATAAAAATTAGTGAGTCTCAAGTGATGAAATGGGAGCTCAAAAGATGGCATAATTTTTTCTCTTGTGCACTAATTAAAAATAAAATTATATTCTTAAAAAGTTAATATAAATTCCTATCTTCAAAAAAAATTCAAAAAGTCACAATAAAAATTGAAACTATAGGAACCTACCCAAAATCTATTTTGCCTCCTAAAGGAAAATTGAGAGTTTAGGGGTTAAATTCTAAAGACTTAGCCTTAGATTTCTAGTTCAATGTGAAGGCATGTTATATATATCTCTAAAATCAATATAGGATAGTTTCGTCATTCTGGTAGCTTTCAATTAGTTATGGAGAGGCATATTATGACTAATAATACTCATTGCTTGCCTTGTACAAATTTTCAAGAAGGTAGGTATCAAGTAGAAATTTCATTGATCTAGCAGAGAGAGAAATCCAAGACAACAACCTTCTACTACTACCAACCAATATTAACTTAGTGAGTACAAATTCACCTAACATAATGGCTCCATATGTCCTAATCGGAAATTAATCTTGATAACTTGGTCTGCTTTGCAATTACTGAGTCCATGCTAAATATATTTGCCTTGTTTTGGACTATAGGTGACCCTCTTACAAATTAAAGGTTTTGTGATATTTCTTTTGAAAGCAAAGAAATTATTTATTATTCACTTTGCATGCTTGCAAATGGGTTATGGCAATGTAAACCACTATTGGGATTGCCCCATTCATTTTGCAGGAGGATTTTGTGCCACAACTATGGGCTTCCATACCCGTAATGCCCGATTACACAATTTGGGTGGAAAAATGGACGTTATGGATTTTTCATCCAAAAATATTGTGTTGCCTGCCTACGGTTTACATTGGGCAATGCCTCTAGTCATTGAACATTTTGGAAAAAAAAGGTGCCTCTTTTATTGGGCTTTGCCCTTCTTGTAGGGCCTTTTTTTTCTTTTCTTGAAATGCCCTCTTCCTTGGGCATTGCCCTATACATACCATATACCTATCCATCAATTCTATGGAAGAACATTTTGCAATTCTAAAGAAGAACATTTTGCAATTCCATGGAAGAACATTTTGTAATTCCACCAAGTTCCCAACAACGCAAGCTTCACATTCTTTTCGCAGGGCTTGCATACACCTTAGCTACTTGCCTCCCTAGTATTCTCAAATCCTTGCATTGCATCAACTTTGCTAAAGACTCCTTCAACATCGAAGCTGATAATATGAATGTCGTGGACAGGCAACAATGCTAGAACTCAACGTTTCCCAAGTAGGTACTTGACACATAATTTAATACACTAAACTATGTAGATTTTTTTAAATTTTTTAAAAATTGCATTAAAAATGAATCTTAGCAATTACTATGGTTTACAATTGAATGACTGAACATGAGGTCATAGGTTATAAGAACTCAAAATCTAGAAGTAATGAGTATGTCAATAGAACTTCATTTTGAATGCATTACAACAAATTTTACTCAAGAAAAACCATCGTATTTGTTCATAATTGAATTTAGAAGAAACTAATATGCCCTGCGCTAATGCTACAACCTTAAAACAAATAAAAAGAATTTTTTGAATGTTTAATTCATTTTAACTTAGAAATTCAAACACTTTCCGTCCATAGTGTGAGAGGTTGCCTTTTTTATACAATTAGAGAGCTTGGTGTAAAAAAGAACGCAAGGGCTTTTTTAGTGGTGTTTAGATGAGCAATGTAAATGTATTGGTTTTTTCATAATAAAAGTTAAGAGTTATTAATTCCACAAAATTCATAACTTTTACACTATAGCTCAAAAGGCCTCAAAACAAGCACAAATAGAAAGCTCTATATATAAAAGAGTGCTGAGGCTTGATTTTCGATGTTAAAAATATGTGGTTAAGAAGTTTTGAAATTAACAAAATTAAAAGTAATTCAATTCATTTTTTGAAATCATTAAAAAATTTGAAATTTTTTAATTATCACACTTTTAGTCCAAAAGTGATGAAAAGAAGTCTGTGCACCCCACCTTTCAAAAAGCTTTTCAATGTTAGCAACAACAAATCTGTACTCTTTGTTTTTTTTTAAATTTCTCACCGTTTTGAACAAAATAAAACATGTGAAATAAACAACCAAAGTGAAGTTTTTTTTGAAGGAATTCTCAAATTTTTGTTTAATATTTAAAGTATTAAGAAGAACAACAATATAATAGCGTTGTTGAAATTCTACACTTCATACTTGTAAATAAATTCCACAACATTGTTCAAAACATTAATTTGCAATGATTTCTCTCGAATCGTGAATGCTTGATAACACAAAATAATGACATTAAAAGGTTAGCGATATTAAGATATGCAACCGTAGGCAAGTGGTGAAGATTTTTTCTTGGAAATTCAATAATGCACATTGTACTTAACAGGTATTTTGTCAAAACAATTTCAATTCACATAAATAAATTTAGAATTCATGTAGCCAGTAAGTTAAAAGTGTATTTTAGTTCAAGGCATCCAAGTGGACCACAAAGGCATGTGGACAAGTTGCAGTGGACATGGATGCAAATCTCTGGCATTAGCCTACCACCAATGTGTTTCAGATTAAACAAAAAGTGAACTCTTGAAGATTATAATCATTATAGTAGGTGCTAGACAGGGTTGTCTTGGACGCACGTCCATCTCGAAATCGCGTCCAAAATCCGGACGTCTAGGCGTAATGACGCGGTCGGACTGTGGTCGGTCGGTGTCCAACGGTTGGTCAGACGGGCGTGGCAGCGGTCGGGCAGACCGCCAGTCCACAGGTTCGGCAACGGACAGACCGTCCAACCAAACGCGGTTTGTTGGTTCGGGGTAGGTTCGCGTCGTCCGGATTAGGTTCGGGAAGGAAAGTTTTAGGTTTGGGAGCGGACGGCTATATGAGCAGACGGCCAAGGCATTTTTCCTCACTTCAACTCTCCTCTTTGGGAAACAACACCATATTGGATGTGCTACTGTTGCCTCACCGTGCCATTTGCTCCTAATTTGCCATATTTGTTATATTGAGACTTTTGGTAGTCTCATTTTTATCCTCGACTCGAAGATAAATCATAATAACTGTTCAATTTTAAGACTATTTGGTAAGTTGAGATTTCAATGGATTAATATATATAAAAACCTTTGATTTCTCAAAGGTTGCATGCTCATCTTATCCTCGACTCAAGGATAAATCACTATAATTGTTTTAGGATTGTAGTCTCAAAATATGCAGATTGTCTCATTTTAACGAATAAGGCCATCTATGTGGTAGAGAGTTGGGGTCACACATCTTTGATTACATCGGAGGGGTTTTAAATCGGTCATTTACACACGGTCAGAGGCAACATTCAAGGCATCAAGTAGCTATGGAAGAATAAAATGGCAATAAAGGTGAAAGCAACAAGAGATCGAAACAAAAGGGAGCTCTTCACGAGCTTCGTTTTGACATTTTAAAGGATGAGAACATTTTAGCAAAGCATGAGTAGGAGAAGGTGGTCGATGAGTACTGGACTTCCAAGTTGTGCAAAAAATAAGTGAAGATGTATCACATTGAGAAGTTGTGGCCTGAAGAATTACATGCTGGTCACACTCGGGACTTTTCTTTTAAACCCGCAAGTTGCCTTAGCCCTTATTTTGTCCATCGTTCCGTAGAGGTGTGGCGGGCCCTCTTCAGAGACAAATTGATGAGCAAGGGTAGAATTAACTACACTATAGCAAGCATGGTGTATACAAAACTAAAGTTGGCTCGTAAGGTGGATTGGAGTACATACCCTAGGACAATAGAAACACCACTTGTACTTCCCAATGGCCAGAAAGATATTCTTGATATGTTTGTTTCAAAGGGGCAACTTCTTGAAACAGTTGAAGGCAATGCTACTTTACAACATATTACAGAAGAAAAACGGCCACGGATGGGCCGACCGCAGGTCCGCACTGGACTGTCCGACCGTGCGAATGGGCCGACCATAGCGGACGGGGGCACGGGGCCGACCGCAGGTCCACACCGGAGTGTCCGACCGCGCGGATGGGGCCGACCGCATAAAGGTGACACGAATGACTAAGAGCTTATCTGCCATTCAGGAAAGTGGGACTTCTAAATCTCTTTACTATGATAATTTTTGATAGAGATACTTAGAAGATTGTGGTTCTTGTCTTGAGGTCCGAGGTTTGATCACTTGCGGTTATGCGGTGGTATGGGACTTGGTTTCAACTTTGAACAACCAATTCCAAAAAAAAATGATCAATTCATTTTTTGTGGAAAAGAGGGGGGGAATGATTGGATGAAGGAGTTGGTCCTCTTGCTTAAGTAGATGTTCCTATAAGGTTGGAAGAGGTGGAAGTTGAATTCCGTTCAAAGATTTTCGTAACACTATTGTGATTCAGAAGTCTCCGACCGGAAGTCAAAAATCATCCCTTCCAGCCTTCAAGGAACATCAATACCATATTACCATGACATTTTGGGGGGAGGAATTTTGGTTTTACAAATTGTACAAATTATACAAAATTTGGGAATGAACAATAACAAAGTTGAAGCCCTTGCCAATAAATCTTGAATGAAACCTACTACTAGAAAATCCAAAGCCTCACAAGGTTATAAGTACTCGTTTGTACTTAGTTTGCAGTAAAAATCTAAATATTTTGATTTAGCAACTTACAGTTGAAGTAACTCCAAGAGAAGTGTTGACATGAAACGGTGAAATGATTTGTAAGAGTGAATTACTTAAATATTTTTTGATTTGAGGGCTACAGTGTTGCACGGCCATGTCACCATGTTGCATTCTTTTGAGAATTACAATGCATATGTTTATATGATCAAACTATAAATGGAAACAGTTTTAAATGAAAACAAGGTTTCATGTAGCAAAGGGGAAAGCTCTATGTGGCATCCCTACATTTATATTCTTTGTAATTTGAAACCTCCAACCAAATTGTAAAGCAAAATATTTAATCCAAATTTCATTTTTTTTATAAGCAACGATTTGAAGGTGAACTAAATTGATTGAAATTTCAGAAGAATTGAATCCCAAGTGAATGTGAAATTGAAGTCAATTAGGATTTAGATTCATTTTCAATTTGAATTAAACATTGTACTTGCATTTGACATAATTGGCAACTACATATTCTATTTGATTGCAAATTGAAGTAAAATATAGTTTCATTGGGGATTATACCTCAATCTAAAAATCTATATTGAAAATTTAATTACTAATTTGTACTTTACATTAATAAAATTGGAGAAAATTAGAATTCGATATGGTTTTCATATTTATTACAATACATTTCTAAAAAAGGTTGGAAAGCTCCAATGATCAAATTAGAATTCCAACAAAATTGGAATTGAAATTCTAACTGAATTACACTAGTGCATTGTTTTTATTATAATTCCAAATGAATGTGTTTGAGAAATCAATTGAAGTTCTACATTAAAAATTTATTAAAATCAAAACTTGAAATGTAATCTGAAATACTTGAGTTGCATTCAAATTCAAATTCAAATTTGTTACTATTTCTCTGCTACATCCCATTTCAAATTGCATTTGCATGTCATGTTTAATTTCAGTTTGAAAGACAATTTCAATTTCAAAAAATGGAAGTCAAATTCAATTGCAATGACAGTATGACACCCACTTTAAAATTCACATTCGAATATTGACTTTAATCTACATTGATTTCAATCAATTTAAATGAAAATAGTGACTTTTGCGTTGAACCTATTGAATTCATAATTCAACATCATAATAAACAAATTTCTGGGGAAGGTTTACATTGTATAAGTGAGCTTAAAACAACCTTCACTCATTTTAACTTTCTTACTTTCAAGTCCAAAAATTGAAGAATTCATGAAGTTGAACAAATTGCTTGTGTTTCCTAGAGAATATAACCATCATTATAGATTAATGAAAACAACATTAAATTCCTAATGCCTTACATTTGTAATTGACTTATGAATTATGACTTATTTGTTCAATATTATCACTGTAGTATTCCAGATTATTTCCCGTATGTGACATGCAAAAGTTTACATTTCACAAAGAACCATAATTTTATGATTACAGAAAATGACTAAAAACTTCACTTTTTTTCAATTATATATTTTTTAAATTCACCATGAAAATTCTCTCTTTCTCCCTCTCTCTATATATTTATAGTTTGTACACAAAGTACTCATAGAATGTAACAATGAGTCAATTACAAACATATTTGATGAAGAGAAATACCAAAATTCTAAAAGGGAGTAGAGTTCACAATTACGGGTAGGATTTATGGTTTTTAGAGTATAGGGTTTAGGGTATGGAGTTCTTTTTTGAGTTTTAGATTGAAGGGGTAGAATTCTCGCCTTTAGTTTTTAAAGTTCTGATGTCCTCACGTGAAGTTAGTGACGAACTGACGGTCTGCCACCTCACTTCTTTGGATTCTCTACTCGCAAATAATTGAGTTTGGAGAATCCAAATGTCGTGGGCTCATTTGCTCGTCCGCTCGGCGGACGATGCGTCGACCAAGTGGTCGGTGCGGGCGAAGTCTGGTCGTCCGCCCATCCATCCGTCCGCTCAACGGACGACCCGACGGCAAAGCGGTCGGTGCGTCCGTCCGACTTGTCTATTCGTATATCGTTCTCGACTGTGCAATGGGAGGTGCAGACTTGTGGTGTCCATCTGATCTTGCCGTTCGATCCGTAGGCTGACAGCGACGTCCGCCTTAGTGGTCAGTATAAAGAGTGCAGCAAACGGCTCAGTCCGCACAATTGTTTCCCTTGTGGAGTGGGTGATCCAGCGGCAGTTGGTCTCTGCGTGCCCCTTCCGACTTAATGTGTGAACAATTGTGAATGAATGAGTTGCATTCATTCATTATTATAATCTAAAACTGCTACAAATTGATTGTTTTAACTTTAAGGTAATAAATAGAAAAGGGTACTATGCCTTGGAAAGGAATTCCGTTTCTTTCCAGTTTTTCGAAAAAAAGTACGAAGGGGAAACCACAAGAACTAGATTGGGAGGTTTACTTTGATGAATTCAATGTGGCAAAAGAAGGATGGGAGTATGAGTTCGAGAAAGTGTGGATTTGTACAATGTGCAAGAAATATGTGACCATGTCACACATAGCCAAACTGTGGCCAGCGAATGACAGTTTGGAGAAACAAGTGAGACGGTGGGAAGCCCCTATGAAGACGTGTACGGGTAGACACTTCGTAGAGAGATACGAAGAGATTTGGGCTACTTCAAATCTAGGTCCCTCAAAGTCCACCATCATGAAGTATTCTACCATGGCAATGGTTTGGGCAGAGATTGTACTCCAGAAAGATGTTGACTGGCGTATAGTTATAGGGATGAATAAAGAGATGAAAATGACCTGTCATTCAAATGTGGTGTTCACCAACTAGCGTGGCGAAAGTGATTGCATGCTGGCTTTGAATCAACAAATCGGCAAATATACTTGAAACACTTGTGCTAACTCATGATGTGAGTACAACACATGTTTTTTGCTTCCACGACCTTGCAAACCGTAGTATGTCTCCGACATACATGTACTATTGATCCTCTGAACTAGTTGACCAACAACAAATTCTTCAAACTTAATGGTAAGTACGGGTATGTTCTCCACATCCACATCTCTTCGATGTATGTATGTAATCTTTGGATCGATCTACCACCTCCTCCTCAAAACTTTGTCCCAATCACTTGTCGATGTAAATGTATACAACGACTTCATAGGTTCCGCACTAGCCGTGGTCATCTCCCAATCGCAAACTAAAATGAAAACCCGCGACTCATCTTTTGGAAAATGAAACATGATGTTGTCTGGAGAAATATCATTGTGGAGATGCCCAGCACCATGTACTGCATTCATAATATGCAGCAATGTCCAAGCAAGCTCCGTACACTTTGCTCTCCATCGCTTCAAACGATGAGCAAGAATGACCTCCTCATCGCTAATTTTGGGGTCACACATAATGCGAATGGTGATATTATCTGGATAATCATTATTCATTTTCAACATTTCACACAAAGTACTACCATTCCACCACAATGAATAGCTTTCGTTCCGAACTATATGGATTGCATTGAGGCCCCAGTTGAGACACTAGGGACCCCAAGTGTAGCACTTGGGGCCCTCGTTGAAACATTTGTGGGCCCCAAGTGTAGCACCTGGGGCCCCAGTTGAAACACTTGGAGGCCCCAATTGAGACACTTGGGGCCCCAGTTGAGATACTTCATACTTGGGACCCCAGATGTAGCATTTGGAGTCCAAGTTGAAACACTGGAGACCCCAATTGAGACACGTGGGACCCCCAAGTGTAGCATTTGGGATTCATATGTGAGACTCAACGAAGCGTATAACTCCATCGTGTGGAATTCACACCGCCATCGATTTAATTTGGTGTTCCATCTTTGCAAACTCAGGTCGTCGACCTTCTTGGAGAGACACCTTTGCTGTAAATTCCCAATGTGGTTGAAGTTGAGGGCATCCTTCGATTCGCACCCTACAAATTGTGGCATAGTTCCCACGCAAGATGACGTTATCTTGTGGAATTATCCTTGCGGTTCTTGGGAGTGCTATTAAATGGCGCAATGCAACTCGCATATTTATTCTCCATTCATGAGTTGTCCACCAACCCAAAAATCCACCTCTATTTTGTCTGGAAGTAGATGGTCTCATCCGACTCACAAACATGTCCACTTTTGTAATCACGTGCGTGAAGGCTTCATCATCAATGCGATGAACCTTACCAAATTCTTCGACAATTCCTTTCGCATTCCATAGTGCATCATGCGCCCGTTTGTCCAACCAGCTAGTAAAATTCTTTTTTTCCATTTCTTGATACCACTCTTGCACCTGCAACGCTTCATTCATCATGTCCTTCATATCGCCTTTGAACTTCTCAATGCCCTCCTCTTGATAACGAACATGCTTAGAGTCAAGAGACATGGTAGTTTCTCTCTCATAGAATTCAACAATGAATTTCTCCAAAAACGTAGTGCAAGTGTGCGAGGAGTTGTCCATGACATCGGCCTCATTAGGTTCCTCCAAAAGCTTCGCTTTCTTCTTCGCCCTTGGCATCTTGATGAATGTCGCACAATTTCAGAAAAAAAATGACAAGGGTCCCCCCAAAATTTCACCTTTACCTTCCCAAAGAGAGGAGGCAATAGGGCCCAAAGGCACTAAGCTTCTCTGCTCTCTCTTGCAAGCAAGGGGGAAGGTAAAAGTGAGAGGCAGATGGCCCGACTACCTCTCTTGTATGAGGTGGATGGCCATCCCGTTTGTCCAATCTCTCTCAGTCGTCCGCCTTGGCGGACGACCAATCGTCTGCCTCGTCGGGTTCGTTCGATTGGGCATCCGACCGAACTGCCGACTGGTCGGACGAGCCACGCGGTTAGCCGACCGAGCAAATGGTGATTTTGGGTGGACCGTCAGATTTAGGGTTGCATCAAATAGCCTTCGCGGCTCAATTTCCCCGGCCATCTGATCAAGCGCACGGCGGACTCCGCCTCCGTCCGCATGGCCGCCCTGTCCGATCAGTCGGCGCCATCCGCTGTCGCTACGGTCGGCCTCGTCCGCCCCGTCCGCTCCATTGTCGCCGCGGTCGGCCCTGTCCGCCCAGCCATCCAATGCGTCGGCTCATCCGTTTGCCCGACCACCCATCCATTGGACGTACGGGAGTCCGACATTTCTATGTCCTCAGACATTGAAAACCCCGCAGACGCGGACATTGCACATCCGTCCAGATGTCCGAACGTCCCAGCATCTGTGCAACCATGGTGCTAGAGAATGCAAAGTGCACACGCTTGTATTCTGTAACATGAATTTCTTCTAAGAAAATGATGATGTTGTGCTAGACGGAGTTAGAATTTCAATGAAGCAACTACTAATGTTTTGTAATCCGAGTGTCCTACAAGAAGGTGAGTACCTAAACATTTCTACAAGAAGGTTCTTGTTGGTCTTCTAAAAGCACAACTAGTTTCATTTTGCAAAGAATTTGAATAGCAATACTTTCTAGGTAGTAATTATAAAAAATTTTGGATGTCATCTTTAAAATAGAAATTTCATAAATCCCACTTTTTTCTAGTATGGCAACAACGATAGAAGAAGAATTAGTGGTGGAAGACAAAATTGAAAGTTGCGCAAATAAACGTTGAGAAACGATTTACACAAGTCTAGTAGAGGGCAAAGAAACAAAAAGACAACACAAAAGAAGATTCGAATGCAATTAGATCCACTTAGCTTTTCCTTTAGAAAAGATGGAAAACACATCATGCGACAAGTTAAATCACTTTATCGAATTAACTAAAGAAAATATCATTTATCTTGAGTGAAAGAGAAGCATAGGAAATAGGTTATGAAAATGTTTAGATCTTTACATGAATTATTTTTATATGCGTAGGATGATGAGTTGTTGCATTCTATGTTTGCAAACATGCGTCATATGAGGTGATGTAGGTTAAAAAACTAACTAGAGGAGGTTGTCAATTATAAGAGCAGTTTGGCACAATTTTTTTTAGTCTTTTCTGAATTCTATCCAATTGAATTGCATCTTTACACATTGGAAGTAGGAATTTGGTTACGAAAGTTGGTTAATGATCAATTAGGTAATCATTAAATTTTTTTATTTCAATTTTTAGTAGCAATTGAAACTTCTGCAAACTATATTGTGAAGAGTTGAAAGATTTTTTTCGAAGAGGCTTCTAATGCTATCGAGCTTTTGGAATGGAGGCTTGAGGTCTTTTATTGGTGCATTTGTAAGTTTATGAGATTTGTAGCTTTTTTAGTGAGCCTCTTCACCTTCTACTTGTAGTTCATCTAAATTAAGATTTTGTTATTGAAAATGTTAATTCAAATTAAAGCCACAACTACCTAATTTTAAGATGAAGAAAAAAAAATGGTTGTATAAATTATGCTGTATGAAAAGAGTCATTGATGGTGTTTTTAAGTCATACATACAATATTTGTCTTCTATAGTGTTTAAGAAGCCATGCAAGGATAGTATTGTCAAAGAAGTGGTTTGCAATGTAACACATTGTGAAGTGAACATGTGGGTTGCAAAAAACAGAGTTCGGGAGGTGGTTAGTAGTGAAAGAAAGTCAATATTGCATTCGATATGGTTATAAAAAATTATTTGTAGACATTGCAAACGGATTGTTCACTGTGAATTTAGAAGTAGTGACAATCACAGTGATAGTGATGACAATAGTAATAACGACAAAGAAGAATAAAAATGATGAGGCATGTAAAGAAGGCAACATCTTCTAATTGCGCCTTCTTTTGTTTTTATCACTTATCATCATTGACAAGTCCTCATGAACCTCCATGTGTATAAATGGTAATATATATACAAATAATAATTGACTTGAAAGGCTTGTAAAGTTATTTTTTTGAAGGAAGGCAATTTAATTGTTAAAACAACTACATTTTAATTTTTAGAGTTCATTCACTGCATTAGTATCCACAAATTAGTGCATGTCATGATATTTCATTCAATTTTGACAATACAATTCATACACCTATAAATTTGAATTCATCCATAATTGATCCAAAATTCATCTAGAATCATCTTAAAATTCCTCCATATACTTATACATGTACTCTTTTTGCATTGTTTCTATAGCAGCATAATACCTAATTATATAATAATAAATTCAACAATTTTGCAATGGTTTTACAATGATAATTCCTTCTTTTTTTGCAATGTAATGACAATTAAAATTCATTGCAATGGATTTTTAGTACTTTTTTTAATTTCACAATGCCTTTGCATTGCTTTATTATTATTAGTTTTTTTTAGGATAAAAATATTGAATGAGTTGCAATGTGATTATATATTGTTTTGCAATGATTATTGCAAAGACTTTTACACTTAACAATAATGTTTTTTCAATGGTTTTGCATTCTAAGTTTTATAAATTTGCAACAATTTATAGATACAATAGCATGGATTTAATCCTTAAGACTTTTATATTCAATTACTAAGAGCTTTGCAATAGTTTTGCAATACATTATTTCTTTTCTAAGATTCAAAGTAAATTCACACACATCATTTCATTATAAAATCATTGCTATTCTGTAATCATTCACTACTAGAAAATTTCGTATTTCTGTTGTTTTGGTCGCGTTGATCCGGTCAAAATCTGACAGAAATCTGTTGGTTTCAACAGATTTCTGTCAGATTTTGACCGAATCAACGCGACCAAAACAACAGAAAAATGAAATTTTCTAGTAGTGATTGCTTTCTGTTGTAGTGGTTGTTGAGATGCTGTCAGATCATACTTGAGAAGCTCAAGAAAATTCCCTTAATCTCTTCTAGTACAAAATTGTACCAAAGGTTTTTCTCTTGATCAAAGTAAGTTAAGGCATATACACCCTAATTTGGAACAAACATTGTGTGCTTCTTGTAAATGTAAATTGCCTAGCTCTTTGCAGACTATCTATAGATTATGCACCTGTAATATCTTATGTTTTCACTTAATTTGCATATAGTGCTCTTGAAGTAAAAGGAGACAAAGGCTTAAGAAGCAAATAGGAGTTGTCATGCCTTCTTTATGAATGTTGAAATTTTTTCATGAAGAATGAAAAGATATGGAGTGAAAAAAAAGAACCAATAGGAGCCCTTCTTGCACACAAAACTTCTTCATGCCTATTCTTCATCTAAAGAGGAGAAGAAAAAAACTTCTTAATCTTCAAAGACTCTAACATCCTCAATTCAAGAAGAGAGTGTTGCGTCTTCATTTTTAGAAGATTGAAAATGAGGAGAAGGTATGATAACCTCTAATAAGATGTTATTTGTGTGATATATCAAGAGATACATGCGCTAGTGATGAAGCTTGTAGTCATATTGAATTGAATCCAATGTACTATACTAAAATTGGTAAATAGTGTTGGGTGATAATTAGTATTGTTCCTTGTTTTTTACCCCCAACACTATTTTCCAACTTATGTGTAAATAGTGTTGGAGCCCTTCCCTCCCGCCGTCAAATTTTTGTCCTTTCCTGGAATGCTCTAATTTCCACTGACCGTCGACGATTTCTAGCCCTTCCTTGGGAAACTACAATTTCTGCCTTCCACCGCCTTCTTCCAACCCTTCCCTACCGGAACTCCAATTTTTTGGCCTCCTTGCGGAACTCCAATTCTTGCCTTCCTGCGGATGTCCAATTTTTGCCTCCCCGCGGTGAAGTGGAGGGCTCCCGGTGGCAGCCTTGGAATAGAAGAGAAGTGAGGATTTTTTTTTGGGGGGGATATACTTCCCGGTTTTCCGTCACCGCTCCAATTCAAACTTCTGATGTCTATAACTTTTCATTGAGGTATGTGTTTGGAACTTAGATGACACCATTGAATTTGTCTTTCCTTCTCCTATTTCCTCTAAAAAATTGTTTTTTTTTGTCGCCATTTTTTTCTCAAGTCACATTTCCACTGTTTTTTTGTAGCCGGCCATGGACCGCCTTTCGCTTGCTGAAATTCCTTCCGATGCCCCTTCCCAACGTCTTCAGCAGGTTTCCAGCCTTGCCACTCACCTATTTGTCATTTCTTGGATGATTGAAGATGTTGCTGTTCACAGCTTGGTGGGCCTCAATGCTCGAGTCATTCGAGCATTTCCATAGCACTTTCGTGGCCAACGCCCCGCCAATCTCATTAAACCCAGTCGATGGTGGCAACAACGCGACTAATTCCATGAGAATCTTCCCGGTTCCGTCACCGGTCACTCCCCTCTATTGTAGCCGAAGTTGTTTGGGCAAAAGAAGGCATCATTTCCCAAAAGTCAAGCCGGGTCGAGGCAAAAAGAAGAGCGAATGGGTGCAATATTTGTACCCTCTATTGCTTGAAGAATTCAACCGCCTTTGCAAAGCAGGTGTCAAATTTTTCTCTCACCTACTTCGTAAATTGACCATTTCCATACTTGTAGCTCCTGAGTCCATTTTCACAGCCCTTTTTGTTGATCCCAAAGACAATGTTCTATTGGTCAACAAAATCACAACGAATTGGGTCAATTAGTTCATGGATACCATAATATAGTCCTTTTATCCCAACGTGGGCGTTTGACTTGTAGCCCTCAAAAGGAGCTTCAAATCAAAATGGAAACCGCCTACCATTTGAAGGTTTTTCAAAGGGGATTTTCATCTAGGGAATTTGATGAAAATCTCATGGAAAACCTAGATGAAACACATTTTATTGTCAATCTTGACAATGGCCGAACTTTAGGGTTTAGAGGAGACACAACTATCAAATATGCTGAAGTTGTCTCGGGTGAGGAATCCATGACCATGGTTGTTCACATTTCCAAAGGCCATTGTGCTACAATAAAAGCTCCTATGCTCATTTTCTCAAATGAAAATAGGAGCTATCCTATACGGGAGTGATTGATAATATTCTAGGGGTTTCTTATAGAATGGGTCCTAAAGGTTGAATGGACCAAACCATCTTCCTTGAATACTTTTTAGAACCTTGTGCATATCAAGCCAATCTTCATCAACGCGTGAAAATCATATGGCTTGATAATTGTAGCGGTCATACTGTGACACCTAAATTGTCTGCTGTTCTAGCTGCCAAAAACACAATTTTCAGATTTCTGCCTCCATGTTCTACTCACTTTTGCCAACCAGCAGATATGTTCCTTATTTCAAAAATCAAACATGCAGGGAAACCAGGAAAATTGAGTTGATATAACAAAATGCTTAGCAAAATGTACCCCAGGCTGATGGACAATGGTCAAAAAAGTTGACAAATCTTGGGAAACGTTTTTTCCTACAATTGGCTGCTGATAGTGTAGAAGATGTTAATCGAAAGGTGGATTGTGACAACATATCCTATGCTAGAAAAGCAATGATTCGTTGTGGCTTAGCATTAGAACTTGATGGATCTTGGAGTGTAGGATAATTGTTTCCACATCTCCAAGAGATAATTGCAAAACATTTGCAATACTTCTAAGGGGAAGAATTGCCCAATTTCAATAGGGCAGTTTAAAAATCCTTTTTGATATTTTATTATATTTTTTTAAAATTTTGGTTTACAATTAGGATTATTAAGTTGTTTTTGGGTTGTTGCTATATTTAACAACTTATACATATACTATGAAATTTTTTAGTATTTTTGTGCTTATTCCAGCATTTGTATGCTTATTCCAACATTTTTGTGATTATTCTAGCATTTTTGTGATTATTCTAGCATTTATGTGATTATTTCAGCATTTATGTGATTATTTTAGCATTTCATACACTGTTTTTTTCCACCGTTCCAACTTCTAACATTTTATTGCCATCTAACACTAAATGCACTCTCGTACAAATGCTAAAATGACCAGATTTTACTATAGAGCTAAAATAGTGTTAGAATGGGTTAATTTTCATCTAACACTAACCTTGCAAATCACAATTAGTGTTAGTGTTGAGAATTAGTGTTGCCAACATTATTTACCAATTTTAGTGTAGTGATGAAGCTTGTAATCATATTGAATTGAATCTAGTGTGCTAATGATGAAGCTTGTAGTCATATTGAATTCAATTCAATGCGCTACACTAAAATTGGTAAATAGTGTTGGCAACACTAATTATCCCAACTAACACTAATAGCGATGTGCACGCTTAGTGTTAGATCTTTTTGTACCGATTCTAACACTATTTTAGCTTTGAAGTAAATTTCCGTCATTTCGGAATTTGTAGAAAAGTGCATTTAGTGTTAGATGGTAACAAAATATAGAAGTTGAAATGGTTGGGAAAATCTGGTGTATGAAATGCTGAAATGTTGAAATGTTGAAATGTTGAATTGCTGAATTGCTGAATTGCTGAAATGCTGAATTGCTGAAATGCTGAATTGCTGAATTGCTGAAATGTTTGAATTGCTAAAATGCTGAAATGTTGGAATGTTGAAAAGCCCCAAAAACAACAATGAAATGTTGGAATGTTGAAAAGCCCAAAAAACAATAATGAAATGGTGAAATAACCAAAAAAACAATGAAATCTTGAAATAAATGTTGAAAGCCCCCCAAAACAATGAAATGGTGAAAAGCCCCCAAAAAACAATGAAATCCTGAAATAAATGGTGAAAAGCCCAAAAAAACAATGAAATCTAGAAATCAATGTTGAAAAGCCCAACAAAACACTGAAATTCAGAAATCAATGTTGAAAAGCTCCCAAAAAACAATGAAATCTTGAAAAGTTGGAAAGTTAAATGAAATCCTGAAATAAATGCTGGAAAGCCCAAAAAAACAATGAAATGGTGAAATAAACAATGCAATGGTGAAATGCTGAAATTTTTCATAATGTGTATATATTGCAAAATATAGGAAGAGTCAAAAGTACAATATAATAGTCGTAGCTGTAGGCCAGAAATTGAAGGGAAAAAACAGTAAAAACTGAAAAAAAAATCTCTAAACTGCCCTATTTAAATTAGGCACTTCTTGCCCTTGGAAGTATTGCAAATGTTTTGCAATAATGTCTTGGAGATGTGGAAATAATTATTCAACACTCCAAGATCCATCAAGTCCTAATGCCAAGCCACAACAAATCATTGCTTTTCTAGCATAGGAGATGTTGTCACAATCCACCTCTCTATTAACATCTTCTATACTATCAGCAGCCAATTGTAGGAAAAAACGTTTCCCTGGATTGGTCAACTTCCCTGACCATTGTCCATCTGCCCGGGGTGCATTTTGCCAAGCATTTTCTTGTATCAACTGAATTTTTTTGGCTTCCCACCGTCTTGTCCATGCATCTTTGATCTTTGAAATCAAGAATATATCTGTTGGTTGGCAAAGGTGAGTAGAACAAGGAGGTAAAAATTTGAAGACTGTATTTTTGGCTGCTAGGACATCAGCCAACCTAGGGGTCACCGTATGGCCGGTACAATTATCAAGCCATATGATCTTCATGCGGTGATGAAGATCGGCTTGATATGCCCGATTTTCCAAAAAATATTCGGGTAAGATGGTTTGGTCCATCCACCCTTTAGGGCCCGACCTATAAGACACCCCGGGAATATTATCAATTAGACCTCGTATAGGGTAGCTCCTATTTTCATTTGTGAAAATGAGCATAGGAGCTTCTATCATAGCACGCCGGCTTCCTGAAATACGAACCACCATAGTCATAGACTCCCCACCCGAAACCACTTCAGCATATTTGACTGTTGTGTCCCCCCGAAACCCTAAAGTGCGTCCATTGTCAAGATTGACAACAAAATGGGTTTCATCTAGATTTTCCATTAGATTTTCATCAAATTCCCCGGATGCAAATCCCCTTTGCAAAACCTCCAAATGATAGGCGGTTTGTTGTTCGATTTGGAGTTCTTTTTGAGAACTACAAGTCAAACAGCCACGTTGGGAGAGGAGGACTATATTGTGGTTCTCCATGAATTGATTGACCCAATTCGGGGTAATTTTGTTAACCAACAAAATGTTATCCTTTGGGTCAATAGATTGGGCTGTGAAATTGGACTCGGAAGCTACAAGAATGGAAAGAGCCAACTCACAAAGAAGAAGAGAAGAAAACTTTACACCTGATTTTCGAAGGCGGTTGAATTCTTCAAGTAAAAATGGGTACAAATATTGTACCCATTCACTTTTTTTCTTGCCTCGGCCTGGTTTGGCTTTTGGACAATGGCGCCGCCTTATGCCCAATCGGTTGCGACTGCACGAGAATGCAGTGACTTGGGCTGCATTTTCTGCATTGTCCTCATCGAATTGGTGGCATTGCTGCCACCATCGGCCGGCTTTTACAAGGTTGGCAGAGCGCTGTCCACGGAAATATTTTGGAAATGCTTGAATTACGCGAACATTTAGGCCATGCTCACCGTGAATGGCGACGTCCTCCACCATCTAAGCAGTGACAGCTCGTCGAGTTGCAATGCTGGAAACTTGTTGGAGGCGTCGGGGAGAGGCATTGAGATCAGCAAGCGAAGGGCGGTCCATGCCGGGCTAGAAAATCCAGAAAAAAATGGTTTTAAAAAAATGGCGACCAAAAAAAAAACCCATCTTTCACAGTAAATAGAAGAGAGGAAGAGAAATCCAATGGTGTAATCAAAAGTTGAATTGCATACGTCAATTGAAAGTTAGGGGCACCGGAAGATTCAAATTCAAATTCAAATTGAAGAGGCAATGGAATCGGCGGGAGTCGTCGGACTATAACCCACCCACCCTAAAGCTCACAATGTAGGCTGAAATTTTCAAGAAGCTCTCCAAAACTGTCTTGTGCTCCCAAGGTGGCACCCACAATGTGGAAGGAAGAAAAACTCCAACCCAAAACTGAAATTGCGAATGGATTCTAGGAATGTGCTGTAGGGGTAAAGCCTAACCAAAACTGAATACCACAATGGGCTGAAATTGCAGTGCGCCAGGTAAGGGATGAATCGTCGGACATGAAGCAAACAAACAAAAAACAAAAATTCCAGGGAAGGAGAAAACTTCCACGGCGAGAGAGAAGATCAAAAGTAAAGTTTCCAGAGAAGGCCAAGATTTCGGGGGCGGGGGTCAGAAATTGTGGTTCCCAAAATTGAGGTTTCCAAGGTAGGGCCAAATTTAGGTGGCACAAATTAAGTGCCCAACACTATTTACACATAAGTTGGAAAATAGTGTTGGGGGTAAAAACCAGGGAATGACACTAATTATCACCCAACACTATTTACCAATTTTAGTGTAGTGATGAAGCTTGTAGTCATATTGAATTGAATCCAATGTGCTAGTGATGAAGCTTGTAGTCATATTGAATTGAATCCAATGACACTTCCAATTTGGATCATTTTTTCCCTCTTCAAACTGAAGCTAAATTTCAAAATGGTTCTTTTTGCTTTTAAATGTCACATTTAACTATTTAATGAACTTCAAACAAAACATTTGGAGATATCCAAATAATAACATTGGAAGGTCTCCAACCTAATGTTTGTATAGATCTTCCAATGTTTTGTATTGGTCTCCTAATGTTTTGTCTTAATCTCTTGATGTTTTTCATTACCTCCTAATGACTATTTTTTTTCTTTGATGACCATTATTAATTCTAAATTTTTTCAAAGTCCAAAAGTAATTAAATGTGAAATTTGAATAAAATATGAATGTTTTACATGATTACATGAAGCTATCTAAATTTGGTTTCTATTCCACTTGAATTTTTTTTAAATCCCCTAAGAAGGAATATTTTATTGTAATTTGAAGTCGAATGTTTGTTACCACATTCTTTAAGATAGAATGAATTCAATGAAATGACATTTTAGTTTACAATATCATTTACTACACCTCCACTGGAATTATCAGATTTTTTAAGCCAATATTCAAAGTATTTGATATGATTGTTGTTTACTTTTCTTCAAACATCTGCAATAATTTCTAATTTGAGCAAAAAATGTGAGAATTTTATTAATTTTAGAAGACTTGTGCTTGCAAGGCTAGTATAGGGAAGTTATGTGTTTCAACCATGATGAAGCAATCACACTTCTTTCTCCCTATCAAAGAGTCTAAGTAGTAAGTATATGTTGTGGATTTCTAGTCCAAAATTCAATATTCTTTACTTTATGTACTCCATTTTGCCATCATATGTGAATGAATTTTTTTCACATGTGCAAAAATGCAAATATATGATTTCAATAGTTCACAAATTTTCATACTTGTTTGTAAAGATTTCAAAATATTATGTTTTTTTAATAATAGTGAAGGAAATTTATTTCAAAACCATCAAAAATAATAAAATAATAAATAAATAGTTTGTTTGAAAATTCATGTAGTCCTTCCTTTAATGTGACTATAGAAAATACTGTTAGAAATTTTTGGTTGCAATAATTATTATTGATTTTATAAAATAAAATTGATTATTGATTGTTGATTGTTTATTCCATTGGTCATCTAATAGGGTACTAGCTAAAGTGTTTACAAAAAACACCGGTACTTAGTTTACATCACACAAAAAGTGATGAAGCTTTGCTTTGCAATAACTTTTGAAGCATGACTTGTATGAATTTGAATTTTTAAATTAAAAAATTTTATTTAAAATTTTATTTTGCTTATTTTTCACATTTTCAGTTCTAAGATGTTTTAGTACTATTGAACACTCAAAATAATGATCTAAAACTAAAATATTTGTGGGCTATTCACCTAATAGGTGAATAGACTCCTACCAAGGGGCATCTAAAAATATATTATTTTAAGTCCTTCACCTTTGTGCAAATAGAGTTTCCTTGCATATACACTTTTGAATATTGAAAATAGTTTTAAGGTCATTCTTTTGGTAAAATCTCATCACCATCAAGTCCTTACAAATGGTCAATTTTTAGTTTCTTTGTAAATTATTTATTTTTATTTCTTACAAATTGAAATGTTAAAAGTATTTATATCTTTAAATTTTTTTGTCCCTCTATTTTGTGAATAACTTTGACCTACATTTGTTTTAGGTCTCAAATTTGATGATATATTATTTCTATTATTATATTAATTATTTTTTATTTTATTTTATATTAAAATATTTATTTTGAAAGGTTATAGTACTATAAATATTAGCAATCAGGCAAAAGTGGAATATAAGTGACAAGTCGTTATGCAATTATCCAATAGAGCATATTAGTAAATTTTGGCTTTTGAGTTTGATTAATGAAATAGAAATAAGAAAATATAGTAGGAATCATAGTTGCTTGTATATGAGTTTAGGATCTTGAGTTCATGAATCATGAGTTTAAGAGTCTAGGATCTTATGTTATAGGTACCTATACTATAAGCACTTTCTATAGTTATGAAATATTTATATTATAGGTACATATGTTAAAATCACCTTCCATCGTTTCATGATATTTATATTATTGGTGCTCAATTATATCACATGTGTCTATGTTATAAATAGCTTACATGGCTATAGGATATTTATATTATAGGTGTCTATATTATGTTAAAAGCACCTTTCATGGTTATAGGGTATAGTTTATATTATAAATATGTATGTTATAAATACCTTCAATAGTTGTGAAATATCTATTTACATCTAAGCTTAAGGTTTGTAGGCTTGCATTTCTAAATTTACAAGCAAGTGTTGTTATAGGAATAAACCAATTTTAACATACTTTATTGCAATTTGAACATAGAGCCTCTACATCTTAAAATTGATAACAAATGGACAATAATTCCCTTTATGCATGACAATGTTCAAACATCATATTGAACAAATTTAATTAAATTAAAAAATTTACATGAATTTGAGATTTTAAAGACTTTAAAGAAATAATCTTAAATATCCTATGAATATCTATATAGAAAATATGTTAATTACACTCATTTAAGTTATTCACTTTTAAAAATAAATTGCATACACTAACCTTCACTAAATTTTGCACTTTCAAAATTATTTGTAAATTACTTAATATAGGTATTAAAAAACTAATATTAATAGATTAGACTACTTAATTCAAATATCAATCATATACTCAAGATTACTTTATATAATTAAGCATAACATCTACTTATTTAGAAGGACATTATACCCAAGATTACCATATACAGTTACTAGCTTTGTTCCAAAAAAATCCTACACAATTTTACCTTAAAAGATCGCATGTTATATGATGGGGATTGAATATACCAAGGAGAAAGACAGAAAGTAAATTTTTTTTCGTTTCTTAATCTTAGGGGACTTTCTACCTTTAATCCCTAAAGTCCCAAAGTCCCTATAGGGACTCTTGGAATTTAGGGTAAGCTTGTGTGGTTTCAATTTTTGACATTATTTTTGAAACTTTTTCTAAAGATAGGTAATTAGATCGGCTTTGGGGGAATACAAATATATTTTTTTCAATTGGTATCTAGGAGCAAAAGTTATGTCATCCTAAGTCCAAAAAATAACTTCAAGGATAGCCCCTAAAAATTTGCTAAAAGTTGAAAGTTAAATTTATTTTAATTTTAATTTTTTTTCTCAAAGATTGTATTTTTTTTACATCAAAAGCTATAATTAATTATATTTGGACTAATGATGAGAAAGTTATGGACAATTTTGTTTTTCTGGCAATCTAAGCATCTAGTTGTGTAAGGTGTATGAAACGCGGAAGTGGAGACTTAACAGGCTATCGGGGTTCTCGAACCTTTGGACAGATCATGGGTATGAATTGGTGGATCCCAACGCATTCGAAATTCCAGGTTTAATCAACGATAAGATGAGAGAGCAAATGTTTTGGAAGAGAGAGTCTCATCAATATGTCGTTGCAGTTCGGGGGTCCAAAGACCTCAAAGATTTTCTCACGGACATACGATTTCTAGTGGAGATGGTGCACGAGAGCGAGAGAGTGAAGCATCTGCGCGACTTTGTCAGGGATTTTGTGGATTGTGTTGGAGCACAAAATGTTGTCCTTACCGGGCACTCGCTGGGCGCTGGACTTGCTATGATTGTCGGTCAAGGACTTCATCTGAACGATAATATAACGGGGCTGAAGGAGTTCTATTTCAACCCTCCCCATATGTCTTTGGAGAGGCTGGTTGCAGACTTGTGGACCTCCTTTCAGTTTGAGATGTGCGTCTTCAACACAGCCATTCCTTTGGTAGGGTTGAGCGGACTCAAGGCAGAAATGTACGAGTTTCTGAAACGTATCGGCGCCCGTGTCCTAGGCTACGATCTGAACAAGGGTCCAGAGATGGGGACGTTTTTGAAACTGCGAGGTTGAATTGGTGCCCTTGCCTTTGTATGAACAAGTACGACTTCATCTGCAGCGGGTGTGTTGATTTCTTCAAGAACGTGGAATATCTAAGCGAGACGATGACCCTCGACACTGTTAACCCAGTGACTGCAGCGACTTACGCTTTTGCAGAAATTACGTTTCGATGCGAAGCCCAACCTCTTGTTTCCTTCGGCGATCATTACTGACAAGAGTTATGGGCCGTTTATTTCCCATCGACTGAGCCATTGGCTGAGCTTGCCGCGCTCTCGCATTGAACTGCCCGAGATGGTCCGCCTCCCCCACCCTGGCATTTTCTTTCCCCCTCGGCCCGCCGGGCAAGGTTTCAAGCTTACTATGATGAATTCAAACAGACAAGCACCTGCTCAGCTCGAATTGACGACCTTATCGGTATGAATTTTACATACGGCCACACACATACACAAATACATACATATATCTATGTATATCTCCCATTTTCATTTTCATTCTGGACTTACGTAATTAATTTGCGGGTGATGTGGATGCAGATACTCACAGGCAAAGAATGGTGAACTGGATCAACGCCGCTGGTGGGACATCATCAGCGTTGGATATCACAACTAAGGTACGCAGAATCGTCGAGATGTTTTATATCGTACGCCTCTGGCGCATGTCAACGATGCGTGAGTCGATCAGACTGATTTTGGAACCCCCCCCCGGTATCGCCCTCCCGTTCTCCCTGTGATGTGCGTACATCTGGACCCATCCTGGGACTGTAAGTGCAAGTAAGCGCGCATGCAGCACCCTCATTTTTCTTGCAAATTTTTCCAAATTATGATCAATGGTATATGGAGCTAGTCCATTTGAAGTTAGCAAGTATCCACTGTTCTGTATACGCAATTACGTACAATATGAATATCCGTTCTGATTGTTGTTGGTTCTCGATCGAATGAATGGATTCTTCGATCTGGCGTTGGTTGCAGTCTGTGATTTGAGCTTTTCAAAGGGCTGTGAGCTTCGGGGAGCTGATAGCAACTTCATTTTAAGTTTCTCTCGGGGACTTTGCCTGCACTTTGAAGCTCCGGCGCCGATTGAACACTTGTTGAGTTTCTTCAGCGGTGACTCTTGTGTGCAGCAGGTTTCTGAGATGGAATAAATTAGAGATACATTAGTGATGGAAGCTGAGGCTTCAGAACTTCTTGGGAGTGAGTTCTAGCTTTTGTCAGGTTTAGAAGGATATAAGTTGAGAATGCAAGTTGACCTAAAGAAGTTGAGTTTCTCTTGGGTTCAGAAGTAGATGAGTTTAGGATTTTATTCAACTCCTATAGTTTATTTTTGTTAAAAATTTATATAGAAATAATTTATATAGAAAAATATACTAATTATATTCTTTTAAGTGATTGACTTTCTGAAAGGAAACTTGTATATACTAACCTTCATTTCATTTTGCATTTTCAAAATTATTTGTCAATCACTTATAGGCGTTACAAGATTAATATTCATAGATTGGACTACTTAATCCTTAAATGATGAGTCATTCACTTTGGAAATCATCTGTTTGGGTACCATGTGAATTTTTTATTTAAAAAAAATAAAAAAGCACTCCTTGGAAGATAGGCTATTGTAGAAGATGTTCCCTTTTCACACAAAATTTGGAAGATGAATAGTTACATTTTTGTCTTGCATGGAGAGATTCTTTGTCATTCATCAACCAAAAAATGGCTTTTATGTTGTTTAAGGATTAATCTGAATATTATCAAATAACTATGTTTAAGAAACCAATTAGCACATGCAATTAAGCATATTGTACACTTTGTACTTACTTAGGAAGGTATTATGTATTTATGTCTAAGATTCCTATGTACAACTCTTAGCTTTGTTCTTAAAAAACCTATACACTTTTGTCTTAAAGATTGTATGTTGTATAATGGGGGTTGAATATAACAAATTAATTAATAAGTATAGGTATACAAATCTAAAATAGAGGAAGTATTGTCTTAGCTCATGACTTTCATCAAGAACAAGAGAGATAATTTCCAATTTTTTAACTTATATGGCATCATTGGCATATATATATATAGGATTATGTTCATATTTTTTCACAACTGAAAAGAAGATTTTGTAACAAAAATGAAATGCAACAAAATTGGAATAGGAATATTTTACCTAAAAGACTACCTTATGTGAATGTCAAATTTGGCATAAATTAAGTCATTCTATTAAAAAGTGCCACATCTCATCTCATGAATAGTGTGACCATGTGAGGTGACATGGACCCTTGAAAATTTGACATAGAAATTCAGTTTCAACACCTCAATGCTATATTTGGCAACTTGCAAATTTTTCCTTTTAACTTCTAAAGGACCAACTAAACGTGCATTTTAGGCATAAATTATCAAGGATTGATATTTTTAAGGGCAATGAGAAAATATTGAAAAAAATCCAATCATACAAATTTATACTAGACTACTTTGGAAAGATGTTGAAAAAATTTCATAAACTTTGACCACATGATTTGAAAGATTGTAACATTTGAAGTTAGAAAAAAAATATTCTTTTGGCCTTGCCCCACATGGCCATCAAACTTTTAATTCATCCAAGAGTGAGATTTTTATACTACTAATCATTATGTTTTTTAATACTTGCATCTTATATCATGTAAATTACCTACTTGTCACATTTCAAAATTAAATGAGTTTTGCAAATGTTGCCAAAAGCTTTTTGAGGTGCTTGAAATAATCAAAACAAAATAACTTTTGATCCATGCACCTAATTGGAAAAATATCATATTTCCACCAAAAGATAACATATTCTTACCTTGTAACAAAATTTCATAAATATTTTATCAAAATGAACTTTTTATATAATTATTCACTTGAGATCTCATACATACATTGAATGGTCATTTGGTCCTATGGGGATAAATTTATTTCTTAAGTGATTTTTTCTAAAATCCAACTTAGAGTATAAATTGTAAAGTTTGTGGACTACACATTGAGGGCTACTAGTTATGGGCTCCAATGTAGAAAGTTTGTGGTCTCCTTGTGCTTTCCATGAGACATAGAACAATGAACCATTCCCAACAAACCTTCCTTCACATAGGTCTTTTAGGCCGTTGTCGTGATAAGAGGTGTGCGCTTAGAAAACACGTGAAGTTTCTGGCTGCTAATTATTGTGTTTTGATGGAGATTCTTCTAACAGGTATCTTCTCTTAGTCTTCAAAGTCTTCAAACTCAAATCTTCATCCAATCTTCACCCATCCTATCCTGTGGTGGCTCTAAAGGGCTTGGATAAGGGTGTGTAATAAAAAATAAATTTTTGAACGGGTAAAATGGGACAACAGAACACGAGCTGTCGTCCAAATGATAGGCTTCTAAACTTCAAATTCACCGGTCAACTAGTCATTAATTCAGCCTTATCAATGAGAACGACATAAGATTCGACCATGTGGGTGATCAACCCCATTTCGTCGCCCACAACATAAAAAGAGGCTAGTTGGATATCTATATAGCCTACAACAGGTTTACAATGCAGAATTGAATGTGACGATCTTCCAAATCTGGATTGGAAAAACAATAAAAGACAACGGGCCTCCAAAGCTGGCTAAAAATAACAAAGCCACAAGCCATAGTACACAGCTAGATCTTCGGCATGTACGGCCTTTTAATCTTCAAGTCTTCATGTCTTGGACTCTTCAAGCCCTCAAGTCTTAAAAAAAAAACCCAAAGAACCCCAAAGAATACTAAAGAATTTCTCCTCTCACTAGCTGCAATCTTTTTCCTAGTACCACAGATGGTTTAAGTCTCCAAATGCTAAGTGTAATAGCATTTTGGAAAGATAGCTTCACAAGCAAAACACCCTCCAAATCTCAATTCTATCCAAACTATTCTTCAAAAGTTACTAGAGTGCAAAATAGAAGTCCCTAAAATCCTTTGGCAACCAACTACTGCCTCTAAATTCTTCCATAAATTTTGAACTACAAATACAAATTGAAAGTGTAATAGCAATTTAGAATCCTAACACTAATCCACAACTTCAGAAAGTTTCATAAGAAACTAAGACTTTGTCCAAAAGTTATTAAAGAACAAAGTCTCGGGTTTTTAAACTATGAAGGCAACCCTCCTTCCTATGTTTTACACTCCATAACTTCTTCAATAACAATCCAAATCAAATGAATGAACTCATTATGGATAAAAAAAATTTCAAACTAATTACACAAGAATTCTCAAAGCCTTATGAAAATCACACACCAAGTTGTGGTCGCTCCAAGTCACGGCCTTTCTCCTTCCAAACTCCAACTTTCCTTCAAACCTTCAACTCCTCATAACTTTCTCTTCCAAACTTCAATTTAGATAAGTGATGACTTTTTGAAAAGTTATTACAATGATATACATTCCCTTCAAATCTCAAGACAAGATGCAAAATAATCCAAAAGTTATGGCTCAAAGAAGCCTCTGCTTTTCTCAATGGAAGGCCTTGGGTCCTCTCAACTTTAAAACTCTATAACTTTTGATTCACAAGCCCAAATACAACTTGCAAGCACAATTTGGAAAGGTATAATCACAAAGAATTAGATGCCAAAGTTTCAATTCTAAAGATTCAATGCTCAATGAGCTACATCAGCCCGAAATCTACCTCTCAAAACCAACAGTAACCACTCTCAAACTCCCACTCCCTACTAGATAAGATTCCTCTTCTCCACCTTTTCCTCCCCATCTAAGGTGAGAGGTATGGGCACTTCAACCCATGCTCCTACCAAGGCCCACCAAACATTCTAACCACATTCCCATTCACACTCACTTCAAACTGTAGTCCTTTTTTTAACTAAAATTCTAATTCCAATTTCACTTCTAGCAAAATATAATCATTCATTGTGATTTCAATAAACACTCAAAACATAACTTTTAGAACTAAAACTTAACAAATATCAACTAGAGGTAAAAAACAAAGTTCCAATCAAAGCTTCACTCCATTTGAAGAAACTTGAGAATGCGTTTGACGGTAGCGGCAACATATTTTGCACGCTCAATCTTTGTCAAAGGGTTGACAGGCCCTTCCAACCATCGTTGATGGCCACAACTACCTTCCACAGGCCGAGCCATACAAAAATATTGGTCCATGTTCTTGCCTTCATAACTTGCCTCGAATGTCATTTCGCGAGTGCCTAGTTCAACACATCCGACTTGAAATAAGATCACTAATGCTCGAGTTTCAGCATCTAGATTATCGTGCCATCGCCGCTCCACACAAGGTTGTTTTGGCGGTCGAGATGGTCCGGCTTCTTCTTGAGAACGTCTTAAATCTCGCAGTAAAAGAGGTTGATTCGGCAGTTGTGATAGTGAAAGCTCAAATTCAGTGTCCGGTTGAGGCTCTTTATCTTGAAATTCAGAAAAAATCCTCCAATTTGACATTTGAACTACAAAGTAGATAACAAACTCACTAATAAGGTTGAATGGAAGTTTAAGGCAAACTCATCCACGTATATATCTTTCCAGAACAACGTCACCTTCAAGCTTCTCAACCTATAACTTCACTATGAAGTTATTGAACAAAACATATAATAATATGTTTTTACTATATGTACTGATTTACAACAGGACACCGTAAATCTCATTGTCACATTAGACAAGTTGTTATACATTACATCTATTTGAAACATATGTCTAAGACATTAAATGTATCTAATAGGAAATATAATAAATAGAAAACTAGATAAATTCTAAAGGTCTATGCATCCAAAAAGTGAATGCACCTTGGTCGACGCCTAAATCAACCTTGATTGTAATTTTTAATTTTATCATTTTTTATACTTGATTTAAACTTTTAAAATGAATCTTAACAATGTATTTTTCTAGTAATTCATCTTGAAATTTTGAAAAAATAAAAATTGTAACAATTATTGCAAGCTCCATATATTAGAATCCAAGTAACGCAATATGATGTGTTTTTCATTCATATTTTATTTTATTTTATTAATTTTAAATTTCAATTACAATATTAAATTTTTCATTGTAATCTTTATTTATGAAAAAATTCTAAATTATTCTAATATATATTATAGTTGATATAATTTTATTCCCACCTTTAACTTTAAAAATCATAATATTTTGATTTTTCTATTAATTTTTTTGAAAAATATAACATAAATAGAAAAAAAATTCTAGTAGTAAAGGACATCAAAATTGTACATATCCTTTAAATAAAAAGATAAATTTGGTTTGATAGTCAAATTTAACATCAAGGTCTTTGTTGTGGCTATTTTGGATGTAAAAAATAAAATAACCAATTACCACACTAATTTCCATTTTTACATGTATTTCTTGAGAAATAATTCAGACGCTTTTGCTATTTTTAATTATTTATTTCAATTTTTTCAACAAAAATGATAACCTAAACCCTTTATCATGAAACAAATTGAAATTTCTCATAGTGATTACATTTGGCTCAAACAAGATGTTTGACAAGTTGGCAATAGATCTTATCTTTAAGAGATTAGTTAATTAATTTTTTTAGAGAACTTTGGTAGGAGATTTTAGGTGGAACTTATTCAAGGGGTCCATCATCCAACCTCCTTTCACACTCCCTACCTAGCTCTTTGATACATAGCATAATTCACCAATGAAGCAAGGTCCCTTTTATATCCTTAAAAAGGAACCCCTTACAATAAACAAAATTGTCTTATCAATGGCTACTAAGCCAATCCCAATCCTTGAATTAATTCAAAGTCTCTCTCAAGCATTAAAGAAAGAAGGCATGATACCTTCTTAGTATGAGGAAGACTATGATTGGATCATACAATATTAATCCCTAAAGCAATTCAATGTTTTCAGGCCTAAAACTGCTTCAAAGAATTCAAATCCAAAACAAGGCTAAAATCTTCATCTATATTCATTTATTAACAAATCCAACCATAGGTTCTTTTAGTTTTGTTAAAGTATACCCTATCGATTATAAGATCATGATGCTTGAAAAAAACATATTTTCAACTCTTTCCAAATGGTTACATTTCATCTTTCAATTTTTATACAAAAATGTGTAGATCCTACAAAATAAATCTTTATAAAATATTGAAAAAATAAATTGAAAATACATATAAAAATTTCAAAAAAAATATTTTATATTTGACTTGAAAAAAATAGTAAGTAGAGTGAAGTAGAATATAATTTAAAATAAGAAATTGTTAAGAATTTAGTCATGGATTGAATTGAAAAATGTCAATTCCAATTATTGCATTGTTGTAATAAAGAATTTATGTCCAATGATTTTATTTTATTTCTAAAATATTGAAAATTGAGTTAAATAAAGAACTTCAAAGTTTATTTAGAGTAGAGATTCCATAAATATCTGCAATCTAAAACCCCTCATAATTTTCATCTTGTCAATTCAAAATGGAATAATTCAAAGCTATCCATTTATATAAAAATCAAGGAATCTTAAAAAAGTCATTCTTTTAGTTACTTAGGGGAGTAAGAAAACAACATATCCTTGGGGGGTGCACTTAGTTCTACTACAACAAACCACTTGCGAACAAGTGGTTTCTAATAAACTATAATTTTAACTTCAAATTTTGAGCATTGTTTACTAATGACTATAGGATTCTACTCTCAAAATTTCAAACTCAAATAAAATATGGAATGATTTCTAGAAGAGGTTAAAAATGCACTAAAATAGCATGTTTTTTAACTCAAAAATTTTTAGAGAACACATTTAGATGACCATTGCATCAATATTTCACTCAAAATGAGCTTTCAATAGAGAGTTCTTTTTGGAAATTTTTTGTTCATTTTTAAGACAATTTTTTCTTATATAGGGGTGTGAAAGTCATTTTTCAGTTCTACAATGTATCTTTTTACTTCAAATTTTTTAACTAATTATTATTAACAAATAAAAATAACAATAATTCAAAATATAAATTTTCAAAGTAGAAAAATCTATTCATATTTTTTTCATTTAATTTTATTTAAAATTCAAAAAGTATATAGGGTATCCAAAGTTTTGTTCACACGTGGTTTTTAATGGACACTATAAGTACCCCCCCCAGAACATATCAAACAATAACTTTTTAATCATGTTGTTAAAAGTAACAAAATTTGTTGCACCTTAACTCATAAGACCTTTTTTTGCCAAAAAACACTCAAGACTACCATTTCAAAAAGTAAAAAAGTTTGAATTTTTTTGGCACATCTAACTATAGGATCTTAAACCTAACTAGTATGAAAATGTGTGGAAAAAACTTCAATAATTTTGATTGCACACATTGCAAGATATCTACATTTAAAGTGAAAAAAAAAAGTTTTTTAGTACATCGTGGGATGAGATTATTTGATTTTGAACCATCTTAACTTTAATTTTTTACACTACATAGTTTTGAGCTATAAATCTTTATAGTGGAAAATTAAGTTGAGAGTTTAGGAAAAAAAAATTTAAAACTTAATTTTTATACTTTGTTCTAGTAAGATAACTAAACCATGTAGAATTTTTTTTTAAATTGTAAAAATTGCATTTACAAATGAATCCTACAACTTATTTTTTCAAGAAGATGCTCTAATTGCCCAAAAAACAATATTGTCCATAATTTTCTCATAACAAATCCAAAAGTAATGAATAAAAGCTTTCCATGTAGACAAAAATATAATAAGTGAGTAAAAAAAATTTAATTCACATTTTGAATTTTTTTTGTTGCCCCCTCTCCCCTGTTTTCCTTTCCTCTCTACTATTTTGAGCTTGACTTTTGTTCCTAGGCACTGATTGAAAAAAAAATTATATTTACATTAAGCTAAATAGCTAATCAATTTTTTTATCTTCAGAAAAAGTTTCAAAAAATCAGGACAAAGAATGAGACTGTAGATTATTGCCCCAAATCCCACATGTCTCTCAAAGGGACAAATGGTCCTTCAAGGGTTTAAGCTACCTCTAGATCAATCACATGTTGTGTGAAATTTCAAAGAAAAAATTGAAAATTCTATTCGTAGTGAGCTATTCCAAATTTTTATGTTGCCAAATTTGGTGTTTACTTATATTTATAATAGATTGCTTACTCACACAAGCTAGGGAGACCATTTGTTCCTTTAGGAGACAAGTGGGATTTCAAACACGGTTTCTGTAGATGCCTAAAACCATCTCATTTGCCCGATTTGAAGTATTTTTGCAAAAGTTATAAGCCTCTGAAGTTCGCAGCCGGTCAACCCTAATCGATTTGATTTTGTCCGTGAACAATGAGATTCCGTCTGATATAACAACTGTGCTTTCAAAAGTCCAAAAGTAGTTAAATATAACATTGATGATTTGGGAAAACTCATTATAAAGTACTATTTAGAAGAATGTTTTGGAATTAAGGGAAATTTAACAAATTTTGGAATTTTCAAATTCCATAAATATGAATTCTGGAATTTAGGGTTTAGGTGATTATCAATTTTTGTTGGTCACTACTGACCAACTACAACATAACCATCTTGCAAATCTATACTTTTCTACCCTATATACTACATAATAGTACTTGTATGTTGGCTACCCACTGATGCTTCTGTTGATGTCTTCAGGTTTCAATCAAGGCTTTTGGCAATGTCTTCAAAATGTTTTTTTGGTCCATAAGTCCTGAATAACTTCATAATTTGTTAAATTGCTGATAATTGATTTATGAATAAAGGTTGTAGATTTTGAGTTTTGGATTCCATCCATATGGTTAGATTCACCAATGCTATCACCAATATTTTCTTGTAAATTTTGAAAGGTTAATTTCAAAAGTCTTTCTAAATTTGATCATATACAAAATATCATCATTTTCTGAGTAAAACTTGTTGGAATGGATTTGAAATAAGATTCTATTAACATGGTCATTTTTTGAAATTTTCATGTTCTTTAAATCTATAACCTCATTTTTGCAAATCTAGTTTTGAGCTAGAGTCAATGCAATTTTGGTTTGGTCAACCACTTGACACACTTCTACATTTGTAATTTTAGAGAAATATGCACTCTACTAACACAAAATCCAACCATTAGATAGGACAAGAACTTGATATAGTATCTCTACAAATTAAGATGACCTTCATCCAAACAATAATGATGAAAAAGAAACCAGAATATGAATCTCTTCATTGTCCAAAAATTGAATATCGAAGCACTTAACCCCTAAATGTTTGGACTCTCTCTAGAATTGACAATCATGTTGACAATTTGGAAAAAATCTTTATAAAGTGCTATTTGGAAGAATATTTTAGAAGTGATATACAACGGAAAGTTGTAGATTTTGAATTTTAGATTCCATTTGTATAGTTAGATTCACTAATGCTATCACCAATCTTTTCCTACAAATTTGGAAAGGAAAATTTCAAAATTCCTTCAAAATTTGATTATAGGCAAAATATTATCATTTTTTGAGCAAAACTTATTGGAATGAATTCAAAATGTGATTCTCTTAACATGGTGATTTTTTGAAATTTCTATATGGGGAATTTCATTAAAATGGCAATTATTCCATGAAAATGGGAGTATGGGACAAAGGAGGACTGCAAAATAGAAGAAATTCATAGAAAGATGGCACGGGGTAAAAAAACATGGAAGTTGTCTTGCAATTTGGACTTGTTGGGGATAGAATTGGCACATCTATGAGGTTGACATGCCGAGAAGCACTGTTGTATGTGCTCTTGACTATTGTAAATGACATGCGGAATATTGCCATTTTAATGAAATTCCCCATCTATGTTCTTTACATCTATGACCTCATTTTTACAAACCTAGTTTTGAACTAGAGTCAATGCAATTTGACCACTTGACACACTTGTGCATTTGTAATTTTAGAAAAATTTGTATTCTAGTAACACCAAATCCAACCATTAGATAAGACAAGAACTTAATAAAGTATCACCAAAAATTAGGATGACTTTCATCCTAGCAGGAATGAGACAAAAACAAGAACTTCAATCTGTGCATCGTCCAAAAAAATGAATGTTGGAGCGCTCCAAGACTAAAGGTTAATAAATTAATCAAGCACAAAATAGGGGGTCTTTACTATTTTACATGCGCCTTGGAGTGACTTTGGGGGAAGAACGAGGGGGGCAATTCACTCCGGCCAGTGGCACAGGCAGGCATCAGCAGGCTGGGCATGCAGACTGATTGCAGACTGGTGAGCGTAAGTTACTATTACCCACACTATATTCTTTGGCGACCCAATCATTTTCTTTTGCCGTTTCAAGCGTTGATTTAAATACATTATAATTTTCATGTTTGGGGAGGGCTTGCTGGATCGGCCAGGGAGGATTGACCCCTTTACTGTCCCATGTTTTATCCATGGAGAAAATACTTTATTCACATGTGCAATCAGAGGTCCCAAATTTGCAAGGAGAAGTGAAGAAATTTATATCAAATTAATGTGGCACAAAATAGGGGGCAATTTTTACATTTATCCTTGGATGAGGCAATATCAAGGGTCAATCTTCCTTGGCCTTGCCAAATCTTGCTTGCTTCCCTAGTATTTTGGCAAACCTCACCTTGCATCAAATTAGCTAGACTCTCTTGGTTGCTTGGCATGACAGTATCTAATGTTGAGAATGTATTGTGGACAAACAACATTATAAATTTGTAATGCCAATTGCTGTGGACACTAAGTGTCTGTTTGGATGACTTCACCTGAGACTATACAATGGGAAAAATAGTAGTTTTCTTATCTATTTTTTTTCTTGAAGTTTCTTGAGTACATTTTTAGTGAGTATTATTGCAAATTCCCTCATTATGGTGTCACTTTTTGAAAGAAGTAGATCAATGCTTAAATCCACAAATTGAATCACCCTTGTAGTGAAATTTGACCATTTCTTGCTATTGGCTCTTGATGTGAATTTTAGGCATGAAAAGGATATGTTTTGAATTTGAGTCCCACTAATGGAATGAAGCTTATCAAGTGAAGTGATGGGCAATTTCGTTAAAATGGCGGCATTCCATGTGCCATTTTTCAGACCGCATGCTTTGAACTATAAAAGTGACATCTAGGACAGATATAGTTTTCAAGAATCTTGGTTATTTATAGATTTAAGAAATCTATGACTACTATAGATTTCAGACTGCACAATCTATAACATCTAACACAGGTATAGATTTCAAACATCTAAAAGTGATATAGATTTAAGATATCTATGACATTTGTACACTTCAGAACACCTGCTCTAAATTGTAAAAACTGCCAAAGTAGAGGAATTTCGCCATTTTAACGAAATTGCCCATAGTGGTTTCTACTCCGATTGGAAATTTTGGAAAATATGTAAACTTCAATATTGTAGTTTATGTATTTTCCAAAATTGAACTTTGGACCTCTAACCACAGTTTGTTGATTTGGGGATTTCAGAAACAGACCATGGTTTATATACTGTGATGTTATACACTGTAATGTAAAACCATGGTGAAAATTTCAGATTTTTCAAGTACATTTTGTATTTCATATGATTACGTAAAAAAATCACAGTAATTTCTAATTTTCCCCCAAAATTTTGAAAATTTTACAACTTGCAGTACACATATGACTTCACCTTTGAAGAATAAATTTAAAATGTTTCAATCATGTCTAGTTGCAAAATGGCAGCAATGAAACATATACAGTGATGTTAGCTGAGGCTTGAAATCTGTGGTGAGTGGCCCATCCTTACAGGGTTGACAATGTTAAGACTGCTGGAACTCAACGTTTTTTATTTTTAATTTTATGTTGAAAGTTAGAGACTCTGATCGCTATTTTGGGGCCTTGAGTTACAGTCGGTAGCGACCTCCGTGGGCTTTTGACTTCTGCGCCTTGGCTGTGGCGCGCCTCCAGTTATGGGAAATAAGGAGCTGCGCCTGTTTGGGTTGCGGGGTACAGTCTCACCCCTCTAAGAAAGTATAGAAGTCCGGCTTGCCCCTCAAACCATATGGGATCAATGCAAGCTAAGCTCTAGGTCTGATTGATTTGATTCATCGAGCTTGATCGATCATTCTAGCGTGGTTGTGGATTCTAAGCTAGCTAGCTCGATCGGTCGATCGGGAGGGAAGCGGCCTGCTCAGATCGATGACTTTGCTTCTATTCACCGGTACCGTAACGACAATTCGAGATTGAGCAGTCTCTGGTTCGATCATTGGTACGTACAGTCCGTCAATCGATCGATTGTCCCCCGGGGTTAGTAGTCTACTTTCTCTTTAGGCTCACGCTGGGGTTTTCGTTGCATGTAGTGTAATGGCGTTATTTTGATCGTACATGCTGGCGTCGCTAGCTAGCTAGCTTTTCATTTCCTAATTTTCTTTTAGTTAACTTCCCTCTCTGAATGACAACTACTTCTTACGTACCGAGTATGTTTCTGGGGTTGAAGTGCCTTAGAATACCCTATGATTCGTGCAATGAAGGATTTTGGTTCAGGTCGTTCGTTCGTGTGGATTATTGTTTCGAAAAGCTTGCTTGCATTGGTAGTCAAATGGCCAATTTGTCGGTCGGATATGGAGGCTGGGTGCTCACCATAGGGATCTCCAGAGTACGTGTTCTATCTGCTACTGTTCACAATACACAGAAGGCTACCCTCGATCAAGTGAATAGGATCCTGCTTCTTGAGTAGATTGAGTGTGCTTGTCTCTCTGGCAGGAGGCATCAAGCATATATATGCAGTAACTAAGCAGTAATTGAATTAACCGCTAGCAAATTATATGCACGTCATCATTGATAAATTTACAGAACTTAACCTGGTGCTTAAATGTGTGCAGTTCGATTCGATGTTATGCATGCTTGGAGCAAGACCCTGGCAAAAGACTTCTTGGTGCTGTTCAGCTAGTATCCCTCGACCAAACGTGATCAGTGCCCTTCATGGTATGCACACGCAAATTTGTATGTAAATTTTCTGGTATGAAACACTGACCTGAAACCTTCTGTTCGTCATCCAGAAAATAGATCTATGTCAGAGCGCTTAGGGATTAATGCAAGTCTTGTTTGCCAATTAATCTTGTCTAGCATGTATTTGTGAAACTTGCTTTGAAGGACCTGCCCCTCAAAGCCTCAACTGTGATGAATGTTTTGAAAAGCCCACTTCATTTAATTGAATGGTAGTACTTTACTTAAGCTGCTTCAAGGATGATCACGCAATATATTCATGCAAGGAAGACAGAATGTTTTAGGTTATTGAGTGAGATAGAGATTTTGAAAACGCTACTTTACTAGTTCCTATGATTTTCAAGAGTGATCTTACTACCTGTCTACGTACATTTAGTTTTTATCATTACGAGTCACGGGTGTTGAGAGGGGAGATTTGAGAGTATATCATCACGGAAATGAAAGTAAACAAAGATTGCGTTTTAGGTGGTATTAGTGGTTCAATTGAGATGGGAAACTCCGTTGCATTTCCTCCATCACGGTAAACTCTTAAAACTTGTGGTCACCCTGAGTTACTCAAAGATCCCGCTCTCTGATTATTGTTAGAGCGAGACAACCTCAAGAACTGCTGTGAGTTTAGTGTCATATATATCAATTGATGATGTTCTTGTGGATGCCGCGTACAAACTAAAAATTTAACAGACCTCGATTTTTAAATTTGAATTTACAATTGTGTGCAGATCGCACTTAATTCTGCGGGACAGATGCGGTTATAAACCAAGCTTTTTCCAGCATGTGTGTATTTAAGTAAGGGAATACGACTGCAATTTAACACTGGGCGATCTGTGTTTGCATCGGACTAAGAGTACTTTAATCAAGATGGGACTCGAAGATTATCTTGCTGTGAAGGCTTCGCGGCTGACACGAAAGACATGTGAAACGGTTGTACATGCAGTGCGCAAACAAATATTGGACGATACGCTTCCTGACGGACTTTCCGAGGAGAATTTCCAACTCAAGCAGATTTGTGCTTCTCTCCTGTCGGGACAATATAAGTTGTATGAAACGCGTAGCCAAGTGGAGTTTTCCAACCTTTGGACAGATCATGGGTATGAATTGGTGGATCCCAACGCATTCGAATTTCCAGGTTTACTCAAAGATAAGATGAGAGAGCAAATGACTTCCGTCGGGAAGTACCAAGTTGTCCTGTTTTGGAAGAGAGAGTCTCATCAATATGTCGTTGCAGTTCGGGGGTCCAAAGACCTCAAAGATTTTCTCACGGACATACGATTTCTAGTCGAGATGGTGCACGAGAGCGAGAGAGTGAAGCATCTGCGCGACTTTGTCAGGGGTTTTGTGGATTGTGTTGGACCACAAAATGTTGTCCTTACCGGGCACTCGCTGGGCGCTGGACTTGCTATGATTGTCGGTCAAGGACTTCATCTGAACGATAATATAACGGGGCTGAAGGAGTTCTATTTCAACCCTCCCCATATGTCACTGGAGAGGCTGGTTTCAGACTTGTGCAGCACCGTTGGGATTGAGATGTTCGTCTTCAACACAACCATCCATTGTCTAGGACTGAGCGGAGTCCAAGCAAAAGTGTGCGAGTTTCTGAAACGTACCGGCGCCAGTGTCCTAGGCTACGATCTGAACAAGGGTCCAGAGATGGAGACGTTTTTGAAACTGCGAGGTTGGTGCCCTTACATTTGTATCAACAAGTACGACCGCATCTGCAACGGGTACGTTGATTTCTTCCACAACGTGCAATCTCTGAGCGGGACGACGACCCGTGACGCTGTTAATGCAGTGACTGCAGCGACTTCGCCTTTGAAGCTATTAGGTTTGGAAGCAAAGCCCCATCTCTTGTTTCCTTCGGCAAACCTGATCACCACGGACAAGAGCTTTGGGACGTTATGTGCCCACAAACTGAGCCATTGGCCGAGCTTGGAGCGCTCTCGCATTGAGTATAAACAAGTCAGAGGATTCTCTGGAGTGAACTGGTAAGTGCCAAGAACTGCCCGAGGTGGTCAGCCTCCCCCACCCTGGCATTCTCTTTTCCCCCTCGGCCCGCCGGGCATGGTTTCAAGCTCACTGTGCTGAATTCGAACAGACTGCCTTGTCGGTATGAATTAATATAATATAAGACATATACCTTCTTTCATTTCATTTTTTCTCTACCTAAGTTTAAGTGTTTAACCCCTAACTGCCATGAGCAACTATCAATATGGTCTCTCCAAAATGGTCAGCTCATTTGTGTGTGGGTAGTTACTGAAGGTTACTTAGGTATTGGAATTTTTTATTATTCATTGAAAAAATAAATCTTTAAAATTTTTGAGAGGTCCTCACAGACATATATGTATCATTAGTGAAAGAGTTAAGCTTGTTGAGTTTACTTGAGCAAATCTGGTTTTTGGAAGTGTATTTTAGTGTGCTCGGTTGGACAGTTCGATTGGAATGGGTTTACAAGGGTCTTGATTTCGACAAATATGCGCTGGGCGCTTAGGGGCTAAGGGTTAAAGAACAGCTTACAAAGTTACAGCAGGCCTGGCAAATTGCTGTTGATGGCTTGCTATTAGTTTGTCTGAACTTGTTGTGTAATTTTGCTTAACTTCAGCTGGAACGCCGGCGCAGTTAGGTAGCTACGTTGCCTGGTTAGTCGAGCTCAAGCTAACAATTACGTAACGTAACTGGTGGGACTTGCTCTGCAGAACGAGCCAGAAGTACGTACGAGGTACAGGGGAGTTCCCGAGGATATATGCTCAGACAGATGGAGATGAAGGCGACGGAGACAACGCCTGTTGAAACAGGCATGTGGACTAGCTCGCACGTCTGGTGATTCGCAGATTGTTGATATTGACTTGGAGGAGGCTTTCTGCAGCACGATTTACAGAGACCTTTTAGACGAGTGAGGAGGAGGGATGCACTTGATGCTTTCATTTTCTGGTCCTTTTCATTTGCTTTTCCTCCCTGATGTAGTTTAAGTACTAGTGGTCCTGGTTGTGTCGTAGTCTGATTTTCTGATCCTCGGCCTCCGATCATCCTCGCCTTCCGGCGTTCCCGACTTTCTCATTCCCACCCTGTCTTGGGCGTTTACTGGTGCGCGCTTCAACTTCTTCATCCCCGCCTTTGGCGTTTATGTTTTGGGTCTCATTTTCATCCTCGCCTCTGGCGTTTTGGCTTTTATCTCATTTCAACCCTACCTTCAATTCAGGCCCTCTGCCTTCTCTCATCCCTGCCCTCGACCTCGGGCGCTGTTCACTTTCCTCGTTTCGTAACTAAAGGGTCCACCCTAGAATGGGTTTCTCTCGCACGTCTGACGCCACATCCAGCTGATGCGTGGTGAAGTCGCATTTAAGTTTAGTAGTGGAAAATCGTCACTTGATCGGAGTGTGCAGATCAAATCGATCATCAGGTTGTTAGGCCACTAGCTAGCTGATGCCATCGGAACAGGCTTGAGGCCGGGAATTCCCTCTCAGATTCTGGTCTAAAACTGTAAAATGATCTCAGGGATTAATGCAAAGGTGCATACACTCTTGTGACAAACCTTGTGTCTCTTACAGTGCGCATGTAAGCTTTTGTACTGGACATGAGGATACATCGAGGGGTACATGTTATAGTGACAAAGTTTATATTCATAAGTTGGGTCCAATGATACTTGGCACTCCTAATTATTTTGGATCATTTTTTTGTTTTTTGTTTTTTTTCTTCTAACTAAAACTCATGAATTATATATCACTTTCAAAATGGTTCTTTCTGCTTTGAGTAAAACTAGGTACATGAAGTTGTCCAAGTCTAGTTTTTACTCCACTTCAAAATTTTGAAAAAAAGTCCTAAAACAAATATTTTATTGTTGTTTGAAATTGAGTGGTTATTACTATATTTTGAAAGATTGGTAGAATAAAATGGTATTTTGGTACTAAAGAAAGGGTTGCCCATGGTTGATTCTGCTTATAAATGGTCATCAATGGGGCAAGCCCTATGACCACGCACAAGCCAGAATTAGCCATGGGCTCATTCGTGGTGCTTTTTTTCCGCTCATTTGGTGCTATTTTTGTGCTCCTTGTTTCTACACTTCTGACACTTCCAATTTCTATGGTCCTTGTGTTCCCAATTTCCGGATTCTCAAAACTTTGTTTTCAAATATTCTACAATTCAAAGGGTACTAGTAGGATTAGCCTCAAAAAGTAATTAATAACATATAGAGTATGTATACAATATATGTATATGGCAGAATCAGCCCCTAAGTGAGGTAGAAAGGGCTGATTTTGCCAAATAAAAGGTCCTATGGAAACGCCCAAATGAGCCTTACCTACTTTTAACGTTTACTATATAATTTTCTTACACTTAAGCTAAAGAATTTCACATTTTTTAAATTCATATTCTAAGTGTTTGATATGAATGTTTCTTCAAAAATTCTCAATAATTTCAAATTTTGTGCAAAAAGATTTGAAAATTTGTTACTTTAAGAAGGTTTGTGCTTGCAAGGCTATTGTAGGAAACCCATGTGTTTCAATCTTCATGAGGCAATCACATTCTTTCTCCTACTAGAGAGCCTACACTTATGTTGTGGATTCTTAGTCCAAATCCAACATTCTTCACTCTGTATATTATATTTGACATCATATATGAATGAAATTATTGTTTATATTTTTTATAAATACGAAAATGCAATCACATAACTTCAACAATTCATAAAATTTCTATATTTGTTTGTAAAAATTTTAAAATATTGTGAATTTTCTAGAATAATAAAGGAAATTCATTTTAAAACTATCCAAAAATAAATAATAAATAATTTGATTCAAGATTAATCCATTTGCCTTAATGTAACTATGGCAAGTAGTATTGGAAATTCCTTCATTGCAATATTGTTGGTTTCTGTAAAATGAAATGCTTATTTCATTGATCATCTATTATAGTATATAAGAAAAATTTGATTTCTTAATATTGATTTATATTTTAGCCTTGAAAATTATTTCTTTTGAATTTGAGCTCTATTCTTAGAAGTTTTCTCCATTTTTTTAAAACCAAGTATTTGATTTTTCTATTATTTTTTTAGATACTATAATTCATTCTACAATATTCAGCTAATTGCTCTATGTGAGACTATGCATAATTTCTTTCAAAATGATAATCTTCCAACTAGTTAAAAGTGAAATCTTTGAGTTGATTTTTGAAATTGAAAAAGCCTTAACCTTGTAGATCAATAAACTAAAAAAATTCAAATAACTATGCGCATTTAGTTTTCTGAAATAAAAAAGTGTATGAAACTATTTGAAGAAATTAGAAAAATCTACAACTAAGTAATAGTCTGGGACTACAAATTGTAATAAATTAGATACACAACAAATACATATGAAATTTTGGAAACATAAGTGGACAATTATGTTTTCTATAATATCCTATAAGATTGCTTTTGTTACTCATATATTGAAAAAAGGGATTTAACTACTTATGAATATGCAATAGGCATGATTGAGTGATTGACTATTTGAGTTGTTTACAAAATATAAGCTATATTATTAATATTTGTCTAAAGATCACAAATTAGAGGTTGAATCACATGTTGTATGATGGAGATTGAGTATTACAAGGAAATAGCAAAAAAATTGGACTTGTTTAATTTGGTGCATTTTTAACTTTTTAAAAATAAATTGGTATTCAAATTCTAAATTCTAAATAAAAAAAAGACCCTTGCATAAAATTTTCAATGAAAATGACACTACAAGAGAAAGGGATGTTTTAAGTATAGTCCTAGAATTTTTGACCTTTAAGTGGATTTTCAATAAAATTTTATTGAAAACACATCTATCTCTCTTGTAGTGTGAGAGGGTATGTTTTAACCTCAAAAGGTCACAAAAGCCTCCAAGAGACTTCAATAATGAGGTAGAAGTGATTTACAAGAGTGAAGCAAGTAAAATATCATTGGGGCATTTAACCTCCAAGAAAGTACATTGTTGGAGGTAAAATATAAATTTTAGGAAATTGCTAGGCAACTAAAATTATGGCTTGAGAAGAATTTAGGCATAAATTTTTATTTTTGAAGATATTTTTTTCTTCCCATTCCTACATGACTTGATTTAAAACCTTGTACAAAAATATTGAAGTACCAAGTGACCATACTTGTCATATTGTTTAAGAACAAAGTAATAGACAAATCAATTTTTTTTCAACACACTTGGATGTACTTCATCTATTTCATGTAGCTCATGCAATAAGCTCTTGTAAATAGTCATTTGTAATCCCACTAGTAGACTTCAACTCTCACAATCATAGTAAAAGTTAAGGATTGAACTGCAAAATATATTAAGAATAAAATAATGAAAAAAGAATGTAGGTTAAAATGGTGTCAAAAAACAACAAGGTGGAGGGACCTTTCCTACCCTAATTTTGTTTCCTATAAAGTGCATTTGCACTATAATTATGGAGTTAATTTGTATTTTCAATACTATGCAGTGACTAATTAAATTCATATTTTTGGTGTCAAGTTCAAGTACACCACAAGGACAATTAAGAAGATCAATTATAGATATCAATTCCAATTCATTGTTAAATTTTTTTTATTAAACATATAAAATATTTTTTTAAGATGAAAGTCAATCCTTCATTTCCATTGTTGCTTCAGACTTCTTCTTTTTTGACAATAATTTTTATACCCAAAAATTCTTTAAGGGTCAAAATTAGATCCTTTGAACTTAGCCTAGAATAAGAATGCCAAAAGACAAAAGTATCTAATGAATGACTCTAAGAAAAATGATATGTATTGAAGAATGCAACTATTTATCCAATCTTTTGTTAGCTACCAAGGGTGATAGGATCACATTGTTTTTGGAACAACCCTATCAAAATGCATAGGACTAAAAGTATTCAATGAATGATTTTCATTAAAAGGGTAGAAACAAATAATACTCCTGTTCATTCATATATTTGATATTTTTTGGTTAATTGCCTCAATAATAGGGTTTCATCACTTCAAGGTTAGATCATCATGAAGAACACCACAAACAACTTGGAGCCATAGTCAATTAGAGGACTCCACACATTCTTCAATATGACATGTGAAGCTCTCTTTAGAAGAGGCTATCTCAATATTGTTCTCATCCATTTTGTCAAGTGTTAGATGCTTTAGAATACTAGACTTAGTTTCCTCTTAGTAAATGAGGATAATAAGGAATCTGGGAAAGAATCAATGCAAAATCACAACACCCATTACTACATCTTCCAACACAATATCGCAATATAGTAACAAGCTATGATAATCTGCCAATTAATTAATTGGCAATCACAATGTATTTGTGAAAATCATTTTGTACCTTCCAATACTTATATTTTTTTGGAAGTTATTGTCACTAGAATTAGTATAGGATATCAACACCATATCAATACCCACATCTATGTCCATATATTCCATATACTTGTATGTATGCCATACATTGTAAATCATATTTTGTAAATATCATATTTAAGATTGATAGCAAGGATTCAATTAGAATAATTTTCTTGTGCAATTTAGATCAATGGCATAGGAAGGGGGGGACTAAATTTTTTAAGCACATCAACGGTCTTGGATTTTTTGAGTTTAAGGTGGTAAGCAAGGATAGTGTGTTCGCTTCTTTTGGGTGCATAGTTTAGTTTTGCTTCAACTAAATTTCTCCATAGGAATCCCATTCCATCTCCAAACAATAAACTAATCATGAATGATCATATTTAAGAATGTAAGACAAGACTCCATCAAAACTTAGTTTGAGAGGGTGATTCAAAGGGATCCTCATACTCTTCAAATGGGATGCAAGGACATGAAGCTTCTTTTAAAAGAGGCTATTGTTGACCACTAAAGTCCCAAGGCCCTCTTTTATCAACAAACATATTCAATACTACCATTTCTATTGCATTGAGTCAAGAAAAAAAAATCAGTAAATTTTTTGAATATTGAATAGTAGAATCGTATACTAAACTTATATAAAAATATGTAGTAAAATTTTTGTGAAGTTTTAGATTGCATAGATGAGAAGATGTATACATTTGAAGTGAAGAAAACTCTTCTTGGAAAACATTGCCACTCCTGATTATAAAACTTTGAATTCTCTAAACTTTAGTATTTTGAACTATTGATTATGATTTTTAATTTTTAAACTATATTGGTGACTTAAGTTGAGAATCTTGAGGAAAAATTTATCAATTAAAAAAATCATCCTTTAAAAATTGTTAAATAGAAGTAGGTTAAAGATGGAGAAAAACTAAATTGTTAACAATTCTTAAATGGAATTAAAATATACAAATCCCAAAAAAGTAAACCCTAGAAATTTTGTTTTTTGAATTTCTTGAGAATTGAGTTTAGAAACAAAGTAATGCATTATTTTTTCACAAAGATGCTTTGAATGCCCCCAAAACAAATGATTATAATTTTCTTGTCACTTATTCAAGTAGATTGATTTAAAGATTTTTAAATAGAAAAAACATATTCCATATGAAAAAATTGAAAATTAATTTCAAATTTTTGTGATTTTTTTATATTGCATGGATTAAACTATTTTTTAGATTTGGTTGCATTACTTTTGTTCCTATGCACCAATTAGAATAAAAATTATATTCTCCCAAAGCTAATGCATTTTTCTATCTTGAAAAAATATTTAGGATAAATCACATCAATAATTGAGATCTTATGAGCCTATCCAAATTCCCATTTGTTTCCTAAGGGAACTTTGGTACTTTAGGAGGTAGAATTGCTCTCACACAATTTACCAAATGTGAGCTTCTTCAAAATACTTGATTGAAAAAAGGTTTATACATATTAGAAAGTGAGTGAATACAACATGATCTTCCTAATTTGGAATTCCTAAACTTTTGATTCCATTTGAGGGAGCTTCAATTCAAAGTCAAGAATTTGGCCGAGTAATTTATGAAGCCACATTATTGAACTTGGGAAAATCTATTACAAGGGTTTAAAAAAATGTAATTTTGATTTTTTTTTTTCCAATGAATATCAACATACTCCACAACTATGCTAGGCATAATGGAGTTTTAAAGATACTAATTTTTACAGAGTAGCTTTACTCGTGAATATGTGAACATGAAAAGCTAGTGACAAGGATCTAATACTAAGTCACTACACTAAAAAATATAATCAGCATTACCAATACTAACTACTTACTTAATATTATAGTTTTTTTTTTTTTAAATGATTTTTTTATAAAAAATGATTTTTTTTAATCAAGAACATAGATACCAATACTATTCAAAGAGGACGATCAATTGTAAACATAATTGGTAAAAATAATCATCTAGAGTAAAAATTCATAGCATTTTAAAATCAATTGGTGTAGGTCACACAAAATACAGTTTTTAGTGAAGCCTTGCTCATTAGTATGTGCAGATGAGGATGACAAGGAATCAGTGCAGCATCCCAGCGCTCTTGACTGTATCCAGCCTTGTTCAAGCTCTTCTTTCCTTCATGGGACTCCATCTCCAGTTTACTTTCCTAGCCTCGGATGATCCCGAGCTCTGTTGCTTTCGCAGCTTGGAACTTTTCACCATCACTGCTAAACCCAATTCCTTCTTTTCTTTCCAGACAAATTTTCCGCAGAATTTTCCCAGGTTTGTTGCTTTGTATGCTCAGCATTCTTTCCTATAGAAATGGTTGCAGCAGTAGCAGCAGCGATGGTGATGAGCGTCTCTCTTGCCTCCCCTTCGCCTGTTTTACTTCGAACTCCAGGAACTGACAAAACGCCGTCCTCCCGATTGCTCTGTGTTCCGTCCGCATCCCTTTCTTCCCGAGCTGCGCTCTCTGGTGGTGGACCGAAGCTTTCCTCCTTGTGGAGAAACGACGTTGCAGGGGGAGCAATGAATGCAGCGATGAGGACGATCGCCGCCACGATAGTCTCTCCCGTGGACTTGAATGCGCGGCGACCTGAGGTGGAGACGGCGATCGAGGAAGCTATGGAAAATTGTATAACCGAAAGTTTTCTTAACGATTCCATTCCATCTCTAGGGCCCAAGATCCGTGGCAAGGTGCCCTGCTGTTTCAAACAGTTTGCAGTAATCGTTTGCAGTAATCGTTTGCAGTAATCGAAATCTTTTTAGTTTGTGTAATTTGTATCTTTGTGGCAGGTTCGAGATATTTACGAAGCAGGGGATTACATGGTGCTGGTGACCACTGATAGACAGAGCGCATTCGACCGCGTCCTCGCCTCGGTGCCTTTCAAGGGTCAGGTGAAGCTCCTAAACCCTTAAACCCTAGTGTGTGTGTGTGCGCGCCTCGGGATCGGGGTTGCAATTCTCTGATGCTCTGGGTTTTTTTGTATGATGAGAATTCGTATGGTTTTGGTTCAGGTGTTGAATCAGACGAGCGTCTGGTGGTTTAGCAATACCAAGCACATCACTGATAATGCGATTGTCAGTGCTCCGGACCCGAATGTCACCATTGCTAAGAAGTGTACCGTTTTTCCTGTTGAATTTGTAGGTAATATGATTCTTCTCGCATCTTTTGCATTCTATTGTACAATTCACACCAAAGCATTTAAAGTCTTTTTAGGGTTAGTTTTTGGCTGGTTTCTATCATAGAGGAGGAAACCCCAGCGTACTATAGGGTTTCTTCCTTATTTGAAGACCCTCATAAATCACAAACCTACGAAGCGGGTTGAGTACGGTTTGTGATGAGGCTGGAACAGCCACTAGGCTGTGCTGGTTCAATAATGAGTTACAAAAATGGGTTGCCTACGGTTAATCTCATTGACCTTTGTTTTTTTAAAATACACCCAGTTTTATCCTCTATACTTCAGATAATACTTTTGTCGCCTGCCAACCCCTATAGAGCGCCAGGTCCTGTATATTACACCTGTCCCAATTCTATATTTGTTTGTTGATGCTGCGCCAGGAGATGCTGGACTGAAATATGTTTCATGCTTTTCCCCGAAATTGTTAGATAAGCAATGATTTTTATTCTTTCGTTGTGTTCTGGTGTGTTTCCAGTGCGAGGCTTTATGACTGGCAGCACCAGTACTTCACTTTGGACAGTTTATAACAATGGTGTCCGCAATTACTGTGGTAACGACCTCGCTGAAGGTAATTGGATTCATTTTCTTTTACCTGGTTATACAGAGATTCAAATTCTGAAGTGATTGCTTTTGCGAATAACTGTATTTGCAATTCTCAGGTGTTTTTTCGTAAAGGAAAGGGTTTCTAAAACTGTTGTTTGCCTATGTTCAGGAATGAAGAAGAATGAGAAGTTGCAGGCTAACATAATAACTCCGACCACCAAGGCTGCCGACCATGATCTCCCCATTTCGGGAGCTGAGGTGCATGAGACATATTATTTCTGGGATTTCCCTCACATAATTTGCCCAATTTAGAGCAATAATCAAGGCTACATTTCATTGCACTGTTATTACTGAGCATTTTATCCCTTCTTCAATCTTTGTGTGTTTGACTGTGAGATTTACAGATAATAGAACAAGGACTGATGTCAAAGGAAGATTACGAGGAGGTCAAAAGTAGAGCTCTTGCGCTTTTCAAGTTCGGACAGGTACAACGTGAATCCTTCATTTCTGGTGGAAGCTTCAGTCAGCTGTATTCAGCATTGCTTAACACTAAGCTCTGTTACCGTCCTTCTTTTTTCCGCAGGAGGTGGCTCTAAAACATGGATTACTATTGGTTGATACTAAGTATGAGTTCGGCAAGACCAGTGATGGGACCATAGTTCTCATTGACGAGGTGAAGTACTTATCCTCTTCTCTCATCATTAATATCATTCTTGTAAGCGCTGATCCTCTCTAAATGTTCTGTTGTTTAAGTTCTGGTCAGCACCTTAGAGAATTAAGTTATAGTGCTTGTACGTTTCAGGCGACTGTACCAAAACGTTAATATTTCATACTCACTGGCTATTTTCACTGGATTTACGCAAGGCCGTTCACACTGATTTTCTGTTCCACAGGTGCATACTCCAGATTCCAGCCGTTATTGGATCTCAGCGTCATATGAAGAAAGGCATAGGCAAGGATTAGAGCCTGAAAACATTGACAAGGTTTGGTGCTTTAATTTGTTTAAGATTGAGGAAAATGCAAGTTCAGTTCTAAATGAGATTAGTGTTTGGGGATCAAGTTCTCTTTATTGAATCAGAACTTTACCTTAGCAATAGTACGTGCAGCTCTTGTACTCTTTTGTAATTGTAGCACATTGATCTGCTTGTTTTTTTCCTCCGGTTGTATGCGCCTTGCTGAAACACCTGTCTGACGGCGATCTGCAGGAGTTCCTGCGCCTGTGGTTCAAGAGCAAGTGCGACCCCTACAATGACAAGGTATTTTAAGCTTAAAAAGAATCACAGATTCTCTTGATGATTCTAGATGATTATTTGGAATCTCTTTATGTTTTTCCTAGGCGAGAAGTACGTGGTGACTGAGGCTGAGTTATGAATTTGTCAAAACGTGGAATTTTTTGTTGTCTCGTGGCTGCTGTACATCATTTGAAAGAAGGTAGAGATTTGTTTTTTTGGTCACTTCAAGCATTTGATTCTATACGGAGGAGTGATTTTGAGATATCGGTATGGAGCTGTGGGTAGAAGACTTTGGGAACTATAGCCAAATCTATTGAAACCCAATTTATCACTGTTTATGAGTTTCTTTTGTAATCGTTCAAAGTGGGAGGTTGTAGACCACTACTGAGGAGACTGTAGATAACTCCATTTCCATTCTAAGATGAGTGACAGACATTTAGCTCAAGTCATGCTTACAGCCTTGATAATTGAAGGCCGGTTAATTGTAATGGAAGAGAGGAGTTGCTGTTGGTAAAAGGGGTCGGTAAGTAGGGGCAGAATCAGGTCTCTATCGATTTCAGTATCCTCTTAAGTTGCATCACAGCTTGCTTTGATGAATTTCAAGAATAATTTTATCCTTAAGGTTGTTTAGGAAATACCATTCTACAGTCGATCTGACCCTTACGCAGAACAAAGCCAAGAGATATTGTTTTGATACATATGAAATTCACGATCATTCATTTATACCACAGTATCCTTTGTAAATTTTTATGATTCACCTTTTGCCTAATTAAGTAGCCCAAGCTGATTAATACTGTTATTTTTGCAGGTGTTGCCAGAGGCCCCAAAGGAACTGGTGGCTGAATTGTCTTGGAGGTGATGTACCTTTTTAATCACTCCTTTACCCCCAAATATTTGCTATTGTCCGTTCTGCATTTTGTTTTTTAATTTTTTCGAATCGAATGGATGCTTTTTACTCCATTGACAGTCACCGAGTACTACATTACATGGAACGAGGAGTGTTCACACTAGCGAGTAATATGTTTTGAGTTCTGGATTGTTTTTGGATCACTTACATAAATATTAACATTTGGATGCTCCTTTGCAGGTACATCGTGTTGTACGAAACTATCACTGGAAATAAGTTCATGTTGCCGGACACAAAGGTGAGGTTTTGTTTTCTTACATGTTTCAGTCGCTTGCTTCATAGACGTCTTGTTTCAAAATCCTCGCATTTATTGGAGAATGTATGAGTGAGTGAGTTCAATAGAGCTTCTGAATGTTGGCAAAGCTTTTTATATTGAGCTCAAGATGTTGTGCAAAAAAATCTAGATTCGATTTGCACAAGTGCGAAGGCAACTGCTCAAGAATGTTATGTTGGCCATCTGCTGCCAAGATTTGACAATTCTCATGTATGTGGCAGGAACCCTTGCATGATCGCATAGCACGAAATGTGCAGGACAGTCTCCAGCGCTTGTTGTAGACATGTACCGAATCATTCTTAATGCTTCATAGATTATGACTCAAAGGGCATAGAATTATCCATCATTTTTGTTGCGTGACTTCGAATGAGAGGACTCCACAGTTGAGTTATGTGGAAGGTAAATAGATATAAACAATGCACATCATTGAGACACACAACCTAGTACTGTTGAGGAATTTTCCTTCACTGAGCAGCATGGTTCTTTGGATTTCAGAGAACAGCGATGCAGTTGCGGCATCCATATGGCTTCATTTTATATGAGTTATGAGTTTCATGCTCCATTTTATTCAATCCTCCTTTTTCAGTCACAAGATGGACTTTGAAATTGAATGATACCTTTGGTGGGCTTTGAAATTGATTGAACATTTGAAATTGCAAGGTTGCAACTAATTTGTTGGAATATATTTTACTTTGTTTTTCATGCAACTTTTATAGTTGTATGAACTCATAATGAACTTCTAACCTTTGTATTACTTATTCTACAATTGAATAAGAAATTGAATTGGTGGAATGTACGATATAGAATTTGAGGGTTGGACCTTGAGATAAACCAAAATTTGACTTTAGCTTCAAAACTTCTAGTGCCTTTCATTGACCAAAGTGGTTTGGTGTATTTGTTCAAGAGGTTCTAAGCATCATCTTCTTCATGTCAAGTATAATATTGCAAATTTGATAAGTATTTAGAATTTACAAGGCTATACTAGTTTGATAGCTAAGAGATTTAATTTATTAAGAATAAAATAGATGTGATTTTATATTAGTATGTATGTATATATAATTTTTTTGAAATAATTTATTTTGATTAATGAAATTAAAATTAAGAGTAGTTTCATTTTGTAAGTAATCATGACATTTCATTACAAAATTAATACTCAAAAAGTAGATATAGATTGCCTATTAATAATAACATTCTCACTGTTAGAATTATAAATTTTAAATTGATTGTTTGAATGATAAACAATTAAGTGTTTTAGATCAACCTTTAGACTTCTACTCTAAAAAAAATTATAATAAATATGATTTTTTTAACACTTATTCTCAATCCATTTTCTCTATGAAATATTGTTTTTATCAAGGTTGTGGGATATATAACTTTATAAAAAATAATTTTGAAATATGAAACATCACTTCTATGTTGATGAATTCAAAAATCTTTGTTTTTAAAATTAAATCATTGATCTTATAATTGATGAGTAGTTAAATATTCCAAAAAGGTCATTTAAAAAAAAGAATTAGCATTGATTTAGGACACCATGTTTTTGAACAATTTTTGGCTTTATACAACAAAAAAACTTTAGAAGTTCAAAAATGTCATGAATGAAAAAATTCATTCATTCATAAAAAATGTTGTAATTAGTATAATTTTTTGTACCAAATTCTTATCTAATGCAATATTTTGTGTGTCCTTTATGGAAATCATGGGTATGCTTTAAATAACTCATCATCATTCAAGACCTTGTGTAAAGAATCAAAAATGATTGTCATTTGAGCCCTACATTTTAGACTATTGAAAATAGCATTCTGCATATTTAAACTTTACAACCTTGAATGTAACATCTCAAGCATAAATGGGGGGTTGGAAAACAAACAACTTGATCAAATCACAATAGAATGACTAAAATGATACTAAAATGTATAGAAATCAAAACAACCTAAATAGAAAAAGGTAAATCAAGGGGGAATAATACACCTCAAAGAACAAGTTAATCTTGAGTCAAAAGGCCATTTTTCCATCAAAAAACACTCAAAACTACCGCATTTCCATTGTAAAAAACAAAAGAAGTTTGAAATTGTTTTCTTTTACATATCTAACTATAGAATCTTTAGACTAATGTATGAATGTGTTGAAGACAATTCAAAAACTTTGACATTATAGATTGCAAGATATCTACATTTAAAGTCAAGAAATCATGTTTTGGGGTTCCCTTAACAAATCAAATTGTAAGACTTTGAATCCTCTTCAATTTTCATAATATTGCTCTACAAATTTTGAGGAAAATTATCTTTACATTCTAGAATCTAGGAAAATATTTTGATTTTTATTCTTAAAAAATAGTTTTAAAAATTATTAAGTAGAAGTAGGTACAAGATAGGAGATAAAACTAAATTATTAACCCTTGAGCGCCCAACTCATGTTTACTAAAATCCAATTCCCTTTTGAACTCATTCTAATCAAACTATCACCTAAAAAGAGATCCAAATAAAATGATTGTACCAATTGGTAGTGGAGACAAGGCGAGAGTTTTAGGAAAAGGAACCCATTCTTTAATCGCACCATTGAAAAGATTGTAATAGTCGAATAAGAAAATCTTTCAATTTTGAGAGGCGAGATTTGAGGTGCTGGGGTACTCAAGGACTAATTGGTATAAGATGGATTGAAAAACACTAATTCCAACAATGAAATTGTTCTAGCAAGAAAATGGAACCTCATGGAACTTTATTTTCAAAAATTGTGAACATTGGATTCAAAAACAAATTCAATACATTGTTTTCTCAAGAAGATACAATATACAGTTGCCATGAAAACAAAAAGTTCCATAACTTTCTCATCACTAGTCCAAATAGAATAAATCAAAGTTTTCTAAGTAGACAAAAATGTAATGTATGAGAAGCAAATTTTTCATTCTTTTCAATTTTTTAATGTTTTTTAACAAGTTGAATTGCTTTTTGGTCTCAAGATGGAATAATCTTTATTTTTTGTCACCAATTGAAAAAAAAACATATTCCCATAATGCATTGAATGATTCTTTTTAATCTTCAAAAAAGTTTCAAAAAATCATGTGAAAAATTCCTAGAAAAATTGAGGTCACATGAGCCTACCAAAGATTCAAAAAGTCCCTTGAGGGGACTCTAGGATCCTTCTAGCTCATGTGTGTTGTTTTTCAACTTCTCCATAGAAAAAGAAAGATGACATAAACAAAAGAAAGACATTTTAGCCCTTACAACTTTGAACAATCTACAATCACAACATTGATTTGATTATAGTTTAGTATTCCAAAACTTTGCAATTCATGATGTAAAGTACACTTCCGAGGAGGTGCACTCCCCCTTTTTTATGTTAGTATGCAAACAAAACTTTGGAATCCTTATAAACTTTTTGAATTTTAAATAAAATTAAAAAAAATATGAACAGATTTTTCTACTTTGAAAGTTTATGTTTTGAATTATTGATATTTTTATTTGTTAAAAATAATTAGTTACAAATTTTTGAAGTAAAAAGATACATTGTAGAATTAAAAAATAACTTTCACACCCCTATATTATATAAGAAAAAATTGTTTAAAAAATGAATAAAAAATTCCTAAAAAACCTCTCCATTGAAAATTCATTTCGAGTTGAATATTGATGCAATGGTCATCTAAATATGTTCTTTAAAAATATTTGAGTTAAAAAAACATGCCATTTTAGTGCATTTTTAACCTCTTCTAGAAATCATTCCATATTTTATTTGAATTTGAAGTTTTGGGAGTAGAATCCTATAGTCATTAGTAAACAATGCTCAAAATTTGAACTTAAAATTATAGTTTATTAAAAACCACTTGTTCACATGTGGTTTGTTGTAGTAGAACTAAGTGCACCCCCCAAGGTACACTTTAGCACTACTTCAATATGGATTTTTAAGCACTCAACAAATCCACTCACCGTGATTTAATATTCTATGGAACTCAAAGCTTGCAACTAATTGCTTGTATGCATTCCAAAACTTTGCAATTCATAATGTAGAGTATACTTTGGCACTACTTCAATATGGATTTTTAAACACTCAACAAATCCACCCACTATGATCTACTATTCCATGGAACTCAAAGCTTGCAACTAATTGCTTGAATGCAATCTAAATTGCCATTTTTTAGGGTAGTGAGAAATAAATGAAAAAAGGGTTGTTTTTTTCAAAATTCAAATGCATAAATTTGTACTAAACTACTATGGGAATATGTGGAAATTTTTTTAAAAACTTTGATTGCATGGATTGAAAGATTATAACATTTGAAGTTAGAAGAATCTTTTTTTATGACCTTGTCCTACTAGGCTAGTAGCCTTTGACTCCTCCTAGAGTGAGATATTTACACTACACATAGTTATTTTTTTGACATTTGCATCTTGTATAATGTATATTATATACTTGCCAAATTTCAAAAATGAAGGAAGAGTTTTGCAAAAGCTATTTGAAGGTGCCTTAGCTGCTAGAAAAGTTTAGGGCAGCACAACTTTTGATCCAAGCACTGATTGGAAAAAAATTGTATTTTCCCTAAGGGGGTATATGTTCACACCTTCTATCAAAATTCTACCTCAATTTTCAATTGTCCATTCAATAAACAATTGTCCTTCGGGGATTAAGCTCTTGTTGTTCATATATTGAATCATGATAGAGTGCTTTAGGCTATATTTTTCAAAATAGTGTCTCATTCATCAAAAGCCTTATTTGATTCTAAAAGAGACAACCTTCTTATATGATCAATTTGATGAAATTGAGGGCCACAATATATTAGAACAAAAAAATAAGAAAAATGACCAAAAATTCAAAAAATGATTCAAACCTTAAGGATTAGTTTGGGCACTTTGGAACATTATTCAGTAACCTATAATATTTCTCTTAATGAATAAAAGGAAAGGCATATCAACATCATATTGTCAAAGAGCCTGATGTTGAAGAAATATTCATAATTAAGAAGTATCAAAGACTAGTTGCAAATGGTATTATTCATTAATTATTTGCTCCATGTTAATAAATGTATTTTTATCTGGTACTAGCGGTTGGCACTTGCTATGTACGCATTCATCATTAGAATTTTTATGTATTAGATAGAATGCAAAGTAAGAATTTCAATAAATCTTCAGATAAAAATAACTAAAATCTTCATATAATTTTTTTTATAAATAAGCATATACTGAAATAAACAATAGAAATTTAATGAATGATGAATGAAATACATGTAATGATGAATACGGTAAAAGATATACATACATTAAAATGCATTAGAAATTTGACTTAATTGTTACAAACAATGGCAATTCAAATAGAAGAACTTAAAGGAAAAAATTGTAAATCTCAAAAGCTTTGTGAACAATTTAATTGTTGTGAAATCCAAAATTGGTTCAATCTAATAAATTTCTCAAATCATTTGGTAGTAGCAATAGAAAATTGAAATCAGAAGTTCAAGGCTCACAAAAGCACAAAATCATAGAAATGCAAAAGAAATATAAAGCCAAGAAAAGCAATGGAATTGCTACCTTTATAATATCACCATATTGATCCTCTTTAATATCACCTCAATTGCAACGACTATATTATTTCTATAATATCACCCTTTGTAAAAAGTGATATTACAAAATTGATTGCAAACTGCTACTCTATTTCACTAATATCACATTGTATGAAAATATGATTTCTATATATGCATGATTGAAAATATTTCTACAAAATAATTAAAATAATTATTTTAAAGACATTGAAATCATTATCAAGCATTCTATTCAAATATATCAAAATTTTACTAATATGTGATACAATGAATGCGTAGCATAGCAAGCACGAGCCCCTAGTATTAATGGTAGAATTTGTGATATTACAAAGGGAGTTATGATTTTAGTAGTATGACTAGCAGTTGGCGCTTGCTATGCTATGCATTCATCATTAGAATTTTATAAAAAAAATTTATGTATTAGATAGAATGTAGAACAAAAATTTCAATAAATCTTCAAATAAAAATGACTAAAATCTTTGTATAATTTTTTTAATAAGTAAGCATATATTGAAATGTACAATAGAAATTTATTGAATGATGAATGAAACATATGCAATGGTAAATACTATAAAAGATACACATACATTAGAATGCATTAGAAATTTGACTCCATTGTTACAAAAAATGGCAACCTAAATTGAAGAATTGAAAAGAAAAACTTATAAATCTCAAAAACTTTGTGAACAACTTAATTGTTGTGGAATCCAAAATCACTTCAATTGAATAAATTTCTCAAAATCATTTGGTAGTAGCAATAGAAAATTGAAACCATAAAAGCTCAAAGCTCACAAAAGCACAAAATCATAGAAGTGCAAAGAAGTGTAAAGCCAAGAGAAGCAATGGATTTGCTACCTCTATAATATCATTCTATGGATCCTCTTTAATATCACCTTAATTGCAACAACTATATTATTTCTATAATATCACCCTTTGTAAAAAGTGATATTACAGAAGTGATTGCAAACTGCTACAGACTCTATTTCTGTAATATCTTATTGTGTGAAAATATGGTTTCTATGTATGCATGATTGAAAATATTTTTACAAAATATTTAAAATAATTTTAGAGACTTATTGAAATCATTATCATGCATTCTATTCAAATATATCAAAATTTTACTAATATGTGATACAATGAATACTTAGCATAGCAAGCACCAGCCCTAGTATTAATGGTAGCATTTGTGATATTACAGAGGGAGTTATGATTTTAGTAGTATGATGAATACCAAAGACAACATGCAATAGTACCATTGTAAAATATAATTTGTAATGTGTTTTTTTGGATTTTTTTTCTTGTAATATACCAAAGTATTATTAACCTCAACTACATCTACTTAGGCTCAAAGTAAGTTTAGATTATAAAATCAAGCATTACTTTGGATTAATGAGTATGAAGCATCATACCAAAGCACTTTGTACATCATCTACATTATAACCTTGGAACTACTAAAGGTTAAGTAACAAAGATAAAATTAAGATTCTCTTTTGAACTATAATTCACTTTTCTAACACTACTTTTAACAACCATTCTAACATTACTTTTAACAACCACTGTAGACATACTACTATAGGGTTATGAATTCTATGATATTCTGGAAGAAAAGTACATAACAAATTGTCATTGACTAGAATTCACCATGATTATATTCTTGCGTACTAGGATGAAGATACTAATTCAAAAAATGTACACCATCTGAATGCTAAAGCCCAATGTCCATGTATGGTATACACCTATGGTTAGCACTTTGTAAATTCACAACTTATCCATGAAGCTTCCAAATAATGCATGTTGAAGTGCATTGGAATCCTCTTTCACCTACCAACAAGAACCAATAAAAATAAATTTATTATATAATAATAATAGCTATGATTAATTGCAATTAGTCACAATAATTGCAACTAATTGTGACCTGTACAAATTCTTGCATAACAATGTTTTGCTTCTATTTATGAGTCTTGAAGTTGCTTTTAAATATGCCTATTCATATCATTCTGAAAATTAGTCATTTATTCATTCTTTTTACAAAAAATGCATAAGAAGAGAATCTAGAATTATACTCGGGGGTAAAAAGCATGGTCAACTTATTCCATTGCAGAGAAACAAACTGAACACCGAATTGAGGGAGAAACCTTAGCTAGTGAAAACTAGAATACAAAGAAAACATTCACAAAGAGCTGAGGAGCTGAAGAGTCGAGGAGCGGAGCCAGCGACTGGCTTTCCAGTGAAGCCAACGTCTGCGTTCACTTTCGTTGTTTTCGTTGTTGGTGTTGGTGTCGGTGTTTCTGTTGTCTTTGTTTTTGGTGTTTGTTGTCGCTGGAGAATGGCGAAGCTCTGATTCTTCTTTTCGACTTCAAGCTCTTGTGCGTGCACCTTTCAATTTCTTCCCAAAGAAGCGCCAGCCATCCATCCATCCATCCATCGCCATGGCGGGAGCAGCAGCTCTTCGTGGGGCCCTTCGATCTCGCCATCTTCTCCAACGCGTCTGCTTCGCTGCTTGTGCCGATCCCTCCACTTCCTACACCCTGGTACCCCCTCAATTCTGGCTCTTTCCGTTGCTGTCAATTTTTTCTCAAATGGGTTTCTGTAACTTCTCGATTCTTCGATGGCTTCCGTATGCACTTGAATCTCTCTTTTGTGGGTTTTACGGCCTTTCAAATGGCGATGCGGGGCTAAGGGAACCACACTTACATGCGACACTGAATGTAGTTCCTGTTACACTAATTAAAAATCTTTAGTGATTCTTGTTAGCAATTGCAAAGGGGGTCCAATGCGCTACTGTATGCATTGTTTGGATGTCGTATGCGAAAGTACTTGTAGTGCACGATTTTAGGGTAGGTGTGTGTTGCAGTTAGGTATCTCTACCTCAGTACATGCTTGGAGAAGAAAACTCGGTTGTGTGGAAGAGTGTCTGTTTTTAAGTTTGGGACTCTAGCCATCTCTTGTTTATCCTCATTTTCAGGGGGCTTTTGACATTCCTACACCAGCCTTCTTTGTCACGAGCTCTGGTTTCGCTACGGAAGCAAAGAGAGGTATGAATTCTTCTTCTGCTTGTTACAATTATTTTAAACCCCATCTGCAAGCTTGTGAATCATGTGCAAGATATTGTCGTTGTTGGTATGTCTCTAGCGAAGCCGTGAAGGTGTACACCCAAACCCCCTCATTGCATGAGCGCAATTCTGTAATATCATCGGAATCCTAGGGATGAACGTTTTCAGTTCAAAAAATTCACTTGTGTTTGCATTGTGACACTAATGCCGTTGTTGAGGTTTTGGAAGTTAGGGCTTTAGAGGCGAGGGTTTTACTCTATTGTCACATATCCATGTCACACTAGTCTCTCACATCGCCTCGTTGTCCCAGAAATTGCTCTTCCTAAGGCAGCGCAATTCAACCGAATAAGATTGTGTTGTGAGTGCTCTGAGAGGTTTAGGGTTTTAGGAGTCCTTATGAAACCCTTAATGACCAAGATTTCGTGATTTTTGAAGAACCTATATTGTGAAAGCATTATTCAAGTGGGGTTAAAGTTTGTATCTCTAGAATCAGTGAAGAGCATTGCATGCATTGGCGAATGACCTCACTACTCGAAATTGCTAAGAAACAGTATGAGGTTCAATTTGGGCTTCTTCGGTAAGTGTCCCTTAGGGGTTAACTTTGAGTGCCATTGTGGGAAGTAGGCAGGCGAATGAAGAAGACTACAGCTGAGGTCATCGACGCTGATAATCCCGATATAGACCAGGAGTATACGAAGCAGAAGATCATTCAATCAGCAATTGACCAGATTTCGAGGAAGCACGGAAAAGAGACGGTGATGTGGCTTGGGCGGGAGAGCCATAACCATGTCGAAGTCGTGCCTACGGGCTCTTTGAATCTCGACATTGCTTTGGGTGTTGGCGGTCTACCTAAGGTGAGTGAACCTTCCCTTAGATGCATTTCTAGGTTATGTTCCGTTTTGTGCTACGTCCGAGACTATTTATGCTAGAATATACTCTTTCCGTCACTTTCAGCATGCAACCAATGTGCAGGGGTGTGCTTTCTTTGGGAGATCACTCAATAGTCAGAGCTATTTGGGGAACTACCGGAGTCGAACTCTCTTGGCATCAATTTTTTCTCCCGCTATGTTGAATGATGATTTCTTACGCTATCATTCAATGTGGAAGGTTGTAGACCTCTACAGAAGGCTGGGATACTAGACAGCCCCATTCCCATTCAAAGATGACTGGCCATAGGCATTTAGCCAACTTACACCCACCCGATTTGCTAATTGAAGGTCAATCAAGTGTATCAAAGATATGAGTTGTTGTTGGTAACAGGGGTCAGTTAAGGTCCCTAGCGGGTTTTGTATCTTCCACCTTATGTGGAATGGAGTTCGACATTTCTTTCAGAGGTCGGGCCTTTCGCGGTTGCTGAAAATGCTCATATGACAGGGTCGGGTGGTGGAGATATTTGGTCAAGAAGCGTCAGGAAAGACGACGCTTGCGCTTCATGTGATTGCAGAGGCTCAAAAAATAGGAAAAGGTGAACCTTATTGCGATGTTCATAGATTGAATGCAAAATTTTGTTGGATTAAGTTTGTTGCTGTGCCAGTATCGCTCACATATGGTCCCAGCAGCTTCCCATGTTTCATATTTTGATAGGTTTCATACTGACAATGCATGGTAGCGCAGGACATTGTCTCTTTGTGGATGCGGAACATGCATTGGATATGCATTTTGCTGAAGGAATCGGTGTGAACACGAAAGATCTCTTGTTTGTTCAGCCAGATTTTGCTGAACAGGCTCTGGACACTGTCGATCACTTTGTACGCTCTACCGGGGTTGATGTTATCGTCGTTGACAGCGTAATACCCGTTGCGTCCTTCCCAATCAGATTTATGTTTGCTCGTCTTTCGATTTTGTAGCGTCCACTGATTTGGATTCGGCTTATTAGTCTATGACCGTGGACAGAATTCTTGTTGTGGAAATCTGGGTTGGTAGATCTAGATATCAGTGTCTAGAGAAAGTTAGGAGAGGTTTTGTATTAGGCTTCAACGAACATGCATCGTAGTTCGGCAAGGCCGTATCTGAGATACTTGGGTTTTGTGACAGGTTGCTGCACTTGTGCCGAAAGCTGAACTGGAAGGAGACATGGGCGATGCCCAGATGGCTCTGCAGGCACGGCTGATGAGCAAAGCACTCCGCAGACTAACTCACTCCCTCAACTCCTCCCAATGTATGCTGATCTTTATAAACCAGGTATTAACGGAGGGGTGCAAAACTCGGCGCTTTTATTAACCTAGTGTATTTACCAAAACCAAAGTTCAGTGAGATCAACCCGTAGTTGATCTCTTTTTTATTAAAAAGTTAATTAGACCCTAAGCGGGATGGAATGCATCTACTGCTTCGGCTATATGAGAAGCCCTACTTGCTGTTTTTCGTAGGGTTTGTCACATGTGAGGGTCTTCAAAGAGCGCCTTGAAGTCGGGTTAGGGTGTTTAATTTGCAGGGTCTCAAAGCATCAGCCATGGATTAGGGAACCCTACGTTATGTTGGGTCTCCGGGTCTACTAAAGTTCGAACTAGCTACATAAGATTTAACGGAATTGGTGGAAAATGTGGGTGCTGAACCTATTGTGGTGATTGTTACGTTTTGTTACAGACACGTGCAAAGCTCAACACATATGGTGGTGGAGGACCTACGGCGGAAGTGACAGCTGGAGGAAATGCTCTCAAATTCTATGCATCCGTGCGCTTACAAGTCAGGAAAAAGGAACAGCTAAAACGGGGGGATGTGGTATTACTTCTTTTGCCATACCTCTCTAAGACCCTAAGTCGCCCTTTTCTGACCTGAATTCTAGTCCTGACTAACATGGATAAATTGTCTGTTATTTGATCCAGCCGTTTGGCAGTGCGATTATCGTAAAGGTGGTGAAGAACAAAGTATCACCGCCGTTTAGGACTGCAGAATTTGATATCGAATATGGAAGAGGTATATCTCGTGAAGGCGAAATCCTCGATTTAGCTGTGAAGCATGGTTTTCTGGGACAGTCAGGTTCCTGGTTTTCCTATGAGGGCAAAAACTTTGCAAATGGCCGGGATGGTGCGAAGAGATACTTACAGGAACATAAAGACTTGGCTGACGTTCTGGTGAGAGCCATCAAAGACAAGGTGCTCACCAAATCTCGTCCTTTTGAGAATTTGGATAGCGAAGTAGTTTTTCAAGAAGAAGATGACGCCTTAGAAATCGACGCTGAGAATTTGGCAGGAACAGGGTGATCGAGGAGCCAACAGATTAAGGGTCTTTCAGACCTGGCGATCCCTGCTCAGCAATTTGTTACCAAATTGGGCAGAATGGAATTCTTCTTTCTCCAAAGTAATAGCCCCTAGTAGAGTTTTGGAGCTGGATTTTGAACTTGTCTTCTTTTGTGGATTCGCTCTGACAGCCCCTGCTGTCATCAGGCAGCTAAGTCAAACGTGCCAACCATTGAACAGCTAGCAATGGGTTGATATTCAGAGTTCAGAGGCCTGGTTTTACCGCATGGTAACTTAAGCTTATTTCCTTCACGAGTTTGCAACCTCTTCTACCTGGCGAGGGTCATCAGCAGGAGGCTCTAATTTGGTGCCACATTGCCACTTGGTTGAGCAGCATCGAAATGTGTCGGAACCTCTGAAGGAGAAACATGTGGCCAAGATTTTGCGGCGACGATCCGCCTTGGTTCTCGTCCCTTTGTGTATAGATTCAGAGGTCAGTGTACGATGTTGGTCTTTTCCAGAGCAGTTTCATGTGCTTCGGTAATGTGTCCTTGGCTCAGTCAGGACCCATTTCAGTCAAGGACCATCTGAGGATTTGCAATTTGGAAGTATCTATATGTGTCCAGATCTAAACCAGAAGGCGGAGATTACAATATGCATCACTTATTCTACAGTACAATAGTACATATTTTATGTAGGTGTGCTTTCATTGGAAGATCGCTACAGAGCTCACTGGAGAAATCACTAGGGGTACTTGAGATCTAATTTTTTGAACTGCATGAATTTCTTATGTAGTTTCCATGTGCATGTCCATAATATAAGTGACAGGAGCCATTTAAGACATTTAAGGTAGACCAGCCCATTTCCCTTAGCTGCCTCATTTTGTCATCCTACTTTTGGCCCTACGTTTTTTGACAAAATCATTACATTAATCCCTAAGTGTCCAAGGTCTTTTTTGAGCTTCTTGAAATGTGTTCTAAATTGAACAAAACCAAAAGACAATATCTTGATAAGTTGCATCAAATTTTTTTGACTTGTAATTGTACACATTCAAATTAGACATGTAAGAGATCACATGGGAAAAGAATACACAACAATATTACTTATGGATTGAAAGCAATATTACTTATGGATTGAAAGATTATAATGTTTGATCATGAGGGTGTTAAAACTATGAAAGTAATTTGAAGTCTTCTAATCTTCTTTTCATATGTCAAATCTAAAAAAGTGGGTCACCAAAAATATATGAGCTTAAAGGGCATAACATACATATCCTATACGAAGGTCAAATTTGGTCACATGTCATCTTTTGAATGGTCTAAGGTGAAGTGGATCAATAAGAATTTGATGTGGAAATTCAATTTTGGCACTTAGCTATTGAATTAGATTGCCTCAATTCATGGTAATAGGCTTGTCTACCTTAGCATTTCCATTAAACTAAAATGAGTTGTTATAGACATTTAGCAAACATGCCTACACCTATTTGCAAGAGACGTGAGAAGGTTTCAAAGAATTTTTGTATCTTTTATCTTATAACAGGTTTATGTTTACATCTTCTACATATTGTATCACTAATCTAATAATGATATTTAGTTCTTTTTGTTACATTTAGTATTACCCTATTTCTTGACTTAGTCTATACTATATAAACATCCAATTGTTGCATTTATTATTCTCTAACACCTAAAAAATGGTCTTAAATAAATATTTCTATGACTATAAACCACAACAACTTTTCAAAAGCAACCAATGAAAGTTGGAGATATTTTGTACATCAAGGAGGTTCATTCAAGGTGAATTTAGTCTTATGAAAGTCTATCTAATATTCTCAACTTTGAAAATTTGTAAAACATTGTTAGAATGTTGGAAAGTTGAAAATTGTTGATAAAATGTTGGAAAGTTGTAAAACCACTTGGATCTTATATCTCTTGAATTAGATAGTAATCTCATCAATTTTCTTGCCTATCATAGGCTATTTTACTTTACTTTTTATCTTGGTTTGCGAGCTTGTAGACATTCTACAAAACCTATTCTGGGCCATTCAACCTTTGAGATAGTGGAACCCAAAAAATGTTACTTTTAGGTATTTCTACTCTAGTGTTTAGCTACTCTAATAATGACAGTTTTTGTTACTTGTCTTACTACTTGATTTACTCCTATTTTCATTTAAATAAAAAACAATAATCATGTTGATGTTCAATGTTGGTAAAACTAGTGATAAATTTCAAATTTTATACAATATACAACAACATGAACACTACTAAAGATTATGCTAGGTGGAATATAAAGGACCAAACTACATTCGTGGACAACATCTATACGTTAAGATATGTGGTTTGTTTTGTTTGATTGTTTTGTTTGTCACATCGAAATCTCCCAGACCGTACGTCCCCTGGTCATGTGCTTGGTACTGTCGGAAAGCCCTCAACAAGGAGGGGTGCACTGGCTTGGTTTCGTGGCGTTCCAACTCACGGTGTGAATGTTATTGAATTTTGAAGTATTTTTATGAACTAAATAATTAGGAAATTAGTTTTACTTTTGTTTTGATTGTGGCAACGGCACAGGCACACCAGTAACAATCTAGGACAACTCACTAAGAATGTCATTTTTTATTTTTTTATTTGAAGTTTTCACATAGCATATGCTCAAGGAGTAGGTTTAGGGGCTAACAATTTTAATAACCTTTGACTACATGCTTAAAAAGTTATTGTATGATATGTAATTTTCTTTGAATTGTATGGAAGCCTAAGCATCTCATAAAACTCTTTAAAGAATCAATCTTTAAAAAAGATAAAAACTTGAAATTAGTTCTCTAGATTTAGGTGTACGTAGAAAGCCTTGAATCATTCCATTTTGATTAATGGCACGAAAGTTATGAGGAGTTTTAGTTTGTAGGTAGTTATAGAATCTCTACTTCAAACAAATTATAAATCCTTTATTTAATTCAATTTCAACATTTAACCCCTAAATGCCCAAGGGCTGTTGTTTTGAGCTTCTTGAAATTTGTTCTAAATTGAACAAAATGCCAACATTTTGAAAAGTTGTATCAATTTTTTTGGATTTGTAACCGTACAAATTCAAGCTAGACATGTTAGAGATCTCATAGGAAAAGAAAACACAACAATATCGCTTATGGAGTGAAAGATTATAATGTTTGACCATGAGTGTGTTAAAACTATGAAAATCTTTCAACTCTCTTTTGGCATGTCAAATCTAAAAAGTTGGTGACCCAAAAACTAAGAGGTTGAAGGGCCTAACATGTATAACCCCAATCAATTTACGGCTTCTTAAAACCTACTCTATAATTTTCTTAAATGAATTTTCAATGTGATTTTTTCTCCAAGATCTAGTGTATTTGAGGCTCATTTCCAAGAGCTCTCAACACTACGGGAAGTGAAGATTGCAACGGGTACCCTTGCACAAAATCTTGAATAGAAAAATCACTATCATTTATTTTCAAGATTGGACTTTTTGATACCAAAATTAGACTTCAAAAAAGAACTTTCCAACATATAAAACACTAAAAATAGCAAATTGGCTAGGTTTAACTTCAAAGTTTTGCAAACACCAGATTTTGATGCCTCGGACATTTAGGGGTTAAAAAAGAAATAACGTCATGGAATATAAATTATTAATAACAACATTACAACCAATGCAATGACATTTTTCAAATGCATAACTAAATTCTTGTCAATTTAGTATTTTGAATCTTTCTCTACTGACTATTTGTTCCGTATATGTCGCCACCTCCGTGAAGCCGGGATACGCCGAATTGCACGCCACTGCGGCGCGGATGAACGTGGCCGACGAACGAACGAACGTGTGCACGGCACTGACTCACCGACCCCCGGCACTTTTTCCATCCTGCGCCACGTCTGGATGAGCGAGGCGGGCGAACGACGGAGTGACGACGGACGGAGTTCGACCGGCGGTCGTCGGGTTTCCATCCCAGTCGTCGTCTCTCTCGTCCGGAAAGGGCCGGCTGGTGGCTGGTCACCCAGAAGGCCAGAACCTATTGCAGCTTTTGCTGAAGCTTGCTAATCGGGTTGCAAGTCCCTCTGGTTTCTTACCTCTAAGTTCGTACTGTTGGCCCCTGAAGGTTATCCGGCTGTTGATTTTAGGAGTTGCAGGCAGGGCTGCTAACGAGAATGGACTTGGTCTTGAGCCTCTGAGCAGAGAATAGCCTAGGTTCTCGCCACCTTGTGCGCGTCAGGGTCGGGAAGGAGCGGCGCAGCTTCGGCGGACCTTCTCGAGAACCTGCGGCAGGGGATCTTGTTGGAATTTTTTCCCCTTGGAGGACCTGCCCTAGCACTTTGGGGGATGGGCGGGCACAGCAGTAAGTGAAGCGCGGGGTGAGGGTCTGGATTTTCAGAACGGTGTGCCAGTCAGGGATCCAGCTTCAAGGCTCCGGAGCCTTTGTGACTGATGGAATAGCCTCTGCGACTGATGAGACAGCCTCTGGGACTGGCCCGACCACGCCACTTGCTGTTGTCCATCTGATATCCGGACGGAGTTCGGAGAACAAGACCCTAGGAGGAATTTCGTGGTGGCTGTCGTCTGGCGATCCGAAGGATAGAATCTCAGTGAGGAAGCTTCCTCTCGACCTTTCGAAGGATCGCTGCAGTTTCAGGGACAGTTTGAAGGTCTGATACCAGTGGAGTGAGTTCTGTTAGTGTGAGAACCAGGAATTGGTGAGCGTTAGAATCGGGGTGCGGCTTAACCTTACGCAGGGAATTTCCGAGATTTGGAGAGCCCGGCCCGGCGTTGGAGAGTTCCGGACCGTCAACCTGGCTTATCCTGCAGTGAGCTCAACGGCCCGAATGAGTATGTCGAGAGAGAAACGAGCGCTGGACCGAGACGCGTCCAAAGATGGGATGCCGGATGAGAAGCGGCCGCGGCCTCAGCTTGCCAGGTGCGTGCGTCGGTGTTTCGGTGCTTGCGTGCTCGGCATCCAATTGTGCCTGTGTGTTGATTTTGGTGAATTCACACTACACTGTTGTTTTGACTGGTGTGCGCAGTGTTATCGTGGAGGCCGTGAAAATGGACAGCCTGCAAAAGCTGTGCTCCACTCTTGAGCCTCTTCTTCGTCGAGTGGTGAGCTTTTTATCCATCCATTGTGAAATAGTCAAGGAAGGAGTCGGTGTCTTTCTGTTTCAGCTTCGGTAATAGGGTTGCCAAAGAAACTCACCTCTTTGTGCAAGTATTTGGAGCCCGTGTAAGCTCTTTAATTAAAACCCCTGTATTCGTAGAGTGTGCTTCATGAACTGGAGAACGCTACTGGCATCAATTTTGATACCCGCCTCGTGGGAATGAACTAGTTTTAAGATGTTAATAGATCTGTTTGTCGAATCAAGAATCCACTTCAAGTGTAGGCATGGCTGTTCTGTGGTCATTCCGAGTCTCTCTATGGTTTGGGTAGTGCGACATTTTCTAGATTTCAAATTTCTTTGTGCAATTCTGAACCCGGACCTGAGCTTCCTCTCTAGCGAGACCCTGCAGCTGAAGGGAAGGGTTTGTATATTTGATAGTTCATTTATAAAACAAGTTAAACGGTTGTGTGTTCCAATAATGCAGGTTGGAGAGGAGGTCGAGCGTGCACTTGCTAAGTTTGCTCCTCCGAAAGTGGGAGTGAGGTATGCTACTGGATTTGTCATGTTGATCTTTCATATCTATCCCAAACCTTTCGGTGCACCAATTTTCCAGTGAAGTCAATTGATATATGCCGGACAGGTTTTGAATTTGATTTTGAGCGGAGACGTTTGGTGTTTTCTTCAACTTTGGTCTCTTCTGCAGGTCCTCCCCGAAAAGGATACAAGGTCCAGACCAACAAAATCTACGCCTCCAATTCAGGAATAAGTTAGCGCTTCCTCTGTTCACCGGAAGTAAAGTGGAGGGGGAGCAGGGGTCCGCCATTCACGTGGTGTTACAGCATGCGGGCACCGGCCAAGTTGTGACCACGGGACCCGAAGCCTCCGCCAAGCTGGACATTGTGGTGTTGGAAGGCGATTTCACAGCCGAGGATGAGGATAATTGGAGTCAGGAGGAATTCGAGAACTTTGAGGTCCGTGAGCGCGACGGGAAGCGACCTCTTCTGACCGGAGATCTTAGTGTGGCACTGAAGGACGGTGTGGGCACCTTGGGCGAGTTGACATTCACAGATAACTCGAGTTGGATCCGCAGTCGCAAGTTCCGTCTGGGCGTGAAGATTTCGTCCGGGTTTTGTGAGGGTATGAGAATTCGGGAAGCCAAGACGGAGGCCTTCACTGTGAAGGATCATCGTGGAGAACGTATGGTTTCCATTCCTCTGCACCTCGAGAAGCTCCTCCTTTTTGCGTTTGTATTGTTTTCGTCACACGGTGATTTTGTTGTTTTATCCCAGGGATTGGTCCTATTTTGAACATCAGAATTGCTCCCTATTTTGTGACGAAATTATCTGCAAGAGTGAGGAGATTCTGATCGTTTGCGGTTCTGCCTCAGTTTCTGATCCGTCATTGTCGTTGCTGTGTCCAGTTTACAAGAAGCACTACCCTCCTGCCTTGATTGATGAGGTTTGGCGCCTGGACAAGATAGGGAAAGATGGAGCTTTCCACAAGCGTCTCAATAATGCTCATATAATGACAGTGGAGGATTTTCTGCGCTTGGTGGTCATGGATCCTCAAAGGCTCCGTAATGTAAGCTTGACTTCGCGAATCTAGTGAACTGTATTGTCATCATCACCGTCCTTTTGGTTCGTGAACAGTGAATGTCACTGGAGCGCTGCGGTGGTGTTTTGTTTTGGGGAAGATGCCCGATCCAGTCTGAGACGCTGTGTGTGGTTTGTTTTCTGTTCAGATCTTGGGAAATGGAATGTCCAACAAGATGTGGGAGGGCACCGTGGAGCACGCCAAGACTTGCGTTTTGAGTGGGAAGTTGCATGTGTACTACGCCGACGAGAAGCAAAATATTGGCGTCATATTCAACAACATATTCCAGCTGATGGGTCTGATCGCTGATGGATCGTATATGTCAGTGGATTCCCTCTCTGACAGCGAGAAGGTTCGTAGGAAACTCATCCAGCGTTGACATCTGATGTTTGCGGTCTTTTTTAGCATACTTTCACGTGGATATACTACTTTTCCTTGGCACTTGTCAGTTCCCCCTTTTCTCCAGAAATTTTCTTTTTCCTGAGGGTTTCGCATTGAATTCGTTTTGGGAACTCTATGTGGTGCTGAACGGATGTATCTGACTTTTGGTGCATCCAGGTGTATGTGGACAAACTTGTAAAAGTGGCCTACGAGAATTGGGAGAATGTGGTGGAGTACGACGGGGAGGCATTGATCGGGGTGAAGACGTATCAAGCCAAAGGGTTCGATACCCGAACCGAGGATCCTCTGGGAGGGGGTCGCAATATGTCCAATATTCACTCGCAAGGTCCGAGTCTGAACCATCAGCAGGCATACAGACATGCCAATTACTTTTAGAGGGAGGGATACTCTTAATGTCGATCGCGTGAGTTTCACTTGCACAGAAAGAAAAGGATGTGTATGCTGGGAGAGTAAGGAAAACGGAGCCAGCTGTGTGAGTTTCCAACTTCCCTTCCCTGAGGGGCTACCATGACGGAGTGGTGTTTTCCCTGCGAGCCAGCCCACGGCCCACAGGGGTTTCTGAATCCTGTTGAGAGCTTTCAGGTATAGCCTGGCCAATGTTGTACATGCACATTTAGTCACTGGCAGGAGAGAGTTGACTGCAGTTTTGTTTGTTACTTCCACGGCCGTCCTTTCGTGTACCATAGAGAAATCATTCCTCTTCGTGCTTGTGCGGGGTTCTTCCATTGGCTCAGTACTCGTGCTAACTATTTTTTCCCCATTCAATCAATAGAAGAGTCGGTCTATTCTGGACAGCTCCTGTTCACTGTAGCTCTGTTGTGTTGCAATCTTGTTTTTCCTTCTTTCATGTTTTTCTCTGGAGACGGTTTTATCGCACAGGCTGGTTTCCGTAACGCTTGTAGCTTCTCGTGTAGTGTATCTTTTCTGTCCAGGTTGTGGTAATGATATGATTCTCAACCAATGAGTAGCGCGAGTGATTTCATTTCGTTTTATTGGAAGACTCAAATGCCTGAGTTCTAACAGTGAAACACCTTTGCCGGGTGGAGTGCTGCTCAGGTGACCCCTAGTGTATGTTCTCTGGAGAGAACATGTACGAGCCGAGTGTACGTTTCAGGGGTTGGTGTCATCTGAGCTTCTGCACTCGTTGGTTGGGAGCGCTGCTCAGTTGACACCCAGTGTGTGTTCTGTGGAAAGAACATGCACCAGGGGTGTGCATTTGCGGTGGGGGTGTCAGCTGAGCGCGGTCAGCACGAGTCCGGTGTTGAGCGTCCTGTGCACTCGAATCGATGCTTATTTCAGTGCAAGAGGGCCACTTCCAAGTCACATTCCAGTTTGGATGTGTATTTGTGTAGCTGATTCGTTGCATGTCTCGCCAACCGTGCAGGTAGTGCAGGGAGTGGAGGAGGATCAGGGTCTCTTTCGTATGCACAGGAACCGCTAGCTTCCCGTGCACCCCGGTCTTTTTCGGGTCCTATTAGTCAGCTGCCAGACAACCATAGCATCACGGGGCCTACGCTGCAAATGAACAGCAGCATGGAGGCTCGGCATCAACAACCTGTGTTAGCTACTCCACCCGAGAAACTGTTGCTGGGAGGTCACGCAGGGCTGACTGGCTTAGCCCTGGGCCCCCCTCAAAGCGCCTCCAGCTCTGGCATGACTGCACTGCCTTTGGCTAATGACACCTCGGGCGAGAATGACTGGCAGCGACGCGATTTGAGGAAGCAGGAGAGCTTCGGCAGGCTGTTTGCTGGCACGGGCACTGGTGCGTTTCCGGACGATGTGACGGAGGAGGAGCTTCGTGCGCGAAGCCTGGAGCTTTTAGAGAATGAGGATATGCATACCCAGATTCAGCAACTGCTGCGCATGTATAATGGACAGGCGGGGGACATTCCATTTAGCCCATACGGTCCTATTCCTGGAGACGATGCTTTTCCATTTGTTGGTTTACCTGGTGATGAAGCTGTCGGGGAGCATAAACCTCCCCGTGCCAATGGCAAGGCGTATGTGGGGTGGTTGAAGCTGAAGGCTGCTTTGCATTGGGGTATTTTCATTCGGAAACGTGCTGCAGCGCGGCGGGCTCAGTTGGAAGAGGTTGATGAGGAGTCATGATATCCACGAAGCATTGGGGTTGTAGTTGGTAGGATTGATTCTTTTTATTTCTCCTGTCTCGCTTGGAGCCATTTTCTCAAGACATTGGTCCTCAGGAAAGTGCACCCGTGCAAGGCTACCACACTGTTAATGGCTGGAGATTCCTGTGAGGGCTATTGGCTGTATATACTCAAAGTTCTATACTGGATCAGATCTCTCCCTGTTTTTTCCCGCTCCTGTAAAGACATTTACTGCGCAACGATGGTTTATTATGGGATTTAGATGGAGGGACATGCACTTGTTTATTTAGTTAATTTGAGCATTTTTTAATGGTATAGGAATCCGCTTGTGTGGCTGGCTATTGTCGATGCACTTATCAGTTCCATGCTTTTATGTAGTATTATATGCTTGAAGATTTTTGGTTTTGGAGCTCCCTATATGGCGTTCCTCCCTCTTTTTATTGGGCTGGAACAAGTTTTATACAAGGGGTCCGATTAGGCTTTTTTCACTCTGCAGGATTCTCGTGTGCTACGAGTTCTTACGATGTGGAGGAGTACTGCTGGTCCTCAGACCAGCTCGACTTGTGATGCGGGTCGCTTCCGTGTACTGTGCCGTTGCCACAATCAAAAGAAGAATTAATTTTCTTACTCATAAATTTTTTGAAATTCAGTAACTTTCACATTGTAGGTCTGAATGCCGTGAAACAAAGTCCGTGCACCCCTCTTTGCTGAGAGCTTTTTGATGGTACTCAGCATGTAATTGGGAGAGACTCATAGTCTAGGAGGTCTCACTGTAACTCAACAGTTTTTTATGATACAAAATGATGGAGCCACCATTCTGACAAATGTATAAATTTATATTGGCTAAAAATAACTATAATCCAATGGAAAAGAAGTAGGCATCAAGCCATTGATGCCAAGCATGTAAGGATTGCCACAAGTCGTATAGGGCTTTGTGTAGGCAGCATACAAGGTGTTCTTTCCCGGGTTCAATTTAGCCAAGAGGTTGCTTCACATACACTTTTATTTATTTATTAATATCTTTTTTGAAAATGCTATCTTGATGTCAAGACGAAAGAGAGGCCAACTATATATGGCATGAGGCATACAATGGTATGAATTGTAGACCATTTAATAGTTGGAGAAAAAGTTTCTTGGTTATGAAAGCACGGATGTTGTTGGTTATCATAGAATACCAAACAACCTTATATTTAGGGCTAGTAGAAGCTTTACCTGATTTCAATTTGTATGTCCATTTTACGGCAATCGTATTATAACCTTGTGGTAAATAAAGTAGTGTCCAAGTGCAATTAGCATGGATTGAGGCAATCTTTTGTTTCATGACTGCAATCCAATTTGGATTTTTTTCTCTTTTCAATTTGGATTTTGAATACCATCTTTATAAAATAAAAGTTCTTTAAAGCAGTAACATATGCCTCCAAGTAGATTGATTTGTCAAATGCAAATAGGCAAGCATTGATGTCACTAAAAAACTCCGCGTATGCTACATAGTCAATTAATTTTAAACTCAAAAAATGAATTCTAGTAGTGGCAAAGAGGAGAGCTCCTAGAGGGGGTGACAATTTGCAAGTAGGATGGATGTGTACCTTGGGTGATGTTGGAATAGGACTTGGTTAGCCAAATTGGTAGGTAAGAGTAAGGAGGCGACATCATATTGATCAGGCAACGGAGATGGTGCATAGGCTAGAAATTTGGGGAGATGTGGGTCAACACGTAGGGCAATTGGAGCAACATAATTGACTACAATCATTTGGGTGCTTGACATTGGGATAAGGTAAGGCTGAGTTAGCACTAGATTGTTGACTTCAAGAGTATTCGAAGCTATCAAATAGAGCTTCCAGAGAAACACTAGGCACACATGTAAGATCAAGGGAATGCCAAAATTGAATATCGACAAATTGAACATCCTTGTTAATTGTTATTGTTTAAGAGGTAGGATGTTAGAGCCAATACTCGGAGGTACATTTAATTTACCTTAAAACATGTACTTGACGTTTTGTTCTTGGAATTTGATGCGTTGCTTGTTGGAAACGTGTGCAACTGTAACACCCCCATATTAGCCTTCATCATCACCAACTCTCTCTACCAACTTCAATAGCCCTATACAAGTTGGGGCATCTAAAACAATGAACATTCTACCCAACTTTGCAACCCATTGAAGAATATGATCTAATTGGTCAATTCATCCAACCTTCAAAGTACAATCAAGTATATATTAAACACCTATACATCTTCCCGAAGACTCCTTTGCTTAAGCTTCACCAATGCCACTTCATCAAGAATGTCTTGGTATTTTATAGTGAAACAATCAAAAATCAAATCCTTGAAACCAGATCATCACCTCTAGATATCCACCCAAAAGTAAGTTCATCACACAAAAGCATGCACCATTTGAAAGGACACAACAGTTGTCATCATGTCTATCGCACGGGACCTTATACAACAAGATACAACTCCAAGTTTCTGGATGTAGGAACCTATAGAGGGATAAAAGTGCTCCTATATTAATAAGAAAAGAAAATACTTTGCATTTACAAAAATTCTAAAAGATACTCTAATGAAGCAATGTTCACCTATGAACATGGTAAAAATCAATCATGTAGATTGATTTTTCCTACTATTGAAGCCTCGAATTTAGTGTCATTAAAAAATAAAGTTACAACAATTTTCTTCTCTCTCGGTAAAAACTTGCTTCTTATTTTGTTGTTTAACATTTCCTAACCCTTCCTAGCTAATTAGGGGTATTTGACTTTGTTGTTTTACATTTCCTAACCCTTCCTAGCTAATTAGGGGTATTTGACTCCAAGTATAAACTCAAATTTTTTCATCTATTGTAATAACAAATCACATTAAATTCACTAAGGGGGCCACGGTATGGTTAGTTTCCGTTTGTTTCAATCACAAGCATTGATTATGAGAGTTCTTTTTCAATTAGGGTACTAAGAAAAAGAATGTAACCATTGCATCATTGCATCATTTGCTTTGGACTTTGTTAGTTACAGTGAGACCTCCTAGACTATGAGTCTCTCCCAATTACATGCTGAGTACCATCAAAAAGCTCTCAGCAAAGAGGGGTGCACGGACTTTGTTTCACGGCATTCAGACCTACAATGTGAAAGTTACTGAATTTCAAAAAATTTATGAGTAAGAAAATTAATTCTTCTTTTGATTGTGGCAACGGCACAGTACACGGAAGCGACCCGCATCACAAGTCGAGCTGGTCTGAGGACCAGCAGTACTCCTCCACATCGTAAGAACTCGTAGCACACGAGAATCCTGCAGAGTGAAAAAAGCCTAATCGGACCCCTTGTATAAAACTTGTTCCAGCCCAATAAAAAGAGGGAGGAACGCCATATAGGGAGCTCCAAAACCAAAAATCTTCAAGCATATAATACTACATAAAAGCATGGAACTGATAAGTGCATCGACAATAGCCAGCCACACAAGCGGATTCCTATACCATTAAAAAATGCTCAAATTAACTAAATAAACAAGTGCATGTCCCTCCATCTAAATCCCATAATAAACCATCGTTGCGCAGTAAATGTCTTTACAGGAGCGGGAAAAAACAGGGAGAGATCTGATCCAGTATAGAACTTTGAGTATATACAGCCAATAGCCCTCACAGGAATCTCCAGCCATTAACAGTGTGGTAGCCTTGCACGGGTGCACTTTCCTGAGGACCAATGTCTTGAGAAAATGGCTCCAAGCGAGACAGGAGAAATAAAAAGAATCAATCCTACCAACTACAACCCCAATGCTTCGTGGATATCATGACTCCTCATCAACCTCTTCCAACTGAGCCCGCCGCGCTGCAGCACGTTTCCGAATGAAAATACCCCAATGCAAAGCAGCCTTCAGCTTCAACCACCCCACATACGCCTTGCCATTGGCACGGGGAGGTTTATGCTCCCCGACAGCTTCATCACCAGGTAAACCAACAAATGGAAAAGCATCGTCTCCAGGAATAGGACCGTATGGGCTAAATGGAATGTCCCCCGCCTGTCCATTATACATGCGCAGCAGTTGCTGAATCTGGGTATGCATATCCTCATTCTCTAAAAGCTCCAGGCTTCGCGCACGAAGCTCCTCCTCCGTCACATCGTCCGGAAACGCACCAGTGCCCGTGCCAGCAAACAGCCTGCCGAAGCTCTCCTGCTTCCTCAAATCGCGTCGCTGCCAGTCATTCTCGCCCGAGGTGTCATTAGCCAAAGGCAGTGCAGTCATGCCAGAGCTGGAGGCGCTTTGAGGGGGGCCCAGGGCTAAGCCAGTCAGCCCTGCGTGACCTCCCAGCAACAGTTTCTCGGGTGGAGTAGCTAACACAGGTTGTTGATGCCGAGCCTCCATGCTGCTGTTCATTTGCAGCGTAGGCCCCGTGATGCTATGGTTGTCTGGCAGCTGACTAATAGGACCCGAAAAAGACCGGGGTGCACGGGAAGCTAGCGGTTCCTGTGCATACGAAAGAGACCCTGATCCTCCTCCACTCCCTGCACTACCTGCACGGTTGGCGAGACATGCAACGAATCAGCTACACAAATACACATCCAAACTGGAATGTGACTTGGAAGTGGCCCTCTTGCACTGAAATAAGCATCGATTCGAGTGCACAGGACGCTCAACACCGGACTCGTGCTGACCGCGCTCAGCTGACACCCCCACCGCAAATGCACACCCCTGGTGCATGTTCTTTCCACAGAACACACACTGGGTGTCAACTGAGCAGCGCTCCCAACCAACGAGTGCAGAAGCTCAGATGACACCAACCCCTGAAACGTACACTCGGCTCGTACATGTTCTCTCCAGAGAACATACACTAGGGGTCACCTGAGCAGCACTCCACCCGGCAAAGGTGTTTCACTGTTAGAACTCAGGCATTTGAGTCTTCCAATAAAACGAAATGAAATCACTCGCGCTACTCATTGGTTGAGAATCATATCATTACCACAACCTGGACAGAAAAGATACACTACACGAGAAGCTACAAGCGTTACGGAAACCAGCCTGTGCGATAAAACCGTCTCCAGAGAAAAACATGAAAGAAGGAAAAACAAGATTGCAACACAACAGAGCTACAGTGAACAGGAGCTGTCCAGAATAGACCGACTCTTCTATTGATTGAATGGGGAAAAAATAGTTAGCACGAGTACTGAGCCAATGGAAGAACCCCGCACAAGCACGAAGAGGAATGATTTCTCTATGGTACACGAAAGGACGGCCGTGGAAGTAACAAACAAAACTGCAGTCAACTCTCTCCTGCCAGTGACTAAATGTGCATGTACAACATTGGCCAGGCTATACCTGAAAGCTCTCAACAGGATTCAGAAACCCCTGTGGGCCGTGGGCTGGCTCGCAGGGAAAACACCACTCCGTCATGGTAGCCCCTCAGGGAAGGGAAGTTGGAAACTCACACAGCTGGCTCCGTTTTCCTTACTCTCCCAGCATACACATCCTTTTCTTTCTGTGCAAGTGAAACTCACGCGATCGACATTAAGAGTATCCCTCCCTCTAAAAGTAATTGGCATGTCTGTATGCCTGCTGATGGTTCAGACTCGGACCTTGCGAGTGAATATTGGACATATTGCGACCCCCTCCCAGAGGATCCTCGGTTCGGGTATCGAACCCTTTGGCTTGATACGTCTTCACCCCGATCAATGCCTCCCCGTCGTACTCCACCACATTCTCCCAATTCTCGTAGGCCACTTTTACAAGTTTGTCCACATACACCTGGATGCACCAAAAGTCAGATACATCCGTTCAGCACCACATAGAGTTCCCAAAACGAATTCAATGCGAAACCCTCAGGAAAAAGAAAATTTCTGGAGAAAAGGGGGAACTGACAAGTGCCAAGGAAAAGTAGTATATCCACGTGAAAGTATGCTAAAAAAGACCGCAAACATCAGATGTCAACGCTGGATGAGTTTCCTACGAACCTTCTCGCTGTCAGAGAGGGAATCCACTGACATATACGATCCATCAGCGATCAGACCCATCAGCTGGAATATGTTGTTGAATATGACGCCAATATTTTGCTTCTCGTCGGCGTAGTACACATGCAACTTCCCACTCAAAACGCAAGTCTTGGCGTGCTCCACGGTGCCCTCCCACATCTTGTTGGACATTCCATTTCCCAAGATCTGAACAGAAAACAAACCACACACAGCGTCTCAGACTGGATCGGGCATCTTCCCCAAAACAAAACACCACCGCAGCGCTCCAGTGACATTCACTGTTCACGAACCAAAAGGACGGTGATGATGACAATACAGTTCACTAGATTCGCGAAGTCAAGCTTACATTACGGAGCCTTTGAGGATCCATGACCACCAAGCGCAGAAAATCCTCCACTGTCATTATATGAGCATTATTGAGACGCTTGTGGAAAGCTCCATCTTTCCCTATCTTGTCCAGGCGCCAAACCTCATCAATCAAGGCAGGAGGGTAGTGCTTCTTGTAAACTGGACACAGCAACGACAATGACGGATCAGAAACTGAGGCAGAACCGCAAACGATCAGAATCTCCTCACTCTTGCAGATAATTTCGTCACAAAATAGGGAGCAATTCTGATGTTCAAAATAGGACCAATCCCTGGGATAAAACAACAAAATCACCGTGTGACGAAAACAATACAAACGCAAAAAGGAGGAGCTTCTCGAGGTGCAGAGGAATGGAAACCATACGTTCTCCACGATGATCCTTCACAGTGAAGGCCTCCGTCTTGGCTTCCCGAATTCTCATACCCTCACAAAACCCGGACGAAATCTTCACGCCCAGACGGAACTTGCGACTGCGGATCCAACTCGAGTTATCTGTGAATGTCAACTCGCCCAAGGTGCCCACACCGTCCTTCAGTGCCACACTAAGATCTCCGGTCAGAAGAGGTCGCTTCCCGTCGCGCTCACGGACCTCAAAGTTCTCGAATTCCTCCTGACTCCAATTATCCTCATCCTCGGCTGTGAAATCGCCTTCCAACACCACAATGTCCAGCTTGGCGGAGGCTTCGGGTCCCGTGGTCACAACTTGGCCGGTGCCCGCATGCTGTAACACCACGTGAATGGCGGACCCCTGCTCCCCCTCCACTTTACTTCCGGTGAACAGAGGAAGCGCTAACTTATTCCTGAATTGGAGGCGTAGATTTTGTTGGTCTGGACCTTGTATCCTTTTCGGGGAGGACCTGCAGAAGAGACCAAAGTTGAAGAAAACACCAAACGTCTCCGCTCAAAATCAAATTCAAAACCTGTCCGGCATATATCAATTGACTTCACTGGAAAATTGGTGCACCGAAAGGTTTGGGATAGATATGAAAGATCAACATGACAAATCCAGTAGCATACCTCACTCCCACTTTCGGAGGAGCAAACTTAGCAAGTGCACGCTCGACCTCCTCTCCAACCTGCATTATTGGAACACACAACCGTTTAACTTGTTTTATAAATGAACTATCAAATATACAAACCCTTCCCTTCAGCTGCAGGGTCTCGCTAGAGAGGAAGCTCAGGTCCGGGTTCAGAATTGCACAAAGAAATTTGAAATCTAGAAAATGTCGCACTACCCAAACCATAGAGAGACTCGGAATGACCACAGAACAGCCATGCCTACACTTGAAGTGGATTCTTGATTCGACAAACAGATCTATTAACATCTTAAAACTAGTTCATTCCCACGAGGCGGGTATCAAAATTGATGCCAGTAGCGTTCTCCAGTTCATGAAGCACACTCTACGAATACAGGGGTTTTAATTAAAGAGCTTACACGGGCTCCAAATACTTGCACAAAGAGGTGAGTTTCTTTGGCAACCCTATTACCGAAGCTGAAACAGAAAGACACCGACTCCTTCCTTGACTATTTCACAATGGATGGATAAAAAGCTCACCACTCGACGAAGAAGAGGCTCAAGAGTGGAGCACAGCTTTTGCAGGCTGTCCATTTTCACGGCCTCCACGATAACACTGCGCACACCAGTCAAAACAACAGTGTAGTGTGAATTCACCAAAATCAACACACAGGCACAATTGGATGCCGAGCACGCAAGCACCGAAACACCGACGCACGCACCTGGCAAGCTGAGGCCGCGGCCGCTTCTCATCCGGCATCCCATCTTTGGACGCGTCTCGGTCCAGCGCTCGTTTCTCTCTCGACATACTCATTCGGGCCGTTGAGCTCACTGCAGGATAAGCCAGGTTGACGGTCCGGAACTCTCCAACGCCGGGCCGGGCTCTCCAAATCTCGGAAATTCCCTGCGTAAGGTTAAGCCGCACCCCGATTCTAACGCTCACCAATTCCTGGTTCTCACACTAACAGAACTCACTCCACTGGTATCAGACCTTCAAACTGTCCCTGAAACTGCAGCGATCCTTCGAAAGGTCGAGAGGAAGCTTCCTCACTGAGATTCTATCCTTCGGATCGCCAGACGACAGCCACCACGAAATTCCTCCTAGGGTCTTGTTCTCCGAACTCCGTCCGGATATCAGATGGACAACAGCAAGTGGCGTGGTCGGGCCAGTCCCAGAGGCTGTCTCATCAGTCGCAGAGGCTATTCCATCAGTCACAAAGGCTCCGGAGCCTTGAAGCTGGATCCCTGACTGGCACACCGTTCTGAAAATCCAGACCCTCACCCCGCGCTTCACTTACTGCTGTGCCCGCCCATCCCCCAAAGTGCTAGGGCAGGTCCTCCAAGGGGAAAAAATTCCAACAAGATCCCCTGCCGCAGGTTCTCGAGAAGGTCCGCCGAAGCTGCGCCGCTCCTTCCCGACCCTGACGCGCACAAGGTGGCGAGAACCTAGGCTATTCTCTGCTCAGAGGCTCAAGACCAAGTCCATTCTCGTTAGCAGCCCTGCCTGCAACTCCTAAAATCAACAGCCGGATAACCTTCAGGGGCCAACAGTACGAACTTAGAGGTAAGAAACCAGAGGGACTTGCAACCCGATTAGCAAGCTTCAGCAAAAGCTGCAATAGGTTCTGGCCTTCTGGGTGACCAGCCACCAGCCGGCCCTTTCCGGACGAGAGAGACGACGACTGGGATGGAAACCCGACGACCGCCGGTCGAACTCCGTCCGTCGTCACTCCGTCGTTCGCCCGCCTCGCTCATCCAGACGTGGCGCAGGATGGAAAAAGTGCCGGGGGTCGGTGAGTCAGTGCCGTGCACACGTTCGTTCGTTCGTCGGCCACGTTCATCCGCGCCGCAGTGGCGTGCAATTCGGCGTATCCCGGCTTCACGGAGGTGGCGACATATACGGAACAAATAGTCAGTAGAGAAAGATTCAAAATACTAAATTGACAAGAATTTAGTTATGCATTTGAAAAATGTCATTGCATTGGTTGTAATGTTGTTATTAATAATTTATATTCCATGACGTTATTTCTTTTTTAACCCCTAAATGTCCGAGGCATCAAAATCTGGTGTTTGCAAAACTTTGAAGTTAAACCTAGCCAATTTGCTATTTTTAGTGTTTTATATGTTGGAAAGTTCTTTTTTGAAGTCTAATTTTGGTATCAAAAAGTCCAATCTTGAAAATAAATGATAGTGATTTTTCTATTCAAGATTTTGTGCAAGGGTACCCGTTGCAATCTTCACTTCCCGTAGTGTTGAGAGCTCTTGGAAATGAGCCTCAAATACACTAGATCTTGGAGAAAAAATCACATTGAAAATTCATTTAAGAAAATTATAGAGTAGGTTTTAAGAAGCCGTAAATTGATTGGGGTTATACATGTTAGGCCCTTCAACCTCTTAGTTTTTGGGTCACCAACTTTTTAGATTTGACATGCCAAAAGAGAGTTGAAAGATTTTCATAGTTTTAACACACTCATGGTCAAACATTATAATCTTTCACTCCATAAGCGATATTGTTGTGTTTTCTTTTCCTATGAGATCTCTAACATGTCTAGCTTGAATTTGTACGGTTACAAATCCAAAAAAATTGATACAACTTTTCAAAATGTTGGCATTTTGTTCAATTTAGAACAAATTTCAAGAAGCTCAAAACAACAGCCCTTGGGCATTTAGGGGTTAAATGTTGAAATTGAATTAAATAAAGGATTTATAATTTGTTTGAAGTAGAGATTCTATAACTACCTACAAACTAAAACTCCTCATAACTTTCGTGCCATTAATCAAAATGGAATGATTCAAGGCTTTCTACGTACACCTAAATCTAGAGAACTAATTTCAAGTTTTTATCTTTTTTAAAGATTGATTCTTTAAAGAGTTTTATGAGATGCTTAGGCTTCCATACAATTCAAAGAAAATTACATATCATACAATAACTTTTTAAGCATGTAGTCAAAGGTTATTAAAATTGTTAGCCCCTAAACCTACTCCTTGAGCATATGCTATGTGAAAACTTCAAATAAAAAAATAAAAAATGACATTCTTAGTGAGTTGTCCTAGACTGTTATATTGCCCAAGAATGTAGTTGGTCCTTTATTTGTCACTTAGGATAATATTTAGTAGTGTTCATGTTGTTGTATATTGCATAATACTTGAAATTGATCACTAGTATTACGAGCATTGAACATCCACATGATTATTGTTTTTCAATTAAATGAAAATAGGAGTAAATCAAGTAGTAATACAAGTAACAAAAATTGTCATTATTAGAGTAGCTAATCACTAGAGTAGAAACACTTAAAAGCAACATTATTTTGGTTGCACTATCTCAAAGGTTGAATGGCCTCAAAAATTAATAAGATTACTGGCTAACTCAAAAGATGTACAATTCAAGTGGTTTTATAACTTTCCAACGTTTTAGCAATGTTTTACAAATTTTCAAAGTTGAGAACATTAGATAGCCCTTCATAACACTAAACTCGCCTTGAATGGCCCTCCTTGATGCACAAAATATCCCCAACTGTCATTACTTACTTTTGAAAAGTTGTTCTGGTGTTTAGTCATGGAAGTATTTATTTAAGGCCATTTTTTAGGTGTTGGAGACTAAAAAATGCAACAATTGGGTGTTTCTATCAATAATTTGGTATAGACTAAGTCAAGAAATAGGATAATGCTAAATGTAACAAAAAAACTAAATATCATTATTAGAGTAGTGGTACAATATATAGAAGATATAAACTTAAACCAGTTATAAAGTATAGAATATAAAAATTGTTTGAGACCTTCTCACATCTCTTGCAAACATTTGTTTCACTTATTAGTTATTAGCAAGTGGTGTAGGCATGTTTACTAAATGTGTACAACAACTCAATTTTTAATGGAAATGTTAAGGTAGGCAAGCCTATTACCACCCTCATTATCAATCTAAATATCTTCAAGGCAACTTCAAGACAAGCACATATTTTACACTTATTTCATGAATCAAGCCAAATTGAATCAGAATTTACGATTAAAATAATAGTTTTAGCGAATTTATGAAGTGGTTTGCCTTAAAATTACAAAACACTCATTGAGTGGATGCATAAATGTTCTATAAACAATCCATAACTATCCATCCATGTATCCAATCAATGGTACTTAAGTGTTCACCATTGAAGGATGACATGTTACCCCTTGCACATCATCCTTAAAGGATAGTATGCTAAATGCCCGAGGCACTAAAGTCTAGTTTTAACAATATTTTGGAAGTGAAATTAATCCTTACCAAGTTATTCCTTATAATGGTTTACATTTTTGAAAAATCCTTTTTGAGGTCTAGTTTTAGGATCAAAAATCTGATTTTGGAAATGAATATGATTTTTCTATTCAAGATTATGTGCAAGGGTGGCCATTGAGAACCTTGATTTTTTAGTTTTGAAGTCTCTTGGAAATGAACCTCAAATACACTAGATCTTGAAGTAAATTTCACATTAAAAATTCATTTAAAAAAATTGTAGAGTAGATTTTGAGAAGTTGTAAATTGATGAGAGTTATCATACATGAAGGTCTAATTCAGTAGCTAAGTGCCTAAATTGAATTTTGACATCAAATTCTTATTGATTCACATCACCTCAAACCATTCATAAGATGATATGTGGCACTTTGGGGGAAAAAATGACTTAATTTCTGCCAAATCTAACCTTTACATAGGATATGCATGTTATGCCCTTTAACCTCATTTTTTTTGGTGACCCACTTTTCAAATTTGACATGTAAAAAGAGGATTGGAAGACTTCAAATCACTTTCATAGTTTTAACACCCTCATGATCAAACATTATAATCTTTCAATTCATAAATAATATTGTTGTACTTTTGAAAGGTTGAATGTACAGTGCCAAACTTAGGGAATGGGAAGTATAACCTAGAGTGCTAATAAGTCTTACAATAAGTATTGATTTGTATATCTCAATTTTGAAAATGTTCGAGTAAACAAGACATATTCTATGTTTTAAAATCCTTAATCCATTAAGGACCAGGTCGATGAAGGGAGTGAAAAATTGGCTGAAATTGACATGTTTTCATTAGTAGCCACTTTGGCTACTAATGAAAACATGTTAGTTTCAGGCACTTTTTCATTTCTTTTCATTGACCTGGTCCTTAATGGGTTAAAAGCCCAAGGCCTTTTGGGTTCAAAAACATCATTGTTTTTAAAGTGTTTTAGATTTAAATGTCACCGAGGTATAGAAATCTTAATCGTACAATCTTGTAGTGTACATGTGGTAGAGGACGATAGTCAAATTAGGAGTCATTTGGCCACATAGATTGCAACATTATAATATTTTTATTAGGGTTAAAAAGGATTTTAAATTTTTCCTATAAACACATTTGGAGGTAAAATTTGATTTCTAAACATACTCAAATGAAAAAACTTTCAATTGAAAGGGATTCAAAACTAATATGAAAACACATGGGTTCAACCTTGTATTGTTTGAAAGGAGAAGGTAATCAATTATGGTAAAGATGTTGAAGCTTATATGAAACCATAAAGTTTGTGAGGAATACAAATTGAAAGATAAATCAATCTTACCCTTGTGTCTACTAAGAGCGGAGAATAGATTGCAATTAGGATTAGTTGATGAGAGAATTGTCTTCTTTCTCTTTGAATTGTATTACCTAGTTTGAGAAATGAACCTATTAATGTAATTCAACTCTATTTGATCATCTCCCATGGTTCAAACCTAATTATTAGAAAATAATTCCCTATTAGGTTATTATTCTACTCCTACACTTGCCAAAACTATCATTGCCCATATTTTTTATTTTATGATCTTTTTGTTGATTATCTAGTATTTTGTGCCACGTGTGCCACATTGACAAACTATGATTCAAAGCACAAGAGGTTTGTTGTTAAGCCTTAGCTGTGACTGAGAGTTCTTCTATAAATTTCATTTTCAATTTTGATTGCTTGATTTTACTCTCTTGTCATCAAAACAAAAACTTTGTTTTTTATATTGTATCTATCTTTTATATGTGTACAAATATTGATTTTGAAGTTGCTATAAGAAATTACAAATACAAACCTTAATTAGTGGTATATAAACTAATGCAATTGTATTATTCATTAGAATAAACATAATATGAACCTCTATACATACATCTTCTATTAAAAATTATCACTTCTATTTTAAAACCAATAAATAATTTTTTTTTCAATCAAAAAAATTTGTGAGAATTAAAATTTTTAGTTTTTAACGAAGTTAATAAATACCAATATTAAAAACTCTAATAGAAATACAAATAAATAGATCCATAAATCACAAATACAAAAATTAGATATACAACCTTTATTTTCTATTGTATTTTCTAAAAAATTGAAGAAATATTTAATTTAAATAGACTATAAAGTACTTGAATAAAAAAAATATAGAAATATAAGTAAGCAACACATGATTTAGATACAAAACCTCTTCTGGGTATAAAATTAAGGATTTTTTTTCTATATACATCAACATGATATATAACATATATTAATTATTTAGAATTTTTATTTTTATAATATGTTGTTTGATTGGATTTTTTGTAAGACTTATGGTTCAATTTTTATTTTTAAAAGAAAAGAGGGGGGGGGGTCTCCATTTTTTGAGACTATGAGGGGTGTGCATTGAGAAAAATCAATTTTGAAGTGTTCACAAATACTTCAAGTTCATTAATTGGAACAAAATACATGATTCTATTTTTTAATTTTAAATTTTATTTTGGATTTTTTCTATCTTTTGAGATTTTAAGGCTAACAAGTTAAGATGAATTACTTCCAACACGTCCACACATATTCGAAGTTGATTAATTACAGTAAGACTCATGATTCTATTTTTTTATTTACTTCACTTTATTTTAAAATTTTCTCCATCATTTGAGATTATGACTATGAGGTGTGTGCATTGAGAAGACACTTCCAAAGTGTCCATACATACTTGAAATTTATTAATTTCTAAAGTCCCAAGGCCATTTATTCATCAAAATCCATTCAAAACTGTCATTTTCAATGCAACAACAAATTTAAACATTTTTTTTTCCATATATAACCACAAAATCTTGCATTAGACTAATATGAGAATGTCTGAAAGAAATTTCAGATCCTTTGACTAATTGATTACAAAATGTAAGTGTTTGAAGAGGAAAAAAAACAAGTGGTTTTAATTCCTAGCCTAATTAGATTATAAGACTTTGAATCTTCTTAACTTAAATTTTTTGTACTACAAATTGTGAATTAAAAAAGAATTATGTTGAAAAATTGAGTTGAGAAATTTGGATTTCCCCACCTCCCCAAACCTATACTTTTCATTTTTTTAAAATTGTTAAGTTGTAGTAGATATGAAATAGAAGGAAAAACTAAATTGTTGATAGCACTAAGACAAAATTAAAACATACTAATCCCCAAAGAAAGAGTGTTCTAGAAAGAAAAATAAATAATTTGAAAAAAATTCTTAAAAATTGTTAAAATTGAGTTCATAAATGGATTCAATTCATTATTTTCTCATGAATTTACTAAGATTGCCCACAAAACATGAAGCTTTATAACTTTCACATTACTTGTCCAAATGGAATGAATCAAATCTTTCCACGTAGAAAAAAATATAATTTATAAAAAATAATTTTTAAAAATTATATCAATTTTTTTTGCTACCCACTCTAACCTATCTTGGACTTGTTGTGGCAAAACTTTTTCCCTAAGACACCAATTGAAATAAAAATTATATTCACCAAAGGTCTAATTAATTTTTCTATCTTAAAAAAGAATTTCAAAAAATCTTACCAAAAGTTGAGATCATAGATACCTCCCCAAAATCTTTCAAAAGTCTCTCAAAGGGACTCTTGGGACTTTAGAAGTTGATTGAAGCAAGACTTATGATTCAATTTTTCAATTTTATTTTAGATTTTATTAATTGGAGCAAGACTCTCCTCCTCCCTCTTTGTCACCTTCTTAAACCGTCCAATTGCACCACCAATCACTTTCATTGTACACTCTTCCACAAAGCCCTTCACTCCCTAATCCACAATTGTGCCCAATCAATACTCCCTAATTGCCTTCCTAAACCAAATCAAATTTGAAAAACAAGTCATGATAAGAAATCCAAGCAATATGAAAAACGAGTGGGTTCTAGAAGATGGTGAGAGGACTTTTTTTTATCACATGGCTAGAATGACAAGGCTAGACATGACATTATCAATAGGGGATTAAAATTGTTGAGGTTCCTCATAAACCAGGTTGGACCCCTTCACTGTAAAAGAGTGGAGATGCTCTAAAACACAAGAGTTGAAACTGCCCTATTTATACAACATAAACCCTTGTCAATAAATGTCCCATTGATTAGGCAGGAGGGTTTATTTCTTGTACCCCCATCTAGTGCATGAAATCCGTGATTAGAAATTTTTCATTTACCAATCACATATGCCATCCATTCTACATTGAATAGGGATATTAAAAGGACCAAAAAAATTAAAGGGACTTAAGGTACATTCTCACTTGACGTTTGGTAACAACGCTAATAAAAACATAATACCTCTAACAAAGATTGGAAGGTATAAGTTGTATAAAAATATTGTTTTCAGTTGGTTTAGCATTGGTTTGGCATAAGTGGGTTACTTTGAAGTTAAGGTAGGAGGCTCTAAAAGTGACCTTTTAAGGGCTGATTTGCCTTTTTCATAGGTTTCCATTGACAAAATGATTTTTAGCTCATTTTTTAGAGAAAGAAAAATAAATGCAGAACACAACACAGGTAGTTTCGTATTTTTCCAAGCATTTTTGAATTACTTAATGAATTTTCAAAGATTTGAATTATAGGCACCTATTTGTGACCATAGGTGTCCCAAAATTTGTCTCCTTGTGACTTATAAAGAAATGTGCAGAAACCAAAGACAATGATTGGCTCTTGCAATAAAAAAAACAATTCTTCTTGAATTCATTAATGGACCAAAGAGGTCCATTCAAGGATCACCCCACATCCATTCTACAACTACCTACAGGATGGTTTGAAGAAGAGGGGTGGATTTTGAGCCACCTACCTTATTGGTTGTTCAGACTTGGGGACATAATCTTCTGTAGTTTGCACAACGGCTACCATTGCATTTCCACTCCACAATCCTCATCCAAAAAATTCATCCACATCATGGAGAAGAATGTAAGCGTCAGTACCAATGGCAATTGACCATTTGCCACAAACAAATAAGTTTGATGGCACTATGAAGTGAACACTTCATTGACAGTTGTGAGAATATTGGGTGGGGATGTCATTTTTATAATCAAATCCATTGTCCATCATAAACTTTCAAAAGGTATGAGATAATTTGAAGATGAGAGCTTGGGCACTCATTGTCAAAAAATCTGAAATTGCATTTGGAGTAGAATTTTAGACCTCATTTAAGCATAAAAGAATATCTTTAAAAAAGAATTGAACTAAGAGAAGTTGAAAAATCAAATTAAATTAAATTTTCAAAAATTTGTTTGTAATTTTGAGCCTTTAATCAAAAGTTATGAATAAATTTTAGAGAGGAGTGTTTAAAAATGTCAAGAAAAATGTCCATCCCAAACCCTCTGAAATTTGTTCATAACTTTTAATTGGAGGGATTTAAATATGAAATGGATTTTTGGAGATGAATGTTAACTTGATTTTCCAACTTTTTCTTAGTTCAATTTTTTTGAAAAAAATCATTCTTCTATGTCTACATGAGGTTTGAAATTCTACTTAAAACACAATTCCTACATTTGACTTAACTATAAGCGGTTGAACTCTTATTAATTTTCATTTACATATCCCACATCAATTGTTTTACTTCCTACCACCCCTCTTGTATAGTAAGAGGTTGTTTTCTCCAATCAAACCCAAAATTGTGAGTGGCCCATGAATTTCCACCAATAGTACTTCTTAATTAGTAGTAGTTGTTCTTAGTTAATTGACCATCTAGAGTCTAATTAATTAATAGTGCTCCTCACAATCTAAAACCTATGTTTCTTGCTAATTGAGGTCCTAAGGTAGGAGTACTCAATCGATCCAATGGTGTAACTTTCTAAGTAAAGTAATGATTTTAGAATGTAAATGTAGGTAGATTATTGATAACTAATTACTTCAGTCAATAAAAATAAGCTATCTACAATTTATCTGCATTTAAGTTCTGAAATGACTGTCATGTGTAGAGAGTCACACTATTGGGTGCTCCTACCTTATGCAACATTTTTTGGAATTCATGTAACTGTGTGAACAGTGTCCTCATTTATTGACTTGACTACCGTTTTTTTCTCTTGCCAGCTCGCCGTCTACCTAGGATCAGCATATGCTAAAGAGCAAAAGTGCAAACACACACGATTCTCTTTCTAACAACACTTGAAAGACTCCAGCTTAATGCTAGGTGCAAACATACCATTAGTGTGAAAAACTATAGATGTTTGAAACATGATGTACAATCCCCGAACACTTCAATAGCTATTGATGTACAACAAAGGAAGATATTTATATAGTATGGTGTGTAATGTTGATTAATTAGTACATGTCCATTTAAAACTCCTATTCATTGTAGACATGCGTTTAAGGTAGAAACATTTAAAATTGTCCCAAACCGTCCCTGTCCCCATTCTTGTACTCTAGATTGTAACTAAATCCGTCCTTGACCTTAAGGTGTCATACAAATGTTTGATTTTAATTTGCAAATGTAGTTGTAAGACACGTATTTAATTTTCACTCGCCGACACTTGTTTTTTGCAGATTTCGGTTGTAGGTGCACCTAAAGGACTGTTTCAGTGGTCTAGGAAGCTAACACTTTGAAAATTTATAGAAATTACATACCATATCTGAGAAATCTAATTCTTTTTTTGCATATTCATGATTTTCACTCGCTAATACTGCAAAAAAAAAAAAAAAAAAAAAAAAAATTAATAAAAAAAAAGTGCCTCCAACTATGGTGAATTGCTTAAACGGACGGTTTTGGGTGCTTCTACCTTATATTGGGACAAACTCCTCGTTGTCCGGAATTCTGAAAATAAACAACCATTCCTTCACCCTCCTCGTCAGCCTGTTCATTGCCCTCCCTTAGACGGAATCCCCACGTCAAGTCAGAATAATCTCGGCTCCCGTGCTGACTGGATTTTTGCGTCGGTGCCACGTCCTCTCTCGGCCAATGCTCTCCGCCACTCGACACGTGTACCTCGTACCTACCCTCCCAGAAGCTTCTTTCCATCGACACCGCGCTGCAGAGTGGCTGAGTGGGCACCGTTTCATCACGAAGAAGCTCATTCCCCAAGACTGGCACTCTACTGTAGAAGTGCTGACTCTGGATTGTTTTTCATCGTTCATTCATTGGACAGATCAAATTATCATCCATCGTTTATTCATAGGACAGATCAAATTATCATCCATCGTTCATTCATTGGACAGATCAAATTATCATCCATCGTGCATTCATTGGACAGATCGAATTGTCATCCATCGTCCATTCATTGGACAGATCAAATTATCATCCATCGTTCATTCATTGGACAGATCAAAATATCATCCATCGTCCATTCATTGGACAGATCAAATGATCATCCATTGTCCATTCATTGAACAGATCGAATTATCATCCTCATTCACCACAAACCGTGCCGTTGCCACACTCAAAACAAAAGTCAAAATAATTTTCTAATTTTTAGATCCAAAAAATACTTCAAAATTCAATAACTTTCATACCGTGTGTCTGAATGTCACGAAACCAAGTTGGTGCACCCCTCCTCATTGAAAGCTTTCCGACAGTACCAAGCACGCGACCAAGGGACGCATGGTCCGGGAGATCTCAACGTGACAAATAAACAAACAAACAAATTTAAGGTACGCAACAAGAAGTTAGGGAAGGAGAGAATCGAGTTGATTGGTCAACAAAAGCTACCTCAATAAAATGTGAGTAAGGTAGATTGACTCTTCTCTAATGAAGAATCCATTTTCCCTAATTAAGATGCTATGTTTTCAATGAGCCATCCACTTTTGCTACTTAGGTTGATATATTTCCAATCAACCACCCATTTTTGCTAATTAGGATGCTATGTTTTTCATCAGCCATCCATTTTTGCTAGTTAGGTTGATATGTTTCCAATTAGTTGTAGTTTAGGTGATAGGTTGGAGTAAGAGTAATACAAATGTCCGGGAGGTGTACATTGAAAGCATACAATGATCACAAGATGGACATTAGAAGCCACAATTATCATTTACATTGAAGCATTGTTGATTTCATAATCAACCTATGTTTGAAAATTGGATGACCTATATAATAAGAATAGATTGAATAGAATATTCATGAAAATAATTATGATAATTTTGTTTTTAATCCCTAAAGTCCTATTTGTCTCTATAGGGGACAAGTGGGATTTTGGGCAAGTACCTATGGTCTCATTTTTATCTTGATTTTTTGAATTTTTTTTAGAAGATAGAAAAATTAATTAGCTTTGTGGGAATATTATTATTTTTTCAATTGGTGCCTTGAAACAAAAGTTATACTCAAAACAATGGAGAGAGAAGAAGAAGGGGGGGAGAGGAGAATGGAAGAAAGGTGGCAAAAAAAAATCAAAAATTTGAATTTTTTTCTCATAGATTATATTTTTGTCTACATGGAAAGCTTTGATTCATTACATTCAGATTTCTTATAAGAAAGTTATGGACAATCTTGTTTTTTGGACAATTAAAGCATCTTCTTGAAAAAATAACTTGTAGGATTCATTTCTAAATGCAATTTTTATAATTTAAAAAAAGAAGTTCCACATGGTATAATTCACAACCTAAAACAATCCTACCATTAGGATTAGTGTATTTTAATTCCATTTTAGAGGTATTAACGATTTAGATTTTCCTTCTATCTCACACCTACTTTTCCTTAATAATTTTTTAAATTATAAAAAATTAAACTTTTTTGAATTTTTTTCTCCTATACTCTCAATTCAATCCTCCACGATAAAGATTTAAAGCTCAAAATTCTATAGTGCAAAATATTAAAGTTAAGAAGGTTCAAAATCAAATAATATTATCCTACAATGTACAAAAAAACATGTTTTATTCACTTTAAAAGCAAGTATCTTGCAATCTGTGCAGTCAAAATTTCTGAATTTTTTTTTCACACATTTTCATACCAGTTAGGTGTAAGATCCTACAATCAAATGTGAAAAAAAAACAATTTTCAAATTTTTTTACTCTTTGCTATAGAAATGGCAATTTTGAGTGTTTTTGGGCAGAAAAAAGGTCTTGGTCTTTTGGGGGTTAAAGAAAAAATATAAAAGAACACGAATTCCTTCTAAAATCTATTTCTCTAAATAGGGGAAATTTTTTCCTTACCATACCCATACTTTAGATATGCCTAAATTGCTTAAGTAATTAGAAAGGGGTCGGCTTTTAGATTTTCCTTCAATCTTGAACCCACATCTACTAAATAATTTTTTTTCATTAAAATTCTAAACTAGAAACCTAATTCATCAACATAAAAAAAATTCAAAATTCAAAATCAATAGTACAAAAAATTTAAGTTATGAAGATTCAAAGCCAAAAAATCTAGTCAAGGAAGGTGCAAAACAATTTGTTTTCTTCATTTTAAATGCAAATATCTTACAATCAATGTGATCAAAGTTTTTGAAATTTCTTCCATACATTCTTATATTAGTTTAGAGCAAGATCCTATAGTTGGATGTGCAAAAAAAAACATTTAATTTTCTTTTTTACTGTATGCAATAAAAATTGTAGTTTTGAGTGATTTTTGATGGAAAAAAGGCCTTGGATCTTTAGGGGTTTAGGTCATAATCAATCTTGAGCAATGATCTCTCCACTTCAAAAGTTACTTGAAATTTAGATATTAATATAATTGGTAAGTTATAATTAGACGGAAGTAAAGTAGCATATCTTCAAACTACAATAAGAAATTGAGACAATTTAGAAAATATCCCAAATTTGAGCATTGAGTTTAACCCCTAAAGTTCCTAAGTTCCTATAGGGGATTCTTGGGATTTCAAGTAGGCTCATGTGATCTCAATTTTTGACATGATTTTTTGAATTTTTTTTTGAGATAAAAAATTAAATTAGCTTTTGGAGAATATAATTTATATTTCAATCATTGACCCTAAATAAAAGTTATGCCACCACAATTCCAAAAAACAACTCTAGGGGTAGCCCTCCAAAAGTCACAAAAAATTGAATTTCTTTGATTTTTAATTTGTTTCCTCAAAGATTATATTTTTGTTTACATCTAAAGCTTTGATTCATTCTATTTGGACTAGTGATGAAAAAGTTATGGACAATCTTTATTTATTGGGCAATCTAAGTATTGCCTTGAAAAAAAACTTATAGAATCCATTTTTTATTGCAATTTATACAATTTTTCAAAAAAAAATTTAGGTAGGTTTAAGTTTACTTGCTAAAACAATCTCACCATTGTGTTTAAATTATATCTTAAAGCTATAAGCAGTTTAGTTCTCCCTTCAATTTTGAACCTACTTCTATTTAACAATGAGTGAAAATTAAGTATTTTTTTGTTGAATTTTTTCCCTAGATTCTCAACTCAATTCTCTAACATAAAAAATCAAAATCAATAGTGCAAAAGTTTTAAGTTGAGAAGATTCAAAGACAATAAATCTAGCCAATCAAGGAGTAAAAAAAACTTGTTTTTTTCACTTTAAATGCAAATATTTTGCAATCTAGGAGGTCACAAATTTTGAATTTTTTCCATGCATTCTTCTACTAGTGTAATACAAGATCCCACGGTTAGATATGTAAAAAAATTAATTTTTAAAGTTTTTGCTCTTTGCAATAGAAATGGCAGTTTTGAGTGTTTTTTGATGGAAAAAAGGCCATGGGACTTTAGGGTTTAGATCACCAAAGAATTTACAATCAAGCTAAGCCATGAAGCAAGTTGCAACATCAATATAGAATACAAAGAAAATGACAACTTGATAGTAGAAGGAGACGGATGGAAACCCACAATATTGGCACTTTCTAGACAAGTAGTAGGTTATGTAATTAACCCCTAATGACCCATTTTCCTCTTGGGGGACAAAATGGATTTTGAGCAAGTTCCTATGACTTCAATTTTTAATGAAAAAAATTTGAAACTTTCTCATAATATAGAAAAACTTATTAGCTTTGTGGAAATATCCATATCTTAAATTTGGTTGTTTGTTTTGTTTGTTATGTTGAGATCTCCCGGACTGTGTGTCTTCTAGTTGCTTGCTTGGTAGTATTGAAAAGCCCTCGGTGAGGAGGGATACATGGGCTTTGTTTTGTTGTGTTCCAACTTATGGTGTGAAAATTATTGATTTTTGAATTTTTTAGGAATCAAAAAAATTAGAAAATCACTTTTATTTTGATTGTTAGGGCACACTAATTTTTATTTCATTTAGTGCTTGGGAGCAAAAGTTATACCACAAAAAGCCCAAAATTTCATTTGGTGGGAAGAAAATGAAATCAATAAATATTTGAAATTAAATTTTAATATTTTTTTCTTATAGATTTTATTTTTGTCTACATGTGAAGCTTTGATTCATTCCATTTGGATTAGTGATGTGAAAGTTATGAACAATTACAATTTTTCAATAAAAATTGTTTGACAAGATTAAATTTCTTTCCTAAAACAATCTCACCATTGGGATTATTGTGTTTCAATCCCATCTTAGAGCTATTGACAATTTAGTTTTTCTTTCAATCTTGGACCTACTTTTGCTTAAAAAAAATTTAAAGAATGAAAATCAAGCTTTTTTTTATTAATTTTTTTCTTTGACTTTCAACTCAATTCTTCAATACAATTTTTAAAAATTCAAAGTCTTTAGTGCCAAAAATTTCTATAAATGGCAATTAATGTCATTTGAAATTGCATGCTAGTGTTCAATTTTTTTTTCACTTTGAATTTGAATATCTCTCAATTTGAATGGTCAAACTTTATGAATTTTTTTACCACATGATCTCAAACAAGTGAAGCACGAGATTCTACAGTTGGATTCTAAGAAATATATTCTTTTTGTTTTCATTGATGAATGCAATAGAAATGAAGATTCTGAGTGTTTTTTGACCAAAAAATGGCCTTGGACCCTTAGGGGGGTAAATCAATAACAATCCTTGGTGCAGTTGAATTGAATGATGCAATTTTTCAGTCCTTGGATTTTGCTAACAGAAAGAAAATGAAATCCATGACACCATTCACTATATTTTTTGAGTTTCAGTAGTTGTTTTCCTTCAGTTTCCATATTGAATTGTTTTGTGAAGTACCGAATCCAATTTTGTTCTCTATTTTTTTATTTTAAATGATAAATTTATAAAAATTTCCCCAATTCTTTTCCAATGTTTTCAAATTGCAACAACGTTTTTTCCCCCAATTCCACTGGCTAACAATGAACTAATTAACACTTGTGGTTCTCCCCGCAACATTGGTTCATGATTCATTGTATGCAATAGTTGTCAACCCATGGAGAAGGTATGGTGGCAAGTTTATCATCATAGCATTCACCTTTTCACCACTTTATTCTCATAAACAATAATAATGGAGGTGCCAGGCAATGATATCTGCACTGGCTGCAGGCCTTCTTTGCATAAAAAAGTTTAGGTATTCATGCAATTTTTGCAGTTCCCAATCAAGTAATATCAATATCTGTGGGGATACTGAAAAATAAATATTCTTTGTTTGCAGATGAAATAACCATAACATTTGGTAGCATGCACTATCACTACCTTAGCTACTATTTTGTGCATGCTTCAAGAACTGTCCTTGTAAATAGACCATGAAGTGTTACTGTAACATTGTGAAATAGTCCATGTGAGGATGTGGAATTCATGGTAAATGGTGTACCTGAAAGTATAGACCATGAAGTATTATTGTGACATTGTGAAATAGTCCATGTGAGGATGTAGAATTGATGTTTAGCCCTTAAGGGATAACATGGTGACTTTAGAAATCATCAATTTTTTATGACCGTGTGAGTCACTGCCTTTAAAAATTGCAAAAGCACTCATTGGAAGTCAAAGTATTGTAAAAGATCTCCCCTTTCTACATGAAATTATAAGGATGAATAGTTGTATTTTTGTCCTACATGGAAAGATTCTCTTCTCATCCATTGGATACTAAACATCCGCAAGGGTTGAATGGTGTCCCTGAAATTATAGACCATGAAGTGTTATTGTGATATTGTGAAATAGTCTATGTAAGGATGTAGAATTGATCGTAAATGGTGTTGGGTCTTTTAAAAGGTGAAGGTGGTCAATTTTTAAACCATTCCATGAAAATTTATAAGTACAATGGACACAATGATAAAGTACTCATGATTCTTTTGTTTCGAAGTAAAAGGTTTTCAAGGCATGTGTGCCAAGCTTTGATTCATATATAGCACACACGTAGCATGGAGGACCACTTATAGTTTAGTCACTCACCTTTTTGTAGATCTTGTTGCAACATTCAAGGTGCTTGACTTTTATTGATGTCATCTATGAACATCAATAGTACCCTATGACATATGTGTTTAGAAAATCATATGTAATTCTATATATTTGAGCACAAATTTGGAAAAAAATTGCATCTGAACTCGCTTTTTCTCTTCTTATTGTACAAAAATTTATGTAAAATTGCTCAATATAATAGAATTGATAAAATTAATGAGATCACAAAATTAATGGAAAATGATGTTGGTAACTAAGGTGAAAACATCCAAAACCATCCTTATACCTAGTTTTGACAATTAGACTTTATTAAAAGTGTTCCCCAAATTGCAATCAAACCATTCCCAAATTTAATTGCAATTGGTTGACTATTGATTATTTAGATTTTGGTATTATGGCCAATCTATGTGATGGTTTTGGTAGTAGAGGAAATTCTACTTTGAAAATTCTTAGTAATTACATACAATCGTGTCTTATCCAGAAATTATATTTTTTTTTGTAAATTCATGATTATGAATTGCTAATACTATAGAAAAAAATTCCAAGAAAGTAGTACCTCCAACTATGCTAAATTGCTTATTTTGGTATTTTTGGGTGTTTTCACTTTAAGGTCCCAAAATTACATGCACCTCCAATGTCCCATCTCTTCTCATGTATGGACATAAATATGATGTACAATGTACAAATATTAATACATACATTTCTAGTAATGTAGATATAATATAGAGTATATTTGTATGTATATAGATATACTACTCCCTCTGTCTTCATATAAATCCGGAGCTTCCAAATATATTTGTTCCAAATTAAACTAGTAATTTGCTTAATTGACAACAATTAAAGCCAATTTGAATACTTTGTAACAAAAGAATCTATAGATACCACACTTTAGAGACTATATAGCAATTCAATCCCTAAACCTCTAACCAATCAAAGGTAATGAATTCACCCTTCAATTATACTATACAACAATTGCTACTAACAAATCACTTGTTGAAAATTTCTTGGAGTTGAATCACAAGACATCGTTGGAATTGAAGACAAGGGACATCATTGGACTTCATTGCACTAGCATTACTTGGAAAGTGATCCAAGTTAATAGCACTGAAGCAATTCCAAAAAGGAAGGAAGTTTGTCAATTTCATTGCCTATTTTCAACATGCCACTTCACTGTTGACTTCCATTCTTTCACGCCTAGTGGGGTCGACTAGAGGCTACAGTACCAATGCAATCCCTTAAAATAGGAGCAATTCTTGTATTAACCTAGCCATTTCTTTAAAAAAAACAGATTTATTTCAAGACAAACGGAATATGTGGATATTAATATGAATTATGCCTCATTATCTCATAGATTTTGCCTCATTATTGAATGACATGTCTAAGGTGATATTTTCTACTGTGATTTTTGAGTTGAAACAAGGAGTTGTCAAGGATGCAAACAAGAAATTGAACAGAAATGTAGGTGACAATCATATATTTTTTCAATAAGAAAATGACATTGGACTCACATATTGATACTATGCACCCATGTTGATATTAACACTTTTTACATGAAATGCAGAACATGCTTGATGGCTGCCATGATTGAACTTCTTGTAAATTTCTCACACACTGGAAGGGGTCTTGTTGTTTTCATTTTAAATCAATTTAATCTGCACATGAGGACTCAGATTCTACACATTGTGAGAGCATCCTCAGTCCTGGACTGGTAACTGAAAATAAGTTGCTACCCCCAATAAAGTTACTTTACAAGTCAAAGTCAACAAATATTTCTACAGATCTTTTCATTTGTATACAAGGAGGTTCCTGAGTTCCAATTACAACAATATCTAATTCAAAAGTAATGCATTCTTGTACAAGATCAGTAATATTTATATCCTAATATTTACACATGGAGTATATAGTGTCAAATGTCAAGTGAGGCAACCTAACGGTACATGCCATGCAAGTTCAAGTGTTTTTTTTGTTTTTGTTTTTGTTTTTCTTTTCAGCTTCAAATCCCAATCAACTCTCAACCCTGTCACGGTACTAGGAACCCTAAAACAGTTGATGCAGTTGGCAACAACACGGGAATGTTGATGTATGCGATGGCGGGAGGTCAAGTCTTTGAAGAATATCCTACTTTTGCAAAATTTGATGGGAGCATAAAATGGTATTTAGACAAACTTAATGCAGACACCAACATGTTGGACCCTCTACCCAATCAACCAAACCCAGAAATCTATACAAAAATCTATACAGGTAGCTGTAAGTTGTAATTCACCGAAACCAGTGAAATTATCTATCTATCAATCAGAGCTCTCTCCGCTGCTCCACAGAAAAAAGAAAACAGTTCATGATCAACGGACACCCATGCAATTGCAGAGCATATCAATGAGCAGTTACGACAATTCTGAAGCTGTGATCGAGACTGAGAGTCAAAGCTTTGATTAAAGCCACAGCTGGCTATGAGCAAGGATACCGCAGAATTAATACACACTCGATCAGTTCCATGGAACGCACACCGCCACGTACAATTGATCAATTCTGGGACCCAAGTCTGCAAGCACTTGCAGGAAGTTTGGAAAGTCCGCTGAGAAATGCAAGCCTGGTGAAATGGCCCACTGTGGTGAGAGAAGAAAGACAGACAGACAGAATGCAACAGTGCAGGAAGAGAGGAGGGTCTTAGGGTGTGAGGAAGTGAGGAGGGTCTTCTTTGCTGGTAAAGTTCTTCCCCTTTCGCTCCCTTTGATTCTGTTGATTCTCCCCCTTTCGTTCCCTTTGATTCTGTTGACCAAGGAGTGCAAAGAGCTTGGGGTACAACAAAGGATCAATTCTTGCTGTGTGAGGGCGGGGAAGTGCAGCGCCCGCGAAGGTAACATGGGAGGTGCCGTAAGCATCGGGCTTGGTTTCCGCTGTTTTGGGGGATCAATTCTGCCGTTGCCGTGCCTCCATAAAGGGTGGACTGAGGATGCTCTTAGTCACAAAAGCTAACTGAAGTTTTGTCTGTACAGTTGAACAGAACACAAGGTAGAATTAACAGAAATAGTAGAGAGATACCATATCAAAACTGGGGGCTATCATTACCTGAAGGGCGTTCAACAGCAAGTCAGCTTGAAAACAAAGCCTTCCTGTTGAACGTTCTGTCGCCGGCCTGCATTAAACAATTCTCAAAGGTTGCCTGCTATTTCCGTTTCGGTTTTAAAAAAAATAAAAAAATAAAAAGTTGCCTGCTTTGTGGGTGGATACAAGTCTGTACGTCCAAGGTACGGTATTGAGGCAGTCTACGCTGACTATCTGAAGTAGTCAGTTAAACTACTCCAATGGACTCTTCATTCATGCTTGTGCTGTGGCCCCCTCGATTTTCCTCGACTTTGAATTCTGACTTGTCATCCTGGCTGCCCAACAAATCATATGCTGACAGTCTTTGCAGATCCCTCGCAGTCGTTTGGTCAATTGGGGCGCCTGTTAAGTCAAATGGGGCGTCTGTTCATTGTAAAAATCAAAATGGGATCCAAATCCTAGAGTAGATACAGTATTTCATGACGCAGAATGGGTGAAGCATCAGTGCTGCCAGAAGTCTTCAGCAAATGAAGGCAGCTGGATTTTGAATAGGAAGATCATACACGTACATCTAAGTTAGCAGCTTGTGAGTCAATCGAACTCTGTTCACTGCTGAATTTGGGTACAGTATCATGGTCACATTTGTTTAGAAGGTTTGTTTCACAGCATCAAACTGTGATTATCTTCAAGAGCACGAAGCTCTAAAAACTAGGAATGATATAGATTTTAAGGTTCAAACTCTTCCATCTTAGCAAACCTATATGAGGTTATTTCACTGTCTTACTTTGCATCCTCCATTATGTACACTATTTACACTTTGATTCTGATCATGTCAATAGTTGGCTGACGTGGAACATAATTCTTTTTCATGAATAAGCTCTAATTCGATAGTTCTTGAGCCACTTGAGCATGCAGGGAGCTGCTGTCATTGCAACTTGAGCAGCATGGGATGACAAACTAGAAAGTAATTTTGTAAATTAGAAGGACAAGAAGCTGTGCACAAGCTTATGCATGTTGAGTGTTTTTACGTAAATTTTCCACCACGTATGGAATTTGATCTGTAAATGTCAAGTCATGATTCATAAAAGAGCTGCCCGTCTTGAGAATGCAATGCCGCTTTCATTGTCAAAATCAAAACAAGCCAAAATTCGTCACTTGTTTTCCACAACTTGAAGGCCAGCTGCATTCTCTGTTTGCATTTCTCTGTTTGTTTGCATTTTTCTTGACCCGAGGGTCAGAGGCAAGGAATGATGGGACGACATCACAGGAGCATGCCATTATGGGTGTTCCGGAAGGAGCTCAAACAACTGCCCAATGCCCCAATCCTTTCGCTTGTGTTCTCCCTCTCGGTGCTTGCTATGTTCTTTGCGACTCCTAGGATTATCAAAATGTACCCAGCTGTTGCTACGCATCATTTCAAACCGAGGTGCTTCTCCTCCTCTCTGACTCACTTGCGATTAATTTTCGTATGCTATTACTCCTTGGAAATTGCAGCTGCTTCGCCTTTTTCTAGGAGAGGACAGTAGTTATTGATGCAGTAGAATATTGCCTTGAATGTATGTTCTGTATGTGTGTACGGTGGACGATACTAATTTAGTCACTTTTAATTAAGCACTATATATAACATATATGATTTTTTTTAATTTTTTTTAGTTTTGGAAGATATAAAGAGCTGTGGAGAGACCCCTGCTGCGTCGACATACCAGAGGAGTCTTCTGTTGGTGATCAACTACGGACAAGAAGTTTGAAAGATGCGTCCGTCCTTGGCGGTATTCAACTAGGCAAATACCCAACCATTGGACTGGTGAACATGGATCAAAAAGAGGAGATGGAATGGCAAGCATACGCACATGGACAAATTCCTGTGCAATTCTCTTTTGCTCCCTTGAACCAGAGTCTGCAATGGTCGGATTTCTACCCCGAGTGGATTGACGAGGAAGAGCAATTTGAGCGCCCAAAGTGCCCGCCCTTGCCATTGCCCTACACGCAACGTGCCACGGAGCCACTGGACTTGGTAATTGCCAGAGTGCCATGCGAAAACGCACAAGGAGGTAACTTCTTAAAAAATTATGGTAAAATAATTAGAAAAATCCTTCAAAATATCTAGATATCAGACATTCATTTTAGATCACCCTGTCCATTGATATGTTACACATTGATATGTCCTGTCCAATGATATACAGTACTTCATATTTTCTCAGTTGATAGTAATTGTAGGAAGTGCCGACTTTCAGACATTCATCATCCGCGAGCAGGTTTGCGGGTTGTCGGGGTCTTAAATAAACTACTATTACTTAGTTTGAATGTTTGAGAAGAGTGCTAAATTCTGTGATAATACAAGTGTTCGAGAGATTCCAAACATCATTTAAAAGAAAATTGTGTAAACATAACACTATGTAACAAGAAAACAGGGAATCATCCTTTTGTGAGACAGGGAAATTAGTTCATCTCATCGTTTGGGATAGCAATATTTGGTGGATTATTACTTGGATTCTTTTCAAGTTATATGTGACCCCTCTTAACCAGCTTGCTGGATTACAACACTGGATTACATCACTGTTGAAATAATGTTATGATAGAGGTTGAAATAAAGTACTGATTTTGATGACATCTGTCTTCAGATTTTTTGGGGTGTTACTGACATGAGATAGGCGATACCATTCTGTAAACTTAATCACCTTTGTATTGATTGTATTCAGGTGGTCCAGAGCGCAATGTTGATCGACTGCAGGTCCTCCTTTCGGCAGCCAGTGTGGCAAGCCAGCAGCCTGGGAAAGAGTGGATGCATGTCCTGATCGTCAGCGAATGCAGACCCCCGTTGAACCTCTTCCCTTGCAGGGAGCTTTTAGGACACGAGGGAAGTACATGGCTGTATCTTGTGAACCTTGCCAACATGAGGAGTCGCTTGGCCTTGCCAGTCGGGTCATGCGAGCTTTCCTTGTCCGTCAATCATCTTAGAGGTAATTTATTTTTTGGTGCATATATGGTATGCCTCCCTAGAGGGAGCTCTTGCAATGAATTGCATTAAGATATGACTGCAGTTAGTAAGTTTAGTTTTTGGTGGCTGAAACAAACATACATGTCCTTACTTTGAAATAAATGTGTGTGTGCACCGTTGGTCAGATCAACTTGCTGTGGAGACGACGGGCATGGAGCGGCAAAGGCAAGCCTACGTATCAATGGTGCACACAGATTCTAGATACGTCTGTGGTGCCATTGTGCTGGCACACAGCCTTCTTCTGTCTGGCTCAAAACGAGACCTCGTCATGCTGGTGGACAAAAGCATCCTTCCCGAAGAGCGCCGACACTTACAAGAGGCAGGGTGGAAAGTGCGCGAGATCGAAAGAATACGCAACCCCTATGCAAAGAAAAACTCCTACAATGAATGGAACTACAGCAAGTTCCGCCTCTGGCAACTCATAGAATATGACAAGGTTAATGAAATCTCAACCCAAATGTGATGTCTGGAAGCAGGGTTTAGTAGTCAAGTTTTGAGATTATTGACCTCAATGTTTAATCACCTGCAATACAATTTCTTATCATCGAAGGAACTAAGACTCGTGTATGCAGGTTGTTGAAAAATATTTAAGAATAGGAAACGATTACAATATGAATACACTGCTAGAATGTTTGACATATTTGAATGTGACAAAATATTCCATGCTCATATAAGCTGAATAGGTGTAATTGGATATAAATTTCCAGAGTCAATTTTTTATTATTAGCTTAGCCACTAAGAGGATACTTCTCTTTGTTGACAGATTGTTTTCATCGACTCCGACCTTCTAGTTTTGCGCAACATGGACTTCCTGTTCCAACTCCCTGAGATTTCCGCCTCCGGGAATGACAAGGATCGATTCAACTCCGGATTGATGGTAATAGAGCCTTCGACTTGCACCTTTAATATCCTCATGGACCAGATCATGGAAACCAAGTCGTACAATGGGGGTGACCAAGGATACTTGAATGAAATGTTTCCATGGTGGCATCGCCTCCCAAAGCATCTCAACTTTCTCAAAATTTCCCTGTCCGGATCCAAGAATCCTCAACAATTAGAGGCCAAAAATCGACTCTTTGCTGCAAATCCTCCCGTTCTGTATGCCATTCACTACCTTGGAACAAAGCCATGGCTTTGCTTCAGGGATTATGATTGTAACTGGAATTCTAGAAATCGGGAGTATGCGAGCGACGCAGCCCATGCCATGTGGTTTAGATTTCATGACAGTATGGCGGAACACCTCCAACGTCGTTGTTTGCTCAAAACCTTGACGAAAGCGGCCCGGGAAGCGGAAAGGAGGCGCGCTAAAGCAAGCAAATACATGGATGGGCATTGGAGGATACCAATTAAAGACCCAAGGTTGGAATATTGTTTACAACCTCCATGCTCTAATTGGGAGGATAGTGTTAAATATTTTTCTCAATCCGTCAATAAAAAGGTGTTTGATTAACCCTTATACATGGACATACACGTTTGGTGTCCAATGGATGACAAGAGTAGGTCAAAAGTGCAACTATTGTTGTAAAAAGGGGAAGTCTTCTATAGTAGTTTGACTTCTAATGAGTGCTTTTTCTATTTTTGAAGCCAAAAATTCACACAAAAATGAAAAGGGATGATTTCTAAGGTCACCCATTTGTCCTTCAAGGGTTAAAAAAAGCTCAAGTTTTGCATAGAAAGAAAAAAAGAAACTTTGACTTTATTTCTTATCAATTAGTAACCAATTTTAGTGAGGTTTCTTTAGTCTCCTATCAAAATAAGAATTCGACTAAAGTAGTGAGGTGTTAGTGGACATTTTTTTTATCAATATTTCTTTGATGTAATTGAAGAGGAAAATTCTATTTTTTATTAACCCCTAAATGTCCAAGGGCCCAACTGGTGGTCCCAAACATTCAAAATACATAAAACTAGGTAGGATTTTATTATATTTTATTTCTAATCTACCAAAGGAAAGATACCATTGTCCATTTTGGAGATCAATTTTATTTTTAAAAAACCCTTCTGTGTAACATTTTCTTAAAGCGTTTGAAAGAGAGGAATGTCTCGTGCTTGAAAGAGAGGAGAGAGGAACGTCCCTTCTGTCCACTCTCTGGACAGCAAGTCATCAAATAGGACAACGAATTCAAATACAGACAGCCCTCATGAAAGCTATATGCAACTGAAGTCAAAAGTTATTTTCTACTAGATTTTAGATCACAGATTTCATGACGTGAGTTTTTCAAATTGAGGTAGATATGTACTTGTATTTGCCACAAAACTGTTTTGAATTTTTATTTGAGATGCATCATGATTCCAGTGACAGAAGTCAAGTAAAATAGTTTCAGAGTTGCGAAAGAACTTTGTTTTACTCAATTAAAAATGATGGGTAAGAAATTCTCGAGGGATTTTCTTTTCTTTTTTTAAAGGCCTCAATTAGAAGTGAAGAGTTTGTTGCTGCCAACCAAAGTATCGAGGCAGCTGGGAAAATTCTGAAATGTTAACCACAAACACAATGAAAGTTTATAATCTTCTGGTCCATGTCCCTGATTGCATTTTGTTCTCACATATAGCTACTTTTAGATCATATGGTTAACTTATTTCAAAATTATCTCAATCTGGTCAACCACTTAAGAAATTTCACACATGTTCTGGAGTAGAAGGCAATGTAAATCATAGGGATTGCAATCATAGGAAGATAGAAATCATAGGGATTGCAATTTTTTTTATAAATTTTATGCCCTGTAATGAAATCATTATGAGTTTGAAAGCTGAAAGTTGGACTAGACCCATAGCCAATATCTAGAATCTTCCAATGCCAATCATTCAAGAATTACTTTCCAGCTCACTCCTTCAGGACATGTCTTCAGGACATGTGTCATAATCTTAGTAGGCCTCTCCCTAATGCGATAGAACCCTAAAACACCAAATCTTCCAACTGCAAATGGTGAGTGACTGAAATCGAGTTCCTATCAGAGTCCTGGCTGAGCCAATGACAATTACCACAGCACACAAACCAGCACTGGCAAAGACACAGTACACCGACCTCCTGAATCTGTGCTAAAGTACCTGGCCCAGGAGGGATCGTCGGCATAAAAAGTTGAGTAAAAACTTCTCCTTCAGAGATTTATACCACATTTCGATGGTGTTCAACCAATTGGCAATGTGGTAGCAAAAGTAGGACTCGCGGGATACATGAATTCTGAAGGGATAAAAGCCATCCACCAAGTGTCAAGCTCAAACCGATTCGTTATCAAGTAAAGCTCTCGACCGATAGCAGGATCTGTGACTGTCCAAGAAAACCATGCTTCACAGCTAAATCCAGGATTTCGCCTTCACGAGAAGTACCAATCCCATATTCCAGATCAAATTCTACAATCGTAAATGGCGGCGATACTTTACTCTTCACCACTTTTACGATGATAGCACTTCCAAACGGCTGGATCAAGTAACAAACAAATTATCCATGTTACTGAGGACTAGAATTTAGGTCAGAAAAGGTGACTCAGGATCTTAGACAGGTATGGTAAAGGAAGTAATACCACATCTCCACGTTTTAGCTGTTCCTTTTTCCTGTCTTGAAAGTGCACGGATGTATAGAACTTGAGAGCATTTCCTCCAGCTGTCACTTCCGCCACAGGTCCACCGCCACCAACTTGGGTGACCTTAGCATAAGTACTACGGTAGTCGCTGCGAACAAAATTTTACTAGAGCAGGGATCTGTGGAGCATCAGTCACTTTCTTCATCCAGCTTGGAGAGAACATCATCAATGGCTTGCGCTTGAGGATTCACTTTGTCCTGTCGAAACTGAATGGCAGGAGAGAACGGCATGGACAGCTGCTCAAACACCAGCGACCGCAGCCGTTTCCCCTGCGCATTCAGCTCTTTCTCCACAGTCTGATGCATTCCCGGCATTGCTTTCCACAGCACGAAAGCTTTTCTTAGGTCACCGCTCATCTTCACCTGCAAGGCCACACGTACTACAAAAAAAACTCAAAACAATTGACACTTTCCAAACAAGGTAAACCCTCACCTCATAACCATCACATCCTCGCCCAACTAGTAACAAACGCTTCAACAACCCAAATGAACTGGTCTGCAATGTCAAACAGTTAGACAATGTGTACCAATTCTTACATGGTATCCATTTCAGGGTAAAACAGGGGGAAAGAATTGACCTCCTCAATTTCAAAGCCGCAACGTTGTAGAAGAGCAGAATCATAAGGTCCTTGCTGCAAAGCAGAGCTCACGATCGATTTCACCTCAGAGGCCAACCTGTGTTGCCGAATAGAAGCCTCGCCACCCTTGCCCTTGCTCATGCGCTTCTCCCCTAGTCGCTTCGGAGACCTTGAAGATGATGCATAACTGTGACCACCATTCAAGACTATTCGTGGCAGATATCCTTCCAGGCATGTCGGGTGCCTGGAATGGCGAATTCCCGCTCGAACAAAATGCCTCAACATTGCAACTGCTCCACTAAAACCAAAAATCCAAGACTGGAACCCTAAAATCCTCAAAATCCTGACCCTGAAACCTCGTCCAATTTCAACGCCAATAGCATCATCCCGACTTCTCTTACTCTGGTTTTGTGCAAAGAGAACACGACAGTCCAGGTAGCAAAACGTAATGCTTCTCATGCCACGGCTACACCAAGCACCGAGAACTGGAGTACCCTGAAAACCCTATTGACCCTAATATCCTAACCCCAAGTCCAAACCCCTCGTTCAATTTCCAAGAGGATGGCAACGTCAACTGCTTCAAGTCTCTTCGACCTACAGCAGATTGAAGCACCGAGAATTAGATTTCGTACACCTAGAAAGCCGTGTTCTCTCGCTCACCACCAGAGCAAACATTTTATACCACATCTACTATTTCCACCGTCGCTAATCCCAGGCATCCACACTTGCGAACTCCCGATATTCCAGTGGATTGAGAATACAACTCCAGCTACGCTCCCGTGGACGCCAACATCCCGAACTCCTGATTCCGCTCCTCTGCAAAACGCCTCCAGGAACTGAGCCGAGGCTGTGGAATGAAGAACCCTTCAGCACTAAAGTTCCACGACAGGGGTTCCGCGTGGCAGCCGCCTGCGCAAAATTTGTGCCCGCCGACCCTAAGTTTCGCCCTAGAAGTACTATAATACTACTGTAGCACCTGAACCCTAACCCTGCATACTGTGTATAGGGTTTAGGTATAGGGTTTAGGCCTGTAGTAGAGCGCCATTAGGCCCGTAGCTTACAATAAGCAACGCAAAGCATCACGTAGGCTTAATATGAAGGGCGGGACAGAATGAAACTTGTTCACTAAATCATCAATTCATTGGATTCCCTAATGAACACATTAGGAAAATTTTCAAGTTTCAAAGAGGCTGCAAGTTTCGCACCCTTGTAGTGCAATTATAAAATAAAATAAAATAAAATAAAAGTTTTTTATTTTTTATTTTAAAATTTGATGTGTCACTATTGATGTCATGTCAACATCATGTCAAATTGGCATTTTTTATTATTTTTAAAATATTTTTAAAAAAAATTGTATTTGCATCACTAGGGTGCCAAAAATCAAAAGTTAGTGGTTCTTTGCAAGATTCCGATTTTTTGTAATGCAAGTTCAAGTTAGAGAAAGTTCCATGTTGTGATGGAATGGGAAAGGAATTTTTTAGCTTTTCAAAGTTTGAATGTTAAATATATGTGTTGTAGAAGTTGTAAGCTTGTCATTTTCTTTTTGTAACCATTGTACACTTCCTTGTAGAATTCTAAAACTTCTTTTGATTTTCATGCAAGCTTGGGTAGATTTTGTATATATGGAAGTCTAGATTCTAGTATAGACGAGCTTTGACTTTGGGCTACTAGACAATCCAAAGATCCCAAGAAACTTGTTGCCGCCATCAGCAAACTACCAAACGTAGAAGTATTCACGACTCATGTACCACATCTAGGAAAGGAGATTGTAGGCTTGACAAAGTGAAAATTGAAACATACACTTTGAGTCAAAAGGCAATCATTCTCATCATCACAACAAAGTTAACCTCTTCCATCCAAAGAATTTAAGCACATTCAACATGAGTTCATTCTAAAGCAAAAATCCTCTCATTAGATTATAGATGAGAAGGCAACATTCCTTACACATCTTCATGCTACACATGTTCTCAAAACTAATTGCAACCCTATTGCATGGCACATAACAAAGTGTAAGAACTCTAAAAAATATGACAAGCTTCAACTTAAGCAAAGGAAGAAATGTGACACATTCCCTTCCAAAATTCTTGTACTAATTGTGACCTACAAAACCCACATGATTAAATATAGAATAAAGGTCATAATCAACAACACATTTTGGATCCTACACAAATGACATTATGAAGTGTGCTGGTGGAACTAAAACAAAGCGTGTCTATGACTTGACAAGCATTCTATTCAACTGGCTAGTGGCAAGTGACACTAATCTATCAAAGGCAAAAATTCTATGAATAGGAAAAACGTAGTTCTAGCTACAGACAAGAGAAAAGAACATATCACCCCACTACTTGTTTCATATATTTCTTACAACAATTTGTCACCTACAACTCCAAACCCTAAATCCCAAAATGGTGTCACTTATCCCATATACTAGATACGAGCACATGATTATGCTTGACTCCAAAGTGTATCCATTACAAAAAATATACCTCATTATCCCAAGCAATTTCTTAAGCTATGGCTAGGTGTATGCTAAGATGACAACTTCTCAATAAAAACTCTATGATAGCAACCTCTAAAATGGGTTTGTGAACATGGAGGTATTCCTTGAATCCTAAACCTTAGTCAAGATTTTTTGACAATTCCTTAATTAATTTGTTCTATTGAAAGGGCTTTTTATGAATGTTTTTCCTACTCAAACCAAGTGCCATAATTAGACGTGTTCTAAAAATTCTATCCTTTAGATTAGAAAATTATTAATAAAGTTGAACGGCATTCAACTAAAAATTAAGCATGAATATTCAGACTTTTCTAGGTGTAATGGATGTAGCTTTTCAAAACTCAATGGACTCCATTCTAGAAACTCTATCATAAAAAAATTTAATAAATTAATATAATAATAAAAGTGAAAATAAAGTCATAAAAATGAAAAAGGCATAGGTGTGAGTGATGGCTCAAATTCAATTTTTGTATGTTATTGAAAGGGGACCTAAGATATAATTTTGTCGCGACCCAAATAACACCTTGCAGCTTCTAATGAGCTCACCACGCTCCACTTTCAGTATCACTTGAATCCCAATTCATTAACATTGCACATGCCAAGTACCTACAGTGTTAGTTCTCATTTTCTAACTCATATTAACAAGTCCCAGTCTCCAGGACTATTAACACATACACACCATTAAATGACACTAGGCATGTCACTTGACATGGAGTGAAACTTCCATTGATGTCTAATCATCGGGTGAAGGCACTAGTCCCTACACTAGAAGAAAAACGTGTCCGCCACAACCGGCCGTTCTGCGACTAGTGTCCTATGCAACTATTCTGCGACTAAAATCCTCTCTATTTGCACCAAATTTAATTTAATTGTTTTATATTATTGTTTTTATCGCAAAGCAGTCAATCTATAGTTGTAAAAATGACTAGGAAACAACTAGAGAAAAATTGCAACTATAAAATGACCAAAGTTATTTCTTAGTCATTTTCTAGTTGTTTCCTAGTTGCTTTCTAGTTGTACTTTAGTTGTATGGCAAATTTCATTAAAATGGTAGCATTCTATATTTCTCTGTGCAATTTTTCAATCTGCGGGGTTTCAATTGCAAAATGACATCTAAGACTAATATAGATTATGTACATCTAGAACATTTATAGATTTCAAAAATCTAGGATTGATATAGATTTTAGACTACGGGATTTTAAAAAATTAGTAAAAATCTAGATTTTAGATATCTAGGACTTTTATAGATTTTAGAAATCTAGGATGGATATAGATTTCAGATTGCATAGTCTAAACTACTAAAAGTGCCAAATAATGGAATGTCTCCATTTTAATGAAATTGGCCATTTGGTTTTTAGTCATTTTACACTCTTAGAAAATTTAGCTATTTTGTTGATTTGATTGTATAGATTTGTTTCACTTATCTACTAAAAATTGAGTTTTGTAGTAGTAAAACTAGTTGTTTCCTAGTCACTTTTAAGTCATACATTAGTTGTCTTAATTGCTTCCTAGTCATTGTTAAGTCATACATTAGTTGTTTCTTAGTTGTTTTTCAATATCTTAGTTGCTTCTTAGTCATTTTTTAGTATCTCAGTTGTCCCATATCTATTGTCAAGAGTACCTTAAAGTTGGACATATAAGACTTGTAAGCTATTGTTGTCTTATGCAATGAATTGTGTTGGTAGAATTCTAAGATTTCTACAGTTTGTAGATTTCTACAATATTTAGAATTCTATAGAATACAAAATTCTACAACCAATAGAAATTTTTAAAAAATTGAAAATTAAGAAATTTTAAAATCTATAAAATTGTAAAGTTTCCTAAACTAATGAAATCTATTAAATACCAATTTTTGAATTTTTGAAATCTAGGAAGAAGGTAGTTCAAAAGTTCTGAAATCTAGAAAAAGGTAGATTTGAAATTCTAAAATCTTGAAAAAAGCAGATCTGAAATTTAGAAATCTAGAAAAAAAAGTAGATTTAAAATCCTAAAATCTAGAAAAAGGTAGATTTGGAATTTTGAAATCTACAAATCATCAAGACTAGTGTTTTAATAATCTACAAATTTACAAGTTGCAAACAAGTTGCAAATGAGTCACAGACAAGGTGTATTGCTACAAACGTTTCCTAGATTCTAGAGTGTCCACTGCGACTACAAAATTCCAAATTATCACTAGTTGCAATCCAATCGCAAATGTCCGATGCAACTGAAAAACCAGTTGCGTAGCGTAGTCGCAGAACCCCCTTTTTTCTTCTAGTGCTACCAGTGCTAACCGCCCTTGAATGTCACCCCAACTCCATCCTAGGCCCATGAGTATTTGCTACTTGAATTTTGTCACTAATCAGGACTTATACCTTGGGACAGCTAGAAAATGGCTTAGCAAGGAGTGGGACTTCATTCAACTGGTACCACAGGACACTTACATTAGTGTCCTATGGTGCCTTGGACTTGATGGTTAACTTATCACTACGAGAAAATGAATGTTTTATGACTGCAAAATATGACTGCAGTGAGTCACAAAATCAAAAAATGTGATTCAAGCAAAAATCACTATAGATGGTCGGGATATGACTAGGATGAGTCATGGCTGAGTTATTCACTTTCAGTCATATGACTGATGAGTCATATTTGCAGTCATATGGATTTAGAAATATAATAAACCATTTTTAGACGTATTTTGGCAATATATGTTGATCATCCTTGGAGACTTGACTTCCTCATGATCTACCCGAGCAAAAAAAACCCTACGTGGCATGTGACTGTGCCCAGTCATATTTTGGCTGACGTGAAATGGGACTGTAGTAAGTCATGTTTTGAGTGATATGCAATACGACTACAGAGAATTATAGTCTAAATATAGAATATAATTGTGATGAGTCATATTTTGAATCATATTTTAAGTGATATGGAATATGACTGCGTTGAGTCATATTTCGAGTCATATCTTAAGTAATATGAAGTATAACTGTTATGAGTCATATTTTGGTTGATGCAGCATATGACTATCAGGAGTCATATTTTTGGTTGATGAAATATATGACTATCGAGAGTCATATTTTGGTTGATGAAGCATATGATTATTGGAAATCATATTTTGGTTGATGAAACATATGACTATTGTGAGTCATTTTTTTGTTCAAGTTAGTACTAAAAGATAGTAAGAAGTAAAAGTTAAGGTATAACAAGAGGCAACAAAAACTAAAATTAAAAACCAATAAGAAGTAAGATTAAGACAAGTGAAGATGCAATAAAAGATTAGCAACAACTATAAAGCAACAACAAATTAACAACTATGAAACAACAACAAACTAACAACAAATAAGATGTAAGAAACAACAATAGATTAGTAACCACTAAGAAACAACAACTAAAACCTCAATAATTAAACAATAACAACTAAAACACAACAATACAACAATTAGAACTTCAAAAACCAAAAGAAGGAAGAAGAAACAAGAGTTAGAAAGCAACAACACAACAACCAAAGTACAACAATACAACAATTTAGTACTTTTAAAAACAAAAGAAAGAAGAAACAAAAGTTAAAAAGCAACAACACAACAACCATAGCACAACAACACAACAATTAATATTTCAAAAAACAAGAGAAAAAAGAAGAAACAAGAGTTAGAAAGCAACAACTAAACAACAACAACTAAAACACAACAACGCAACAATTAGAACTTCAAAAAACAAAAGGAGGAAGAAGAAACAAGAGTTGAAAAGTAAGAAGATGAAGCACATGAAGTGGCAACTAGGGTTTCAAAACCCTAAAAAGTGGCGGCTAGGGTTTTAAAACCCTACAAAATTACGGCTAGGATTTCGAGATCCTCCCAAAACAACGGCTACGATTTTACAATTTTGAGCAATAATTTATTTACATTTTTTTTGGTTGCCCAAATTTTTAGGGAGCTATTCGGAAAAAAACTTCAAAAAAAATGTGAACTTACAAAAATGTGACTATAGAATATGACTGCATGTTGTTATATATGCAAAAATATGATTGACAAATATGACTGGTGTTTCCGTAATATGTTCCCTACAATTCCCTAAAAAATATTTTGTCGTTCCCCATATATGTATACTATACACCCATGAAGTACAAAGGCAAAATATGACTACGAACAGTTGCCAGTCATCCTCAGTCATATTTTTGTAGTCATAAAACACTTAAATCCTAGTAGTGTGTACTACCCACCTTGAGTCACCGGAACTCACTAAGACTCCAAGAGGAAATGAGGAGAGAGACCAACCCCTCCTATAGTACTCTCTGTAGTATTTGTCAAACCCCTCCGTCCTAGGTCAAAGGAAAATCCCAAACACACTTGAGTTGTGGAGACCAACCAATTTCAATCGAAATCGTGACGTTATGCCACTATTTGAGCTTCCGAACTTCCAAACATCATAACTTTGCAATCTCAATTTCAAATCCCACATGCAAGCTCATTTTAGACATCTACACAACAATTACATATTGATGGACTACTCACTTATCACATTTGGACAAGTTCTCGCAAATTTATGGCCCTTCAAAGATTCAAATTCATTAAGGGAGGTGTCATGCCTTCACCACAACCCTTTTCTTAGCCATAATTTTTGACTCATAACTTAGAACCTCGTAGTACTTATCATTCTAGCTTCTTTGTATTCTTAGGTTTTCAATGATATGCTACATGACATATTTTCATAAAAGAGCCATTGGAAACCTCTCACACCTAGCCCTTGAGTGTCTCGGTGTCATTGGGACATTATCAACTTTGAACGGCCATAACTTTTAGCTCATAAGTCCAAATCACATGTTCTTTAGATGGTTGGATGTGTATTCTTAAGAGCTTTCCAAGAATGTATGACACTATATCATACCCTTCAAATTCAAGGTGCTATTGTTCCATGTTTACTCGAGAGACATGCATTCCTCTTGCAAGGCTTGGAAAGTCACCCCCAAGGTCCCCCTTGTTCACTAAGGCACTTCGGGCACCCTAAAGAGATAAGGATGTGACAGATTTCTCCTTCACTAACTACAAAAATTGCCTTGAACCCTCCAAAAATAGAATCACTGTTGCATAGTATTCATTCAATATTGGGTCATTTGGAATTGAATTATTAGCATTGACATCTCCATTTTTCAAGAATAGGTGAACAATGATTTCAAAGATAATATGTACAACAAAAGTAAAATCCAACCATCTATAATTAAAAATATCATAAAATATAACTTTAAATAATATATCTATTTTTAATTTTAAAAAATTCCTAAAAGTGGGTCAACAAAACCTTTTCCTCTTATGTTCAATACTTTATGCTCATATGCTAGCATCATTGTTAAATTTTGCAATGAAATCCCTCATTTGTGTAAAATAAAAAAAATAAAAATAGTAAAAGTTCTTTTCTAATGTCTCGTCTAATGTGAATCTGAATTGAACCCTTAGTTATTACAAGAAGAATAAATTAGGAATCTATATTTTCAATACCTTAAATTAGGATGTTTGTTTGTTTTATTTATTACGTTGAAATCATGAGGACCGAGCATGTACCAATTGCGTTCTTGGTATTGTCAGAAAGCTCTATAAGAGGAAGGGTGCACGCCTTTGTTTCATGGTGTTTGTACCTACAATGTAAAAGTTACTAAATTTTGAAGTTTTTATAAAAAAATTTAAAAAAAATATTTGTATTTTAATTTTATTTTGACCATGACAACAATACATGGCACACTAGTCCATACATACATTAAGTTAGGCCATTTGTCTATTTGTTTTGTTAAAAACATTATGTTGAAATCTCTAATACTAATGTGTCTCCCGATCGCGTTTTTAACACTATCATAAACCCCTTTGTGAAGAGGGATGCATAAACTTTGTTTTGTGGTGTTTAGACTTGTCACGTGAAAATTGTTGAATCTTTAAGTTTTGATGAATTAAAAAATTAGGAAAGTATTTTTTTTTAAATTAGATTGTGACAATGATAGAAGAAATAGTAGTATGCATGACAAGAGATGGTAGACTATTATATAAGGTAGCATGCTCTAAAGGCCTCCATGCTCTAACAATGATCATAACTCAAAGGTACATTTTGCTTTCTTCAATGTACCAACGTTGTACATTTTAAGAGGGGTCACTTTTTTGTAACCACTTTCAACATCAAAAATTCATAATTAATTCTACAAAGGTTCAAAAAATATGAAACAACTTGGTATACATGCCAATTCCATTTTTCTTCCCACAAAAATTTACTAAAACAAGGAGTTTAGCTTTTTCCAAAAGACAATCAACTCTTAACTTAACCCTAGAAGGGCTTGAAAGCCTTATGCAACCGTATAATATATTATGAGTATGATGGTATTTGACCAAAGAAACATTGAGCAAATATTGTCCAATACAAAGAAAATTAATTATCATGGTAGTATGTAATTAACAACATATTACAATTCATATAATAAACCACAATTGAAGAATTGTAAGACTAAATACGGGTTGTATAGAGGGACCCCAAGGGCCTTTCAAGGGTTAAATGGCTAGTACTAGAGTAGATCATGGTAGTGTACTATGGTAGTAGACTATGGTAGTTTACAAACCATCTCCTTCAAATGAACCCTAGCTTTAGGGATAGAATGAAGATCCTTGAATGGACCACTTTAGCAATTGAATGCATCTAGGAAAATTCATTTTTCTATTGCAAGAGCCAATCATAGTTTTTGAATCTCCACATCTCTTTACAAGTTGCGATTTTGGGAGGCCTATGGTCACAAATAAGTGCCTATGTCCTTAATCTTTGGAAATTGATAAGTAATTCAAAAATGCTTGAAAAAATACAAAACCACTTGTGTTACGTTCCATGTCTATTTTTCTTTCCCTAAAAATGATATAAAAATACTTTAATCCAGGGAAACCTATGAAAAAGCGGACCAACCCTTAAAGCATACTACCTTATACAGGACCACTGACTGAGTCAGCAGTTCAGCACACTCTGTGGAGGCCATTTTTTTTTAAATAAAATTTTCTTTTAAACAAATGCCTGAGGCCATACTATTTTTTTATTTTTTAAATCATATTCACAATGGAGATAAGAACAAAGGCTCAAGTAATAATAAGTTATGCAACAGCAAGGCCCAGTCTCTCAGTCTGGGTTTTTAACTTTTGTATCTGCTTTTCCATGTGACTGGTGTCATTGTGGGTGTGGGCCATCACTCCATCACGTTTTCATTACTAAATATCTAGACCCAGCAAATATCTATCACTTCAGTTGGTGCTTTGACCAGCTGGGTCAGTCCTCTTTGGATAGCTCCGCTTCAGGCCATATAAGTTGAATTTGACCCCTTCCATGAGTTCTTTAAATTTTTTAATATTCTTTTCCCTTCTTCTTGAAACCCTTCCATGAATTTTTGGAGGTGGTCACATTGGCCTATTTTAGTTGGGTTGGGTTGGGGGCACTCTAGTGTAATAACTCTCATCTAATATAATAACTCCAAACGCAATGCCCTATGCCCCCCCTCCCTAACAATGCCCCCTCCCTAAAAAAGATTTATAGGATAACTGATGAGCCACGCTAGCAACAAATAGGTTATTGCACATAACCGATTGTACATTTTTCAATCATAATCTTTGATCTTCATGATCCAAGGGTGTAGGAAGCAAGTTGAAAGGAAAGAAGGTTATGAGTTGCAACTTGAAATGGCAATGGTGAGGAGTTGCCAATGGGACGGTGTTACATTAGTGTTGAAAAGTCAACAACCGGTTATCTAATACATAACTAGTTATACATTTTTCAATCGTAACCTTTGATCTTCATGATCCAAGGGTATAGGAAGCAAGTTGAAAAGAAAGAAGGTTGAGTTGCAACTTGTAATGGCAATGGTGATGAGTTGCCAATGGGACAATATTACACTAGTGTTGAAAAGTCAACAACCAGGTATGATGATATAATTTGTTGACCCGGAAAAGGATAGACCAAGTGTGAGTAGTGCTTTGAAAAGTTCATAACATGAGTTTCACATAGTTCTTGATTTTAAATTCCTTTAAGTTTGACTAAGAAAATTAGTGTCTCTAATAATCTATTCTTTTTTAATACCATTCAATTTTTCTCAAAATTATTATAATTATAATTTTTGCAATACTTTGAAGGTAACATCTTTAAAGCTTAAAAAACACTCACTTTTGAACTTTTTCTACCAATTTTTTCTTAGTGTGAGGTCAAAGAGAGCACACCTATTACCAAGGTGGTTAGTCAAAACCTACTTAATTTCTTAATGAAGAGATCTATTCTGTACTTCTATAGTTACATGGAAAGTCATTTGTTGGACTCTTTTTATTGTTTGTGTAATATTAATAAATCCCACGAGGGATTCTAAAGATTTCATGTATGCTTGCATGACCTCAAAATTTTATATGATTTTCTTAAATCTTTTTTGAAGATAGAAAATCACACTAGCTTTCTAGGTATACTAATTTTATTTCAATTAGTAACCACGAGTAAAAGTTATGCCTCCCAATTCCAAAAAGCAATATGTAGGGTGAAAAAAATCACAAGAAAATTGATTACATTTTATTTTTATTTACATGTGAAGCTTTAGTTCATTTCATTTGGATTAGGGATGTGAAAGATATGGAACATTTTTGTTTTGTGAGCATTCATTACATCATTTTGAGAAAATAACTTGTAGGATTCATTTTTGAATTCAATATTTACATTTGAAGAGAATAAAAAACTCTGCATATTTTAATTTATTTGCTAAAACAACCTCACTATTGGGATTAATATAATTCAATTCCATAGATCTTGGAAGTTTTTGACAATTTAGATTTTTCATTCTATCTCATATTTGCTTCTACTTAAGAATTTTTTTAAGAATGAAAATTAAGTATTTGTTTTTGAAATTTTTTTGTTCCAAACTCTACAACGGATTTTTCATCACTTGAACTTTAAAAATTCAAAATTTGTAGTACAAAGATTTTAAGTTAAGAAGTTTCAAAGTCTTATTGTTGAGTCGTGCTAAGAGCAAAAACACATTTATTTTCTTTACTTTGAACACAAATATCTTGCAATCTACGCATAGTCAAAGTTTCTAAAATTTCTTCCATATATTATTATACTCCCTTTGTCTTAAAATAAATCTAGGATTTCCATGAAATGTCTAGATTAATGCAAGAAGTGCTTCTATTTCAAAGGATTGCATAGCCTTATTTTAGCTTCTAATCAACCCCACTAGGCGTAAAGAATAGAAGTCAACAACAAAGTGGTGCATGTTGAAAAGGTATGCAACAAACTTGACAAATTTTCCTCCTTTCCAAAACTATTCTAGTGCTATTAATTTGAATCATTCTTCAAGCAACTTTGATGCAATGAAGTTTGATGACATCCTTTGTATTCAATTTCGACAATGTCATGTGATTCAACTTTCTAACATGAGATTTGTTACCAACATGAGATTTGTTAATAGCAGTTGTTGTAAAGTTGTGGTGGTTGAATTAATCACCTTTGGTTGGTTGGAGGTTGCATTTTGATTCTCTTTGCAAGCACGATTGCTATTATGTGACACATGAGCATAAAAGTCTATACATCTATGTCATAGATGTGTATAGAATCCTTCTATGATTATAGAATATTTATGTTATAAATACCTAAATTATAAGTATTTGTACTATAAATACCTTCAATGATTATAGAGTATCTACTTATATGTATGCTTAAGGCTCGTAGGCTTGCATTCCCATATTCACATGCTAGTATTATTGCCTTTAGAAGGATCAAATTGCTATATAGTCTCAAGAATGTAGTATCAATGGATTTTTGCTTTAGGTTGTTCAAACTAGCTTCATTTGTTGTTGATCAAGTTGTAAAGAAATAATTTCTAATTTAATTTGGGATAAGTATGTTTGGAAACTTGGATTTATTTTGGAACAAAGATAGTACTAATCTAATGCAAGATCCTACAATTAATATGCAAAAATAACAATTTTCAAAGGTTTTTGCTTTTTACAATAGAAATGGCAATTTTGAGTGTTTTTTTGATGAAAAATAGGCCTTGGAATTTTAGAGGTTAAAGTATTTTTTCAAAAAGTACTTGATTTCATTTCAAACTTTATTACAAACACTCGTATTTTGCAAAATTAAATAAATAATTGAATATATTTTACTTTGCTCTAAACATGTAAGTAATCATAAATAATTAATATAAAAATAATTATATCCATAGAGGCCTTTCATAGCAAACCATTTTATCTATATTTCTTAAAATTTATAGTATCTATTTGAATTTGGTTATTGTAACCATTATGTGTATTTGTCTTATTTCAATAAACAAACTCATCTTAACGATGAATTGGTATGGTTTTGAACTAAGAAGCCTTTCTTACAAGAAGTTATGATGTGAAAATAGTAAGTATAGCTTGTCACAAGTGGTTGTTTGAGGATGTCTTGAAAGACCATACACATTGACATCAAGGCATGTTTAAGTTGGTGTATTATTGACAAATTATGAATCGTGTTCACTATTAAAAATTCAAACTTATGATTTTAACCCCTATGTAGTCTTAAGTGCATTTTTTTGGTATGATATTTGAAATAAAAAGTATCCAATAGCTTTGAAAAGATTTATTTCTCATCTATCCCCAAATTCCATCATGTTAGTTGAGTAATACATAAATTTTGTTGATTGCATTCTCTAAATAGAATAATAAAGATATGACAAGTCAAAAAATAATTTTTATGTAAATCAATAACTAACCTCAAAATAGTGTAGTTAGAATTTCTTAAATAACAATGATATAATTATTTATAAAAAAAATTCCATTAAAATTTTTGAAGACAAGAATTGTTCAATTTTCTAGAATTATAAAGATGTGTTTTTAAATACAATTTATAATAGTAATCAAATTGCAACTTTTCAACAAAATTTATGAAAAATGGTTCATAAAGCATATAAAGCTTGAATTTATACTCAACTTATTATAGCTTTTATAAATATTTATGAAAATTTTATTAATAAATAGTAAATTTTTTTTGAATTAAATGTAGACTGATTAATTAACTCCCACTAATTGAATTAATTTATGTAGTAGAACTAGCCCAACTTCTTACAAATTGATTGTATTAGTAGTAATTCAATAAAATAGTAAAACATTCTTTATTATAGAATACATATTTAAAATATTATAGTTTGATAAATTATTACTTAAGAAATTAATGAAATGAAATGTTTTTATTTCAACAAAATTTACAAATTAAAAGTTGACAAGTTGTAATTCTATAATTTTACTAATTATTTATAAATTCACAAATTTTAAATTTTAAACTAGAGGTCACTAATAAAGCAAAGACTTTCAACTCATTTCAACTTAATTCTCACCATAACCCCTAAAGTCCCATGGCTATTTTTTTGTCAAAACCACTCAAAACTATCACTTCTACTACAATCACCTACAAAATAAATCTTAAAAAATATTTTTTAGAATTTAACCACACTTGTCTTAAATCATGTAATATTTTTTTGTGATTTTTGACCATATAGATTGAAAGATATTAGCATTCAAAGTGAAAGAAAAAAAATTCTTTAAAGAAGTCGCTATGATTGCCCGCAAAACAAGAAGCTAATCCAAATGGAATGAATCAAAGCTTTCCATTTACAAAAAAATATTATCAACAAGAAAAAAATATTAAAAAATTTATTTCAATTTTTTGTGGATTTTTTTTGCTGCCCAGTCTCCCCCATTTTGAGGTTATTGTGGCATAACTTTTCTTCATGGGCACTGATTGAAATAAAAAATTATATTCTCAAAAAGCTATTAAGTTTTTCTATCTTATGAGAAAGTTTCAAGAAAATTTAGTGAAAATTGAGATCATAGGAGCCTACTCGAAACCCATTTTGTCCCCCATAGGGACAATGGGACTTTAGGGGATAAGGATTTAAACCTCAAAATTAAATGGTGCAAAAAATCTCAATTAAGAAATTCAAAGTCTAAAATCCTATCATTGCATGATTTAATAAAAACTTTGAATACTAATATCTTACAATGTACTTGGTGAAAGTTTTTTAATTTTTTTCACACATTCTCATACAAGTCTAGTAGAAGATCATGGAGTTGGATATGAAAAAATAAGATTTGATTCATCATTTCTAATTGCACTAAAAATGACAATTTTAGAGTGGTTTTAGTTGAAAATCAGTCTTAGTACATCAAGAATTAAGAGAGGCTTTATCCCTATAACACCCTCATGTTTTTTTTAATAAAGTAGCTACTCAAATTTCCTTTCGATAGCTTCTCCCAATGCTAAAAGCCTTTTCTCTTTGTTTCCAAACCAATAAACTTGTAACGAAATTTATTGTGGATGAGAGATGGATGATATTCAAATCAATCCAAATGAAAGAATAGAGGTTGTCACACCTTCTTCATTCCATTCTCAATCTTCAAAAAGAATGGAAATGTAGCACTCTCTCGTTGGTTCTCCTTGTCTTGTAGAGGTCCTATTCTTTGAAGATTCAGAATGGCCATTCTCCTCTTCCAAAGATGGAGAATGGGCATGAACTGAAGATTTCTTCATTGAAGTTTTTCACCACTATGTTATGCATTTTTACTTTGAGTTCATTGAGTCCACTTTCATCCCGAGTTTTCACTCTTCCGTTGCGTTTCGAGTTCTGTACGATTGAGAGCTTCATAATTTGTGTCAATAAATCAGGTTGTCCATTCTCAATACAACACAAGAAAAGGGGTGTCCCACCTTTCTCCATGCAGAAAGGCTCCTAAATTGGCTCCTCTTTTTCTCTCCACAACTTTTCTCATTCTTCATAGAAGTTTCATTTTCCGAGAAGGTGTGACACAACCCGTCATGATGAAGAAGGGGAAAAAAAAAAAAAGACCCGAGGGATGCAGGTTCTGGGGGAATGGCGAAGAGGGTGCTTCGGAGGAGCTTCTCAGTGGTGAGCGGAGTCCACTTTGCAATGCCGTGTGCTGGTCTTGGATGAGAAGAAGCTTCTATGTGGTAGGCGCGAAGGACACGTGTCGATCTGTGGGGCCACCAGTGCGGGGAGGTCTAAGTGAAGGACGTGGCCCCGCCTTCGCAGCAAGTGCCGGGGACTGCGGAGTCTGTCATCCGACAGAAGCTTCAGAATCCAGTCAGCATTATAGAAAGACGAGACTAGACTAGGCCCCGAGGGGGGACCCACATTCGGTCTTGGGGACCACTTAGTCAACTTTGGGTCAGCCTTGCCCATCAGTTGAGTGTTGTATTTTGGAAGGGGGGTGCGTCCAACAACCTTCATATGAAATGTTGAATTTTGTTGCGCTGCTAGCGTAAGCAGGGAGGGCTTCTTGTAAAAGAATAAATTGGCCTTGTGAATCCATTTGTTTTCAAAAAAAAAACTAAAAAACTAAAAATTAATGGATCATTTGCTTTTCGAATTTTAGGAAGCAAGGCACAAACAAAGAAGGATTGAAAAAAATCATACTACTAAAATCATAAGTCCCTCTGTAATATCACAAATGCTATCATTAATACTAGGGGTTCATGCTTGCAATGCTACGCATTCATTGTATTACATATTAGTAAAAATTTGATATATTTGAATAGAATGCATGATAATCATTTCAATATGTCTTTAAAATAATTATTTTAATTATTTTGTAAAAATATTTTCAATCATGCATACATAGAAATCATATTTTCACACAATGTGATATTACAGAAATAGAGTAGTAGTTCACAATCACCTCTGTAATATCACTTTTTACAAAAAGTGATATTATAGAAATAACATAGTCGTTGCAATTGAGGTGATATTAAAGAGGATCAACATGGTGATATTACAAAGGCAGCAATTCCATTGATTTTCATGGCTTTATACTTCTTTTGCATTTCTATGATTTTGTGCTTTTGTGAGCTTTGAGCTTCTAATTTCAATTTTCTATTGCTACTACCAAATGATTTGAAAATTTTATTAGATTGAACCGATTTTGGATTTCACAACATTTAAATTGTTCACGAAGTTTTGGGGATTTACAAGTCTTTCCTTTAAATTCTTCTAGTTGGGTTGCCATTGTTTGTAACAATTGAGTCAAATTTCTAATGCATTCTAATGTATGTGTATCTTTTACCGTATTCATCATTGCATGTATTTCATTCATCATTCATTAAATTTCTATTGTTTATTTTAGTATATGTTTATTTATTAAAAAAATTATATGAAGATTTTAGTAATTTTTATCTAAAGATTTATTGAAATTCTTGGTTTGCATTCTGTTTAATACATAAAAATTCTAATGAAATTCTAATGGTGAATGTATAGCATAGCAAGCGCCAACTGCTAGTTAAGTATTAAAATTAAAAAAATCATTCAAAATCAAACCTTGAAAGAAAATTTCATTAAAAGTTACACATAAAATTCAATAAACCAACATAATATACTTGAAACTTTGAAATATACTAGTTAAGCCTATATAATCTATTGAAATGCCACTAATTTATCATGATGAATATGAGTTTATATCAACCTCAATTACTCTATGGTGCTTTGTACCATTCCAAATATGACAAATGTCAAATCAATCCATATCTTCAATTTCTTTTCCTCGTAAAGATATCCTCATAAGTGCATTTAAAGTTCTAATGCTTCTTCATGCACTATTCACCTAATTCTAATTTGAAAAGTCACATTTACATATGGCTATGCTTGTAGGAATAACCATCACTCACTACTAGAAAATTTTGTTTTGTTGTTGTTTTGGTCTCGTTGATTCGGTCAAAATCTGACAGAAATTTGTTGATTTCAACAGACAGCAAAACAAAAATTTCTAGTAGTGACTTTTTACCAAATATTCATAAGCGTAGGCCAAACAATCTAAAACTCATTTGCAAATATGCTTGAGCATTTGCCATAAACTTCCACTCACATTCTCTCTACAATGTCTACCAAAACTCAATACATTCATTTCTTGTTATGTCAAATTGTTCTTTGCTATAACATAATTTGACAAGCAACCTATCAAATCACAATCAACTTTACAAATATGCTCAACTACTCACAAAGACTTGTATCTCAAACATGTATTGTCAATCACGTGTTCACCTTCAATGTTTGATATATACTCAACCTATGGTTTAAGTCCCACCTTTGCAAATACAAGGGATTTTACAACTCCAAAAAATACATTGTTGTATCTAGTGGTTAGATTTGGCAAAAAAACATTTTAAAAATAGATGTTAATTGTTTTGAGATATTTTATTTTTTTAAATTATATGAAAATAGAACTTTTTATTTTTAGACATTTACTAAATCACATTTGCCAACATTAACTAATTTTTCAACAAGTTATATTGAACCTAATATCTAAGTACAATATATCCCTTAAGATTGAGTTCTAAGTTTCAATTTGGATACAAAATTTTTAAAATGTATAATAAATCAACTAAAATACAATAATATTGAATTATATCTTAGAAATGAAAATGAAAAAAAAATAATGACACTTCAACTATTCATTTTCTATGAAGGAATCAATGACTTCCAAGTATACTAATAATGATATTTATTGTTAATTACTTTGGGACCTAACTTCCTCTAATTCCCATTTAGTTGACAAATGATGAACATATTGATATTCTCGGTGTTGGTAACTTTAGTGGTATTCTTGACATTCAATGTACTACAATGAAAAATTGATTAGCATGAAAATTAGTATGATCAATATAATAGTGTCACTTGTGTATACAATGAATGCTACAAATCAAACATTGCAACCAATGTTGAATAGTACATTCTTGTGATAAATAATTTAAACCATACTGAATAACAATTTGGTCTACTAAAAAGCACAATAGTACAAAATAGTTGACATTTAGTGTTCATAGTACTAGTACAATAGTAATGTTGACATTTAGTGTTAGAGTTTGTTCTAATTGGTGTTGTGAATACTCATATCATTATTAGTGTATTCACATGTGGTAATAAGATACTAAACTTGACATTTGAAGTAGGTTGTGTAGTATGGATTTACCCTTGGAAAAAACACATAAATTTTTTTACTTGCCACGCATAATAAAATTTGCAATTTTTGAATACATACTAGCGATAAGAAGCTTCAAATTAGCTAGAAGAGGTGAAGAATATATAATTAAGATGACACATAATAAGGTAGGAGGCTCTAAAATTGCATGGGCATTAAAAATTGTCCTTATAAATAGTTGTGAAATGGACATGAGGTGGTTCTTAAATTGACCATTGTAGTCATTTCAACGAATGGAAGAAAAAACATTATTAATTGCAAGAGCCAATCATTGTCTTTGCTTTCCCCAACATTCTTTAGAAGTTACAAGTGAATGGTTTTGGGAAGACCTAGGGTCATAAATGGGGCCCCTACAATAGAACTTGTTTGAAAATTCATAAGTAATTCAAAATCTTCAAAAAATATGACCCTCATCTATTTTTCTGTGTGTGAAAAGTGAGCTAAAAATATTCCCATAAAAAAAATACATGAAAATGGTGGACCAATTCTTAGATGAGCTCCTTAGGGGGCTTTTTCCTACAAGCGTCCTGCCATGCAGCATTGCCATTTAAATTTTTGTTAGTAAAACACAAATGCCGATGTTGGAAGTGTTTCAGGTGTGAAGGCGTCCAAAGGTTCCAATAGTACAAAAATCATTTGCTAGGTTAACAAAACCAGTACAAAACAAACAAAACAGACAAACGAACCCCCAATTTGAAGTCCTTACTAAATTGAAAACCATCATGACAAGCAGAGATCACTTAAATATAACGTCCCCCTACAGAAAGCAAAAGAAATCATAAATAATGTGAACAGTCCCCCCCAAGTAACTTTGCAAGAGTTACTCACCCATAAAATCCCCAACGTAACAATTTACTTCAGCGATACAAGTCTTCCGTATACTTGGACTGGCGGTAAATGCCGGACTTCACGGCGGCTGGGGGGCCCGCCAAATGATGTCTCGCCACCTCCTGGGTAGGGGCAGAGGGAGGTGGCAAACCGCGTGCAACTACCACATGGATGATCAAAGCAAATGAACGAATGGTACTCCACCACTTTATCATCCACGAGGATGACCAAAGCGAATGAACGAATGCTGCTTCACCACTTTTGCATCCACACCAGCGTCTCCGTCACCAGCCCCGCGCTCAAATGAACGAATGAAAATCCGAGCCAATCCATCCAAGCCCGCGTCTCTCTCAAGGGCCGGCTGGCTGGCTGGCTGGCTGGAAACCCCACAACATATTGCAGCTTTTGCTGAGGCTTTCAAATCGGGTTGCACTTGAATCCTTCGCGTCTCTTTACTTCTACTGTTGGCCCCTCAAAGTTATCCACATGTTGTTATAGAATTCTGTTGCAAACAGGAAAGACTGCTAACGAGAATGGGCTCGGTCTTTGGCTTCGTTTGAGCGATGAGCAGAGAACGGGGTAGGTTCTCGTCACCTTGGACGCGGCATCGTCGGGGAAGGAGCGGAGAAGTTTCGGCGGAACTTCGTTAGAACCAGCGGCAGGGGATCTCGAGGAATTTCCTATTGGAGGACCTGCCCCAAGCACTTTGGAGGGGTGTGGGGTACAAAAAGTGAAGCGGAGCGAGGGGGTCTAGATTTTCAAAACGTTGTGTGCCAGCCAGGGATCAAGCTTCAAGGCTCCGGAGCCTTCGAGACAGACAGCCACTGACCCGACCACGGCAAGTTCTATTGTTGTTCATCTGAGGTCCTGGCGAAGTGCTGAGAACAAGACCCTAAGAATAATCTCATGCTGGCTGTTGTCTGGCTAACCAAAGACATAGAATCTCAACAACGAAGCTTCCGCACAACATTTCGAAGGATCGCTGTAGTTTCAGGGACAGTTTGAAGGTCTGATGCCAGTGGATTGAGTTCGGTCAGTGTGAGAACCAGGAATTGCTGAGGTTAGAATCGGGTTGCGGCTTAACCTTGCGTAGGAAATTCCCGAGATTTGGAGAGCCAAGCCCGGCGTCGGAGAGTTTCCGACCGTCAACCTGGCTTATCCTGCAGTGAGCTCAACGGCCCGAATGAGTATGTCGAGAGAGAAACGAGCGCTGGACCGAGATGCGTCCAAAGATGGGATGCCGGATGAAAAGCGGCCGCGGCCTCAGCTTGCCAGGTGCGTGCGTCGGTGTTTCGGTGCTTGCGTGCTCGGCATCCAATTGTGCCTGTGTGTTGATTTTGGTGAATTCACACTGTTGTTGTGACTGGTGTGCGCAGTGTTATCGTGGAGGCCGTGAAAATGGACAGCCTGCAAAAGCTGTGCTCCACTCTTGAGCCTCTTCTTCGTCGAGTGGTGAGCTTTTTATCCATCCATTGTGAAATAGTCAAGGAAGGAGTCGGTGTCTTTCTGTTTCAGCTTCGGTAATAGGGTTGCCAAAGAAACTCACCTCTTTGTGCAAGTATTTGGAGCCCGTGTAAGCTCTTTAATTAAAACCCCTGTATTCGTAGAGTGTGCTTCATGAACTGGAGAACGCTACTGGCATCAATTTTGATACCCGCCTCGTGGGAATGAACTAGTTTTAAGATGTTAATAGATCTGTTTGTCGAATCAAGAATCCACTTCAAGTGTAGGCATGGCTGTTCTGTGGTCATTCCGAGTCTCTCTATGGTTTGGGTAGTGCGACATTTTCTAGATTTCAAATTTCTTTGTGCAATTCTGAACCCGGACCTGAGCTTCCTCTCTAGCGAGACCCTGCAGCTGAAGGGAAGGGTTTGTATATTTGATAGTTCATTTATAAAACAAGTTAAACGGTTGTGTGTTCCAATAATGCAGGTTGGAGAGGAGGTCGAGCGTGCACTTGCTAAGTTTGCTCCTCCGAAAGTGGGAGTGAGGTATGCTACTGGATTTGTCATGTTGATCTTTCATATCTATCCCAAACCTTTCGGTGCACCAATTTTCCAGTGAAGTCAATTGATATATGCCGGACAGGTTTTGAATTTGATTTTGAGCGGAGACGTTTGGTGTTTTCTTCAACTTTGGTCTCTTCTGCAGGTCCTCCCCGAAAAGGATACAAGGTCCAGACCAACAAAATCTACGCCTCCAATTCAGGAATAAGTTAGCGCTTCCTCTGTTCACCGGAAGTAAAGTGGAGGGGGAGCAGGGGTCCGCCATTCACGTGGTGTTACAGCATGCGGGCACCGGCCAAGTTGTGACCACGGGACCCGAAGCCTCCGCCAAGCTGGACATTGTGGTGTTGGAAGGCGATTTCACAGCCGAGGATGAGGATAATTGGAGTCAGGAGGAATTCGAGAACTTTGAGGTCCGTGAGCGCGACGGGAAGCGACCTCTTCTGACCGGAGATCTTAGTGTGGCACTGAAGGACGGTGTGGGCACCTTGGGCGAGTTGACATTCACAGATAACTCGAGTTGGATCCGCAGTCGCAAGTTCCGTCTGGGCGTGAAGATTTCTTCCGGGTTTTGTGAGGGCATGAGAATTCGGGAAGCCAAGACGGAGGCCTTCACTGTGAAGGATCATCGTGGAGAACGTATGGTTTCCATTTCTTCTGCACCTCGAGAAGCTCCTCCTTTTTTGCGTTTGTATTGTTTTCGTCACACGGTGATTTTGTTGTTGTATCCCTGGGATTGGTCCCATCTTAAATGTCAGAATTGCTCCCTATTTTGTGACGAAATTATCTGGAGGTGTGAGGAGATTCTGTTTGTTTGCGGTTCTTCCTGTGTTTCTGATCCGTCGTTGTCGTTCGTGTGTCCAGTTTACAAGAAGCACTACCCTCCTGCCTTGATTGATGAGGTTTGGCGCCTGGACAAGATAGGGAAAGATGGAGCTTTCCACAAGCGTCTCAATAGTGCTCATATAATGACAGTGGAGGATTTTCTGCGCTTGGTGGTCATGGATCCTCAAAGGCTCCGTAATGTAAGCTTGACTTCGCGATTCTAGTGAACTGTATTGTCATCATCACCGTCCTTTTGGTTCGTGAACAGTGAATGTCACTGGAGCGCTGCGGTCGTGTTTTGTTTTGGGGAAGATGCCCGATCCAGTCTGAGACGCTGTGTGTGGTTTGTTTTCTGTTCAGATCTTGGGAAATGGAATGTCCAACAAGATGTGGGAGGGCACCGTGGAGCACGCCAAGACTTGCGTTTTGAGTGGGAAGTTGCATGTGTACTACGCCGACGAGAAGCAAAATATTGGCGTCATATTCAACAACATATTCCAGCTGATGGGTCTGATCGCTGATGGATCGTATATGTCAGTGGATTCCCTCTCTGACAGCGAGAAGGTTCGTAGGAAACTCATCCAGCGTTGACATCTGATGTTTGCGTATTTTTAGCATACTTTCACGTGGATACACTACTTTTCCTTGGCACTTGTTAGATCCCCCTTTTCTCCAGAAATTTTCTTTTTCCGGAGGGTTTCGCATTGAATTCGTTTTGGGAACTGTATGTGGTGCTGAACGGATGTATCTGACTTGGTGCATCCAGGTGTATGTGGACAAACTTGTAAAAGTGGCCTACGAGAATTGGGAGAATGTGGTGGAGTACGACGGGGAGGCATTGATCGGGGTGAAGACGTATCAAGCCAAAGGGTTCGATATCCGAACCGAGGATCCTCTGGGAGGGGGTCGCAATATGTCCAATATTCACTCGCAAGGTCCGAGTCTGAACCATCAGCAGGCATACAGACATGCCAATTACTTTTAGAGGGAGGGATACTCTTAATGTCGATTGTGTGAGTTTCACTTTCCCAGATAGAAAAGCATGTGAATGGTGGGAAAGTAAGGAAAATGTTCTGGAGCTTACGGCTTCCCTTTCTTGAGGGGCTACCATGACGGAGTGGTGTATTCCCTGCGAGTCAGCCCACGGCCCACAGGGGTTTCAGAATCCTGTTGAGAGCTTTCAGGTATAGCCTGGCCAATGTTGTACATGCACATTTAGTCACTGGCAGGAGAGAGTTGACTGCAGTTTTGTTAGTTACTTCCACGGCCATCCATTCGTGTACCATAGAGAAATCATTCCACTTTGTGCTCGTGCTGGGTCCTTGCACTGGCTCAGTACTCGTGCTTGCTATTTTTTTCCCATCCAATCAATAGAAGAGTCGGTCTATTCTGGACAGCTCCTGTTCACTGTAGCTCTGTTGTGTTGCAATCTTGTTTTTCCTTCTTTCATGTTCTTCTTTGAAGGCGGTTTTATCGCACAGGCTGGTTTCCGTAACGCTTGTAGCTTCTCGTGTAGTGTAGCTTTTCTGTCCAGTTTGTGGTAATGATATGATTCTCAACCAATGAGTAGCGTGAGTGGTTTTCATTTCGTTTTATTGGAAGACTCAGCTGCCTGAGTTCTAACAATGGAACACCTTTGCTGGGTGGAGTGCTGTTCAGATGACCTCCAGTTTGTGTTCTGTGGAATGAACATGCACCAGGGGTACATTTGAGAGGGGTTTTCACCTTTGCTCAGTCTGCATGAGTCCCGTCCTTTGCACTGGAATCAATGCTTATTTCAGTGCAAGAGGGCCAATTCCAAGTCGCATTCCAGTTTGGATGTGTATTTGTTTACCTGATTCGTTGCATATCTCGCCAACCATGCAGGTAGTGCAGGGAGTGGAGGAGGACCAGGGTCTCTTTCATATGCACAGGAACCGCTAGCTTCCCGTGCACCCCGGTCTTTTTCGGGTCCTGTTAGTCAGCTGCCGGATAACCATTCCATCACGGGGCCTACACTGCAAATGAACAGCAGCATGGAGGCTCGGCATCAGCAACCTGTGTTAGGTACTCCACCCGAGAATCTGCTGCTGGGAGGTCATGCAGGGCTGACTGGCTTAGCCCTGGGCCCCCCTCAAAGCGCCTCCAGCTCTGGCATGACTGCACTGCCTTTGGCTAATGACACCTCGGGCGAGAATGACTGGCAGCGACGCGATTTGAGGAAGCAGGAGAGCTTCGGCAGGCTGTTTGCTGGCACGGGCACTGGTGCGTTTCCGGACGATGTGACGGAAGAGGAGCTTCGTGCGCGAAGCCTGGAGCTTTTAGAGAATGAGGATATGCATACCCAGATTCAGCAACTGCTGCGCATGTATAATGGACAGGCGGGGGACATTCCATTTAGCCCATACGGTCCTATTCCTGGAGACGATGCTTTTCCATTTGTTGGTTTACCCGGTGATGAAGCTGTCGGGGAGCATAAACCTCCCCGTGCCAATGGCAAGGCGTATGTTGGGTGGTTGAAGCTGAAGGCTGCTTTGCATTGGGGTATTTTCATTCGGAAACGTGCTGCAGCGCGGCGGGCTCAGTTGGAAGAGGTTGATGAGGAGTCATGACATCCACGAAGCATTGGGGTTGTAGTTGGTAGGACTGATTCTTTTTATTTCTCCTGTCTCGCCTGGAGCCATTTTCTCAAGGCATTGGTCCTCAGGAAAGTGCACCCGTGCAAGGCTACGACACTGTTAATTGCTGGAGATTCCTGTGAGGGCTATTGGCTGTATATACTCAAAGTTCTATACCGGATCAGATCTCTCCCTGTTTTTCCCGCTCCTGTAAAGACATTTACTCCGCAGCCATGGTTTGTTATGAGATTTATGGGGAGGGACACGCACTCGTTTATTTAGTTAATTTTTAATGGTATGGGAATCCGCGTGTGTGGTTTGCTATGATCGATGCACTTATCAGTTCCATGCTTTTTATTATTATTTATGTGCTTGAAGATATTTGGTTTTGGAGCTTCCTTTGTTCTATCGATCACTATATGGCGTTTCTCCCTCTTTTTATTGGGCTGGATCAAGTTTTATGCAAGGGGTACGATTATTTTTTTCTCACTCTGCAGGATTCTCATATGCAATGAGTGCTTGTGATGTGGAAGAGTGCTGGTGATCTTCAGACCTGCTTAATTTCGAGTTGTTTTGATGCGGGTTGCTTCCATGTCTGATGAAGTTAAATTAATTCGTCCTCCCCCCGTCCTGTAATACTCGTTCCTTTTGTTTTTTCATTTGTCGTGAATTACTTGCCCCTTATTCTGCAGACCTGATTGTAAGGTTCTTGATTTCTTTTTCGTTTTGATGTTAGCTAATGAAATGATGCATAAGAATGTTTACATTATTTACATTACAAGTAAAGAATAATTTGAAAATTGAATTTTTTGATGCAATTTGAAATTGATTGAGTCATTGAAAAGACATTTAACTTTTCATTGAATTTATTAAATTCCAAGCTGTTTTTTGGAGGTCTAAAGATACGGAGAGATTAAAGTAATTGTGTAGGAAGTGATTTTTTTTAAAAGTAGCTTATATTTATTTATTTATATGTAGCACTTTGTAACTATTGTAACCTTCTACTTTTTAATTATTCTTTGATTGCAGTTAACCCCTAAAGTCTCAAGGTCTTTCTTCCATCAAAATTCATTCAAAATTGTTATTTCTATTGTAAAGAGAAAAAACTTAAATTTTTTTTTCTACATTTAACCGTAAGATTATGTACTACACTAGTATAGGAATGTGTGGAAAACATTTCAAGAATTTTGACCTTCTAGATTGTAAGATATTTGCATTTAAAGTGATGAATTCAAGATTTTTTTAAGAAGACTAGTGGTTGGCGCTTGCTATGCTATGCATTCATCATTAGAATTTTATAAAAAAATTTATGTATTAGATTGAATGCAAAACAAAAATTTCAATAAATTTTCAAATAAAAATGACTAAAATCTTTCTATAATTTTTTTTATAAGTAAGCATATATTGAAATGTACAATAGAAATTTATTGAATGGTGAATGAAATTTGTACAATGGTAAATACTATAAAAGATACACATATATTATTTCTATAATACGACCTTGTGTAAAAAGTGATATTACAGAAGTGATTGCAAACTGCTACTCTATTTTTGTAATATCACATTGTGTGAAAATACAATTTCTATGTATGCATGATTGAAAATATTTTTATAAAATATTTAAAATAATTATTTCAAAGACTTATTGAAATCATTATCATGCATTCTATTCAAATATATCAAAATTTTACTAATATGTGATACAATGAATGTGTAGCATAGCAAGCACAAGCCCCTAGTATTAATGGTAGCATTTGTGATATTATAGAGGGAGTTATGATTTTAGTAGTATGATGTTTAAATTGCCCCAAAACTAAGATTGTCTATAACTTTCTCATCACTAGTCCAAATGGATTTATCAAAGCTTTAGATGTAGACAAAAATATAATCTTTGAAGAAAAAAGTAAAAAGTAAAAAATTTCAACCTTTTTTTTATGATTTTTTTGGGTTGCCCCTCAAGTTGCTTTTTGGATTCATGGTGGGATAACTTTTGTTTTGGGGCATTGATTGAAATAAAAATTATAATCCTACAAAGCTAATCTAATTTTCTATCTTCAAAAAAAGTTTCAAAAAATAATGTCAAAAATTGAGATCACACGAGCCTACCCAATATCTCAAGAGTCCCCTATAGGGACTTTGGGACTTTAGGGATTAATAGCCTTGTTTGCTTATTATGCAATTAAGAGGGCACATTACAGATTTATTGTAGAATCATTTGATTGTAACCTTCATTAAAAAATTGTTGCCAAATCTTAAATACTTTCATTGCCACTAAAAATGACTAAGGTAGTATGGCCTTAAAGCGACCATTTACTAGTTGGGCACCCTTTTTCGAAGGATTTTATGAATAGAAATATTTTTGGACCTTTTTTCAGAGAAAGAAAAATGGATGCAGAACGTCACACAAGTGGTTTCATATTTTTTGAACCATTTTTGAATTACTTATGAATTTTCAAAAAACCCTTTTGTAGGCACCTATTTGTCACCCTAGGTCTTCCAAAATCCAACCACTTGCAACTTCTAAAGTAATTTCAGTAAATGAAGACCAACAATTGGCTCTTGCAATAAATAATGCTTTTCTCTCGATTCTCTCAATGGCTTGAGAGGTGCAATTAAAGACCACCACTATCTATTTTAGACCTAAATATAGGGACAATTTGAAGAGGCCACTCGCTTTAAGAGCAGACTACCTCAATGTTATAGAATGGAAGCATGACTATACTTTACAAAGTATTCAAATAGTGAAAAAAAATCTCATTTTATTATTTAAACCCCTAAAGGACAAATAAGTTCTATAAATTTTTTTGAATAAATGAAAGTGAAAATTTCACCAAAGATGTGCTTCTGTATTAGCTTTTTTTAAATATATTTTTTCCAATCAGATGCCTAGGTCAAAAATTATGGGGCTTGAATGTTTAGAAGTAGCTTGGATAGCATGTTAGTAGAAATGACAAGGAATCAAGTAGGAAGTCAAGCAAACTCTAATTTTTTTCCCATTAACATCAAAAACTTATAGCTTGTAATTTATGATTTGAATGGCTTGAGATTTTTTCCACACATTGTCACAATAGTGTAGGGAAATAATGTGTGGTTGAAAATGATTATTTTTCCAAACTTTCACTCAATGCACTAAAGTCTTTCGTTGGTTTTTGAAATTTTGGGCAAGTTCCTATTAGGATTGCAATTGTGTGAGTAGTGAGTGGTAAATTTTTTTCTCAATGTTCAAAGACTCACGGCCCCTTTTAGGACTCAATTTTTCCTTAATATAACCATTTACATATCCCTAGGTTGTTGTACCTCCTACCACCTCACGTGTATAAAGAGCTTTGCTTCTCATCTCTTCAAACATAAAGGTAAATGAAATTCAAAGTTCAATTGTTGAATGTTGTGAATTACTTCGAATATAGTGCATTTTTTAAAAATAAAATTCTAAAGTGCATAATCTACTTTGAAAACTTTCATTAATTAAGTTTTTGGCATCAATTTGCTGACTATCCCCTACGAATATGGTATGTGGTTGTGGATTCAAACCCCATTGGCAACCTTGCCTATACAGTGGCGGCTAATGTGGTAGTCTTGCCTGTGTAGTGGGCCTACATGGCAAATTTTTGAATAATAATAATATTTTGAATCTAAATAAATTAAGAAATAAAATCAACAAAGAAATGTTGATTATTGTTTAAATCAAAACGTCCTAACTGATTGAAATTACCAACATACATAAGTTGTAAATCATGTTGAAACAAATATTTTTTTTCTTGTAGTGCATTTTTGTCCCCCTATTCCAATTCAATAATACTAACCTCTATCTTGTATCTAATCTCTTCCTAAAGCTACCATGTGATTGGTCAAACTAAATTTTGTCTCTAATCCTATCTTTGTTTGAACAAGACTTTATACTTCAATTAAATTTTTGAGTCCTCACATCCTTGTGCTCCTCACACTTCTATTTCTCTTCCAATGACCCTTCTTTGGTTCTAGATCTCTAACTCCTTTCTTGAGTTGTTGCAAGGATTTGACTTGAGCTTTGTAACCTTCTACTCTAGTATTAGATTTCTCTCTTCTAGTGCACTTCTTAAGCTAATTGTATTTATTTTAAAGAAACAACTTGCTAGAATATATACCCCAATTTTCCCTTCCAAGTGGATTTCCAAAAAAATTGGACCTTGGCCTTCAAAAATCTAGCATTAGTCCTTCCAAAATTTGGTTTGACTTTATTGAATTTGGGCCTATGGCTTTTAAATTTTAGCCTAGGCCACTCAAGCTCTTAGGCTCGGGCTAGCTAGCGTCTCAGAGCTTTGAGCCTTTGCTAGGGCTTGAGGCTTCAATTGGTTGATTAGGCCTTAGGCTCTAGCCTCTACTAAGGCCTTGGGGCTCTAGCTATCACTAAGGCCTCAAGGCTTTAGTTGCTAATTGGGCCTTAGGGTTCATTTTAAAAATAACAACAATTATTGACTATTTTAGTTATTGATCATCCTTGATTTTAAATTGAGTGACCCAATTGTAACTTCACATTCTTGGGATATTTGAAAATTAACAACAAACCTACAAGGTGGATATTTGAAAACTAATTGATCCTTACAACCAACAATTTGAAACTAATTTTGGCCCAATCACTACAAGAGAATGGCGTCCTATATGACAAAAAATTGATAGGGATTTGTTCAAATCAATAAATGAGCTTCTTGACCCTACAATTTCTGTTGATTTGAACATTTCCTTCATTTTCATGTCTACTTAGAGAATCAACTACTGCCTTCTCTTTCTACTTTTAGATTTAGTTGTCAATGCATGTAAATTCTCTTTCGTTTTCCATCCACAAAGCACAAAGAAGTCTCACTTGTAAGGTTGCGACTACATTGCAACACTTTTCCTTACATTCATTACATGAAATTTGAGGCCTCAATATGGCCGTTTTAGTTGCGTTTCAATGGGCGTTCCCTTGATTAGTAGTCTAAGTTCCTCGTTCACAAGTTCACTGTGGACGTAGTAACAACTTGAATGTGATTGGTGATGTCTTGGTTGGGTTTGCCACATTGGGACATTCTCGCCAATTATACAATAATTATAGTGATTTAGAAGATAGTGCGCCGTCATTAGTAATGTTGCTATCTTAATTAGAAGCCTAAATGAGTGGCAGATGGAAGTGAGTCTAGAGCCTGCCACAATGTCTTCAATTTAATGTGGATGGCACAAGCTAATGTATACAGGCGACACTAGTGGTGGAAGTGTGTTGCTAAATTGGATTAAAATATGTGAGAGTATTTTTGCATTGCTAGTACTTGTGTTCATGATTGATAGGATGAAAATTTTTCAATATAGAGCTGTGTTCATGTATTTGTAAGGTCCACAGAAAAACAAGTGTACCATAGAGTGGAAAGTGCAAATCCTCAGTACAAGCAAAGGACGATGGCTACAATGTACATGGCTCTGAAAAAATGTTAGTTTGTAACCATAATTGTAGAGTTAGAATAGAAAGTCAAGAGTTGTTGATGATTTTGTGAATTTAGTGAAGATGCAATGTCGTACAAATTGAAGAAGCACAATTTTGCTTCTATTGCAACAAGGACGTTCTGTTCCAGAAATTCCATGCAGCTTATTTTCGAGAATGTTTGTAGATGAAGATATGAATTTAGCTAAGGTACCATTTCCGCTCAAACTTCATGTAGGTAGTCCATTGAATTGTGCTGCCGCCACATTTGTATATGGTTGTCACTCACTGTCATGACAAATGACATTCACTGAAGTTGTGTGGAAGTTTCATGTGTGTAGTTCGGAGTAGACTTTGTAGAAGTCATGTAGTCCGGAAGATTGCAACTTATTTGACATTTTTTTAGAGGGGGTTGTAATGACGACAACATACTTGTAGTTAGGGAGGATTCATTTATTTTCTTCCTTTAGAGAGACGGGTATTGCACTTTTGAGTGCATAAATGACCTAAAGTTTTCAAGTTCTGAAGCAGTAGTTGCTAGTTTTTTTAATCACTATCTGCATTGATGATTTCCGTCAATCCATAGAACTCCTCATTGCATGTCTGGGGAAGTTCAGTAGGACCTGAAAGTGGTTGACAAGCTTTGCATAGTTTGTTGTACTAACAACCTCTTCATATTAATCTGTACAAATAGTTGACGAGTATCGAAATTGAATTTCATTGTGAAGATGTGCAGTGTACTATAATATGAAGTGAGAGTGTAGTTTTTCCCAATATGTCTTTCAGTTCCATTGGTGACAGAGCAGTACTTCTTTGCAACAATATTTTTCAGTATGTCTCCATGTCTGATGAGTAGTAGGACGTGTGGAATTGCAGGAACTGTGATATGTAAACTGCCGTGAGTCAAGAGCTACAGATGAACTTGCTGAATGCTAATATAGATAGCCACACTACTGGAATGGAGAAGAAAGGTGCAGTCAATAGAAGTAAGGGTTTTTTGTAGTGACAGAGACAAAAATAGAAGCGGACAATCGGCTCTAATTTGTCAATTTCTCGTGGACCAAAGTTCTCAATCAATCGCACTACCTTGCAACCGTCATGCATGCTCTTCAATTATGGCATCGTCAAAGTCTGAGGGTATGTACAAGTTATGAGCTGAGATTCTTAGACGATATAAAGCACTCATATTTAGGGGCCAACCGTTGCACGAACAACCCTCAAAATTTGAGTTTCTGAAGAGAAGAGAAGATGGACAATGTCATTCAGACTTGTAGGTTGATGGGTCTCTGTACATACCCCATCGACCCAACAACAAATTCGCATCCTCGATTTTCTTCATTACAACAATTATTTTAATTTATTGAAGATAGCAAGTATGGTTTACTTGGCTATATCAAAAACGTTGAAAGTGGATGTGGAAGTACGGCAAAGCAAGTTCGACAGCAGAATGTGACCTTGTCATTACTCAGAGAATGAGTGAATGACTTGCTACGAAGTTGTGATGAAGCTGAAAAGACATCGGAGACAACATTTGATAAGTATGTCAATCAGTCCATCATTGTAGCAGACTGAAGTCATTGCTTGGAAGCTACAACAGGAATTGAATTCCATGAGGCAAGAGTATAATCGATCAGTACATTCAATTAAGGAATGTCATTAACAACAATTGCTCCACGTGCACAATGCATTAGAAGCAGCAACGGAGGAAAATTACAAACTACAGCTGAAGATGGATAAAATGAAGAAGACGCCGTTTGGTGTTCGATGTCAAGTGTGGCCTCGACGAGACTTACACACCCTCTTACAACAAGATGGCCATGCCCGGGCAACAATGCAACTAAATAGACAAGTCATTGCTTCGAGAATGACAAATAGAATTTAAGCTACTAATGCTCGTAGTTTCAAAAAGAAGCGACTCTGTGGTGATTTTGTAGAGCAAGTGCAGACATGAAAAATAATGGCATCTCTGTTAACAAAAACCAAAGTTGACAACATCATTGTATTCCCACAACTCAGTTCCTCCACTACAAAAATGACGAATGAATACCTACAGAAGATTGGAGAAAGGGTTGGGCCACATGCCATTCTTGAAACATGTGATGGCACAGGAATAACCCAAAGGGGCTACAAAGCAATTTTCAAAAACTTTCAATTAAGTGCAAAGTACACTACTCAAAGACTCGGAGGGTGTAGTGAGCGGTAGCAATAGAAAACTATGTGCAAACAAATGATAGGGTATTTAAAAAACTTTTGGGGCAAAAATTATAATTTGATTTTTTATACTATAGGGTACTTCAAATGCCATGCTATGTATTGTAACTACTATAGGGTATAGGAAAATAGGGTCAATTAGGAAAAAATAGTCCTAAAATACCCCCCATTCTATTAATTTTTTGGACCAAAAGTATTGAATGTTATTACCTTGTGAGTGGCATATGCAAGTATTCTAGAATTTCATAGGCTTTAATTTTAGGCTTTAATTTCACAGTCTGTAAAGTAGACTTGTCTGGCTTTAGGTGGCTGCTTTTGAATTTTGGAATGAGCGGGATTAGAACTTCAGATTCCAATCCCTATATTCACTGACTCTATTCAATTTTGTCCAGTGACCGTTCTGTTTAGTTACAGATTCCGGTGTAGGGTTTGCATTCATGTGCCTTCTGTGTCCATCTGAGTTTACCTTAGGGTTTAGGCTTTGGTTGTTCTTTTGATCAACAATTGAATGTTTGGGACTTTGGGTTGTTCCATTGAGTCGCAGATTCTAGTGTAGGATTGGCATCCAGGTGCCTTCTATGTCCATTTGAATTTACTTTCACTTTAGGATTTAGGCTTAGGTTGCTCTTTTGATCAACAATCAAATGTTTGGGTGGTTCCTTTGAGTTACAGATTCCAATGTAGGATTGGCATCCAAGTGCCTTCTATGTCCATTTAAGTTTACTTTCACTTTAGGGTTTAGACTTGGGTTGCTCTTTTGATCAACAATCGAATGTTTGGCTTTGGGTTCAGGGTTTGCTATAGGATTTGTTGTCCGCCCGGACCTTCTTTGTCATTGTTAGCACTACTAGAAAATTTCGTTTTTCTGTTGTTTTGGTCGCGTTGATCCGGTCAAAATCTGACAGAAATCTGTTGGTTTCAACAGATTTCTGTCAGATTTTGAACGGATCAACGCGACCAAAACAATAGAAAAATGAAATTTTCTAGTAGTGTAGGGTTGCGGTTTAGGGTGTTCATTGCTTGCTGGAGGATTTAGAGGCAAGGTCTGCTTCCCACTTCCGGTTTAGGGCTCTTCTTTTTTCAGCGAAGTAAAGGATGATGGCGGGGAAAGTGAAGACCAAGTTGTTTTGCCTCACTGACGATAATGCACGTTTGGAGCTCCTGAGTCCCTTCTTCTGTAAAGCTAGCGACACTTACGTGGAATTGTGGATCAGTCTAGAGGAGTGCGGGTGTGTGAATTGGCCATTTCAGTTTTGGAATTTTGAGGACGAATGTCGGATTGGGAAGATGTTCAAGGACACTTACTCTGTCACGGAACGGGTTTATGTCACCCCGGTGTTGGAGGAGGTCACGGGATGACCTCGAAAGAGATGTCATCAAGACATTGGTCGCGAAACCAATAGCAATGACTTCATTGCCGATCAAACATTGGATTTACTCAAATTGGGCTTTCCGGATGCTCAAGATTTCGATGTTGGTGCCAACCCGACACTGTAAGAGGAGGCCGTGGGTTTGGATAGGGACCATGAAGATCTTCAAGACGATAACTCTCCTTCAATCTGAACTCCTCCCTAGTGACATCCTTGAGAAGTACAAAAGTGCTGCTGCTAAGCTTTAGAGGGAACTGTAGGAGATGGATTTTACTGACCACCTTTGGAAGTTGAAAACGTATGATCATCATGGCATGGCAGTGGTGAAGATCTTCTGCGGGGAGTGCAACAAGAAAAGTGGAGGTATAAGTGGTGATTACACCCGCTATGGTATACTAAACTTGTTCACAAATTTTTAAAAATCGCATTTACATTCAGCTTTTCACATCAAGTCCAACAAACTTGTCATTTACACACCAGTAGACCATAGGCGTCTCGTGGAGGAAGGTGTGAGTATTTTCCAAAGTGTGAATGACTCCACCTCATCCGATAATCCTCCTTTTGTTGTAGTAGGAGATGTGGGGCCTCCCAGCTCAAGTCCTTTTGGTTCAAGGTCCGTTGCAAAATTGATGGAGAGTTGATGTACCTATGTCCGCAGTAGGAAAACCTCTGAGCTGATTTAGAGAATCACATCAATGGGCTCATGCACACCAAGTGCATAGAAGACCGTGCTACGGCTAATATTTCCTCCAATAGTTCAAGTGCGCTCAGCTCTGGAAAATGGGGAAGACTTGCCGTAAGGACGAGATTGACCATTGGAAACCACCGAGACCTGCATTCTTGGTTTAGCAGTTCGGGCAATGCCAATTCTGATGCAATTGAATTTTCGTCAGGTATGTACTCTAATTCCATTTTTTCCTTATTGTGTTGGGGATTAAGAAAAAAAACCACCGAATATGTTGGGAAGTGCTACAGGGTGGATTCATTACTCAACAATCTTAAGCCTGGATCAATGTGGCTAGCTGAGCCTAGCACAACTACAGAATTTGTATTCAAAGGCCAAATTGTCACTGTTAGGGATTGCTTCCATCATGTACATTGTAAACGCGTTCGTAGCACACGAGAAACATTTACAAACTTTACTTGTTGTAATTATAGAGAGATTGAGCAGGCCATTGATTTTAGACTTAGGGTGCTTAGGGAAGGCCGTGCTTTTGTTAAGCACGGCTCTAGGGATACACAGTGTGGAAGAAGGATAGACTTCTTGTCATCCCTTGAGCTGGCTGCACAGTCTAGAACATTGGCGAGAAAATACTGTCAAGAAAAGGCTAGGCATTGGCTCATGAAGTCAAAGGTTGCACAATTAAAAGTTAGTTACTATGGTCTAAAATTGAGTGCTATAGAAAGCTTTAATCGAAAGGATGTCCTCTCTTTTTGTAACAACATCTTGGCGGCTCATAGAACCAACGCCTTCGAGGGAAAGCCTGCTTTGTGGGATTTCCTTAGGGACGTCACCACAAATCTGAATCATGTGAGGCAGGGTCACAGGTTTTCAAAAAACACGAAATCATTTGCACAAGCTATGAGGATCTATAGAGGCAAGCAAATGTGTAATTTATTTGCCTTAAATGTTGCTGGTCCGTCCTATGATTGTACTAAACGGAAAAACAAGAAAGGGACTCAGTTCATTGCGAGGGAGCATTCTGTGTTGTTCGCTGTTGTGGCTCAAATTTACAAGGAGGCCAAAAAGTGTTATGTAGTGGAAGGACCTGTACCAGTCATCTTAGTTGAAGATGAAACAAAAGTGAAGGCGCATATATCTTGGGACGCTCGATCTGATGGATTGGTGGGATTTTGTGGACAAAAAGAGAATCATGTGTACATCTCTACTTTTAGGGCACATGTAGGGAGTGGCAAAGTTGGATACTCTTCCATATTTGATTCTTTCCGGTTGAAATGAAAAGGGAAGTTTTGCCCAGGTTATCATGGTCAATCTTTTGCATGATAAGCTGCCCAAACTTGTTCTTGTTGTGTCTTGCACTTGCAATTGTTTTAATTCAAATTGGGTTCGCAATCAATAGAAAACTATTGACAAGCTTTGAGAAGATAGTTGTGGGCCGGTTGTTGGACCTATTGTAGGGCATTCTTCAAACGGGGACTCTAGGAGACGGCAACTCATGCTTCAAGACTACCATAGTAAGGTAGGATCCAGGTATGAACTTCCATGGGAAAGGTGGTCTTTATCTTGTCAATGGCGTGGAGAAAATAAAATAAAAGGCTTGCATGATCAAGATTTCATCCATAATGGAAAAAAATTGATCAACCCTCTTGATAGTGCTGTGAAAAACCTACAACTAGGGGCTGATGTTTGTTACCTAGATCATCTTGGTCAAGTTTATCAAAAGTTTGCAATTGATGAGCACGGTCTTAGAAAGGAAGATGCAGAGCGGACTGACAAGCAAAACTGGACTAGTACTCAATGCATTTGTACAAAGAAGGCTAGGATTTGCTTGCAGGAACTTAAAAGTGGTAGGGATGCACATCAGGAGAGAATTTTGGAGACTGAGTTGTATTTGTCCATATGTGCTGATTATATTGACATTTTTTTCTCTATCTTTTTGACTTTGAGGGCACTAGAAGAAATCGGGGGGGGTTTGCGACTGCAGTTAACAACTGGTTTTAAAGTTGCAAAGGACATTTGTGATTAGGTGATAATTTGGAGCTTGTAATCATAGTGGACAAGTTGTACGAGTTGCAAAAGAGTAGTAAGTGCACGTCATATCGGACGATTTTCTGTGAAACTTCATCCTGCATATCTTTTGACGAGATACGCATTATCGTGTGAAACTAATGAATTCAATGACCACTGCTCAACTACTTTTTTACAATTAATGTACTTGGCTTAAATTTGAACTTTGCGATTCTTTTCAACTATAATGTGTGATGGTATGCAACCTATGTGCGACTAGTATGCTACTAATTTGCAACCTATAAATAATTTATTTATAACGTATATGCAACTAGTGTGTGACTCATTTTGCAACTACTATGCAACTAATTTTGCAATCTACATCCAACTAGTATGCAACTCATTTTTCAATCTACATCCAACTAGTATGCAACTCATTTTACAACCTGAATGCAACTAATATCCAACCATGGTGTTTTAGAACCCTACGTGCGGCAAAAAAAGTAATACATGTAATACATCCTAAAATTTAATTTTTTTTTTCAAAAAAAATTATGAATAGATTGTGCTACTTTAAAAGTTTATGTTTTGAATTATTGATATTTTTTTATGCTAATAGTAATTAGTTATAAATTTTTAAGGAAAAAAGATACACTGTAAAGCTGAAAATAACTTTCACACCCCTATATTATATAAGAAAAAAATTTTGAAAAATGAAAAAAAAATTCTATAGAATAGATTTCTATTGAAAGTTTATTTTAGTTGAATATTGATGCAATAGTCATCATCATATTATCTCTATAAATATTTTAGTTGAAAAAGATGCCATTTTAGTTCATTTTTTAACCTTTTCTAGACAATATATCTTATGTTATTTGGAATTGAAATTTTTGTCAATAGAAACCTTTAGTCATTGTTAAACAAAGGTCAAAATTGTAGGATGAAATTATAGTTTATTCCAAAGTAAATAGGGGGTCAAAAAATCACTTCGCCGCACGTGGGTACCTAAAATGTAATGAGAGTGTCCTCCTCGTATATCCACAACTAACATCCAACTCTTTTTACAACTTGCATGCAACTAATATCCAACTCATTGGGCAACCTATATGCATCCAGTATACAACTAGTGTACAACTCAATTTGCAACCTACATGCAACTTACATGCAACTTACATACAACTTACATGCAACCTACATGCAACCCCTTTTGCAACCTATATGAAACTAGTAGACAACTCCTTCTAAACCTACTTGCAACTACTATGCAACTCATTTTGCAACTCTTTTACAACTCATTTTGTAACTCTTTTGTAACTCATTTTGTAACTCTTTTGTAACTCATTTTGTAACTCATTTTGCAACTCTTTTGCAACTCATTTTACAACTCTTTTGCAACTCATTTTACAATTCTTTTTACAACCTATATGCAACTACTTCTCAACATTTATATATTCTTATTATTATTTTGCAACACAAGTGCAACTCATATGCAACTATTGTACAACTAACTCTCAATTTTTTATATATTCCACATGCAACTAGTATGCAACTACTTTTACCATTGATTTAGTACATAACTACTATGCAACTAATTTCTACCATTTGCAACCTATATGCAATTAAGGGAATGACTAGTTAACTACATGATTAGTTTGTAACTTAACTACTACAAGCCAATAGAGAGATAGAGACAATCATTTTTCACATAAGGCAATAAAAAACATAATAGAGATAGAGACAATCATTGTTCACACAAAACAATACAAAACCCATATATTATATAAGTATATACATTGTTAGTCCAAAAAACATAGTTACTAATTCACTTGTCATTATATGCAAGAACAACTATGAATCACTTATCCTATATGGTATTAGCTCCTACAACGTCCTTCAACTTTAATTGATCTCATGTTGGATTAGAACACATCAAGTCCACAAAATCACTTGGCGCTTATGCAATATTGAGCTTATACCACCCTCGTAGTATAGACTTTGTATAATGAAAAACTTCTCTTCTAATATCAGTGACATATCCAATTGCCACAACTTGCTCAGGTGTTGCTGGATTTAGAAGGGAAACGTGTTGGCCAATTGAAAATTGTAGTTGTTCATAATACAAAATAAAACATTAATGAACAAACATAAATTTATATAAATAAATATCTATACATCAACAATTTAGCATATAATATATAAACAATGAAATGTTGGGACTACCTTTGGAAATGCCACCTTTGATCTTCGTTTAGGTTGAACCTCGATTTGAACCCTCTTCCTCCTCAAGATCTCCTTCTTGACAAAAGTTTTTTGCAACATTTAACTACAATCATTATAAGTAATTTATCAATATCAAAAGTTACCAAAAAAAATTTAGCTTCAAATTGTTTACTTAGGTAGTTGTCCTCACCTCTTACTCCTTTCTCTTAACTACATTCTTGTACTAGGATTTTTTGAATTCTTCGGTGGTTTAGAAGTAGAGCCATCCAATATTAGTACATCACCGTTGGCTCTATCTTCGCTTTCACCTTCATCTTCACCTGATTCTTTGTCCTCACGACCCTTCTCCACACTTCCATCACCAAGGTAGGATTGCTGACCTCCTAACATCAAGGTAGAATTTGTAGGATTTACAACAATTTCAGGTGGTTCAATATGGTCAATAGGTTCTACATCAGAGCTTACAATGTTGCTCTCTAATGTAGGGTTGCTTGATATAGGATCTGATGGTATAGTGTTGCTCTTTGATGTAGGATCCGATGAATCAATGACCCCCTTCTTAGTAGACATTGGCTCATTCTCAATGGCCCTTGGCTCATTCTCAGTAGACATTGGCTTATGAATTTGGCCACTACTGTTCCCTTGTAAAAACTTCATCAACATCTCCAACATTGCTTCAACAACTTTTGTATTCCGCTCTGTAGTTGTAAATATTTCGACTTTGAACTTGTCTAATTCATTTTGTTTATTTTCCAATGCAATCATTTTAGCTTGAAATCCTGAGGACACAACCTTTTGACCACAAACAAACAATGGTTGTAATGGTTAATGTAATATACATAAAATTGTGACTACTACTAATCCTACAACTATTTTGCAACAATTAGACTTCTATTAATGATCTTTGCAACTACTATGCAACAAGTATACAACTACTTTTAATCCTTACAACTAGTTTGCAACTAATATGCAACTACTAGTAATCCTTGCAAATAATATACAACTAAAACTAATCCTTTTAACTACTATGCAACTAATGTACAACTACTACTAATCCTTTCAACTACTATGCAATTAATATTCAACTACTATTAACTTTTGCAACTACAAGGCAACAATAACCTTGCACATAATATATAACTACTACTAACCCTTTCAACTAATATGTAACAAATGTACAACAACTACTAATCCAATATCACCAACCTAATTGCTTTCAAATCTGACATTATAACCAGAAACGATGAGAATAGTTAAAAACAACCTTTAGGAACTCATGTACAACTTCACAACATGATCGATTAAGCAAATTTATATGCTTTAAAAAGAAAGAGTGCTGAATCTTCTCAAATTGTTTTGAATATCTACAATCTCTTGATCTAAAGTACAAATGACTGGAATCTCTCGTGAATTGTGAACTACATTCATTAGAACTTCTTCAATTAAGAATCAAATCTCTTTCATCATCATGATTGATACAAAACAAGAGACACTCCCTCTTTGAATTAATGACCTAGCTAAGATATCATTCTCTGCAAACAAATCAAGAGATCTACCAAAATGAAGAATTGAAGCCAAACAAGAAGAAAAGTAAATACTAGAGAGTCGGAATCTAAATTAGCACTCAATGTCAGTATGCAAAACTATGAGAAAAAGAGTCCAATAAATCCGGCCTACTTTTGATTTCTGCATCTAGAATCGAAGTTTGTTGATCCTCAAAACCCTCAAACCTAGCTAATTTAGTGTACATGAAATCTTTCTTCTCTCATAAATCATGAATGTACTACACTTAATCGATTGCAACGTCAATTCCTCAACCAAATTTTAGATATTCAATCATCACACATAATTGCAAAGTTTCTCGTTCCTCTTTAAATGAATGAGTGACCTTATTAGTTAGTTAAGCCATCTTCTTCTTGCATAATTAGATAGATCTACATAATTAAATGAATCTAGATAGAAGAGGAGTGAACAATGCGTTGCAGCTCAAGCCAAAAGAAAAATGGACATAAACAAAGCTACCACAACGGCTCTAGTAGTTGCCACCACTATCTTCTGTTGCCAACACCAACACAAACTAGGCACTGTCCACCAACTCCACCCCACCCGAAATAAATTTGATTTTTTACCACGTGAGTGAGAAGAAACAAACCAGAAAGTGATGTATATCACGTCTAGCAAAAGTGCACACCTAACAAAGATATAGACTGACACTACAACAATGGTAGTGTTTTATGACTGCAAAATTATGACTGAGGATGACTGGCGACTACTTGCAGTCATATTCTTGAAGGCCAACACTTTCGGGAGAAATATGACTACAAAATATGACTGCCAATTATATTTACGCCTTGTACTTCACAAGCGTATACTATACGACCATTAGGAATACCAAAGTACTTCATAGGGAACGTAGGAAACATGTTTGGAAACGTTGGGAACATGTTTGGGAACATTGAGTCATATTATCACTAATATTTTCATATAATAGTGATTTTGTTTTATTTTAGGCAATTCAAGAAAAATTTGGGCAATTCCAAAAAAATATAGAGAAGTCATTGTTTAAAATTTTGAAATCCTAGTCACCTACTTTTTTGGATTTTGAATCCTAGTCACTATTTTTTTAGGGTTTTGATACCCTAGCCGTCATTTTTTTAGGGTTTTGAAACCCTAGCCGCCACTTTTTAGGGTTTTGAAATCCTAGCCGTCACTTCTTGTGGCTCTTCTTCCTTACTTTTTATTGTCTCTTAGCTCTCACTTGTTGTTGCTTTTTGTTGCATCTTAACTCTTGTTTCTTGTTGCTCTCTAGTTCATGCTTCTTGTTTCTTATTGTTGCATTTAAATTCTTTCTTTTTCTTGCATTTGAACTCTTTCTTCTTTCTAGTTCTTGTTTTTTTGTTTCCTCTTATTTTGTAGTTCTTGCTTTTTATTTCTTTTTGTTGCATCTATACTCTCATTTCTTGTTGTTTCTTGTCATGTCTTAGTTGGTGCTTCTTGTTTCTTCTTGTATCTTAGTTGTTGCTTTTTATTTGTTCTTATGTCTTAATTGTTGCCTCATATTGTATCTTAGTTGTTGTTTCTTGTTTTGTGTTGCTTCTTGTTTCTTATTGTGTCTTAGTTGTGTCTTAGTTGTTGCTTCTTATTCCTTATTGCATTTTAACTTTTGATTCTTGTTATCTCTTAATACTTATATTTTTTTTCTTGTTTCCTCCATCATCAACCTTATTCTTCCTATCCTAAACTTGAGCTACATATTTTGTATTGATTGTAAATCTTTGAAGGTTAGGCTTTGTTGTTCAATCACTAAAAACTAACCTCTCATTTCTTTGATTGTATATGTAGGCATCAAAAGTTGAAACAAAGACATTGGAAGCTACTTGCAACTTCATGAAGCCAAAAATATGACTTACAGAAGTCATATTTCATAAAATATGACTAACGAGAGTCGTATTCTACATTACTGCAAAATATGACTCACCTCAGTCATATTCCATGTCATAAAAAAATATGACTGACTGCAGTCATATTCTACATTACTGCAAAATATGACTCACCTCAGTCATATTCCATGCCATCAAAAAATATGACTGACTGTAGTCATATTCCATGTCATCTAAAAATATGACTGACTGCAGTTATATTCCATGTCATCTAAAAATATGAATGACTGCAGTCATATTCCACGTCATCCAAAAATATGAATGACTGCAGTCATATTCCATGTCATCAAAAAATATGAATGACTGCAGTCATATTCCATGTCATCAAAAAATATGACTGATTGCAGTCATATTCCATGTCATCAAAAAATATGACTCACTGCAGTCATATTCCATGTCATCAAAAAATATGACTAACCGCAGTCATATTCCACGTCATCCAAAAATATGATTGACCGTAGTCATATTCCATGTCATTCAAAAATATGACTAACTGCAGTCATATTCCACGTCATCCAAAAATATGACTGACCGCAGTCATATTCCACATCATTCAAAAATATGACTGACCGCAATCATATTCCACGTCATCCAAAAATATGACTGACCGCAGTCATATTCCACGTCATCCAAAAATATGACTGACCATAGTCATATTCCACGTAGGATTTTTTTGTTTGCCCGAGCAACTCAAGAAAAAGTCAAGACTCCCCTAGGAAAGTCAAAGTATATGCCATGTTGGCATACTATGGTTAAAAATGGGTATTTATACCCCTCGGAAAATATGACTGCCAATATGACTGATGTTTGAAGCAACTGCTTCTAAACGACTAGAATCAGTCATATTCCGAGTCATCTACAGTGATTTCTGCGTGAGTCGTATTTTTTGATTTTACGACTCATTGCAGTCATATTTTGCAGTCATAAAACACTGCTTTTGTTGTAGTGTGAACACCAAGAATGTCACAACGAGTGCTCCTTTGAATCCGTATGCACACGATTATTCAACCAACTACCTCCAAGATCAGCTTCAACTAAACGAGCTAGAGAACACCTTCTTGCACCAAAAATAACAAAACAGATAGAGAATGCCCTCCTGCACCCAAAAAAACAAAACAAATACATGACCTCCAAATTCAACTTCAATCAAAAGAGCTAGAGAACGCCTCCCTACACCAAAAACAACGAGACTAATACGTGGCCTCAAATTCAACTTCAATTGAAAGAACTAAAAAACACCCTTCTGAAACAATGAAATAAACACCGATTGAAAACAAAGTTCAAAATCAAAAACACAGGGCAACAAAAAAGCATCATCGAGAGACAACAAACTCTCCTCGCAATTCTAGGGTTTTAGAAAGAACCACCTCAAAAATATAAAACGTATACTTTCTTTACCTTGCAACACAATCCTGCAACCACAGTTTTGGCACTAGAGTAATACTAAACTCGCGTTCACTGCAAAAAGAACCAATACTAATGTAGCACTAAACTAATATTCCCTCAAAAGTGAACTAACACTAAACTAACATTAGTTCACTAAAATGGATCACAGTAAAGATGATAGACAAAAACAACAAAGCAGTGGTGGCAAGAACACAACAAATTGGTGGTGAAGGAGACGGAGAAGATAAACACTAGGTTACTCTAGTCCACATGTGACATGTTTCACCTCATCATCCCTACACATGTCATCTTATCGTAGGATGAATGACAAAATAACAACTTTTATCGACACATGATACTACTGGAGTCCACAAGTGGGTGGGATGCCGCCACATGCGTACCAATGGAATTAATCGAGATTAAAAAATTTCTAAGAAAATGTTCATTCTAAGAAAATTGAGGATGATACAATTGTTGTGTACAACTTCACAATATTCAAATGGTACCTCCACCTTTCCCATTGTGCGTCTAGGCTGAACAGGTTTGGAGGTGGGGTTTATAGATGGGCATGTCGATTGGTGGCTTTTGGTTTAGCTACCCCAGAGGATGTACCTCCGCTACCTACTATTCTATCTTTAGTTGGAGCCATAGAATTATCTACGAAAGAAAGTGTCTTAGCAACTACAAGATATTGAAAGCATTTATAAATTGTAGATGTTTTACATATGAACTGTAATCATTTTGTATTCAAATTTTAGTTCGTTTTTTTGGCAATGAAGTCATCTTCCAGTTGCATCCTCATTGTTGTTTACTTGAATTGTAATTGTTTCTATAGTTGCAATGTACTTGTTTTTTAGTTGCATCGTAGTTGTTTTTTAGTTGTACTGTAGTTGGTTTGTAGTTGCATTGTAGTTGTTTTTTAGTTGTATTGTAGTTGTTTTTTAGTTGTATTGTAGTTGTTTTTTAGTTGTATTGTAGTTAATTTGTAGTTGGTTTGTAATTGCATTGTAGTTGATTTGTAATTGCATTGTAGTTGGTTTGTAGTTGCATTGTAGTTGGTTTGTAGTTGCATTGTAATTGGTTTGTAGTTGCATAGTAGTTGTTTCTTAGTTGCATTGTAGTTGTTTTTTAGTTGCATTGTAGTTGTTTTTTAGTTGCATTGTAGTTGTTTTTTAGTTGCATTGTAGTTGATTTGTAGTTGCATTGTAGTAATTTTGAAGTTGCATTGTAATTGTTTTTTAATTGCATTATAGATGTTTTTTAGTTGCATTGTAATTGTTTTCTAGTTGCATTGTAGTTGAATTGTTGTTGCATTATAATTATATTGTAATAGTAGTATGGTGAAATTTCATTTAAATTTATAACTCTTTAGGATCTTTAAAATCTAAACTTGTCCTACATATATGAAATCTACAACAAACCGATTTTTTTATATGGCATGGTTAGAAATCTATACCAATCCTAGATTCATAACATCTACAAGAATCATAAATGCCTAATATCTATTTATTTTATAAATGTTTGTAACAGTGCGAGATCTGAATCGTAATAGTTGCATTATAGTTGTATAGTTGAAGTGTTTTGTAGTTGCATTGTAGTTGCACTATAGTTGTTTGCACTATAGCTGCATTATAGTTGTTTTGTAGTCACACTATAATTAGTTTGCAGTCGCACTATAGTTGTCGTGTGATTGCACTGTAGTTGCATTATAGTTGTTTTATAGTTGTATTGTAGTTGAATTTTGGTCATTTTTCAAACTGACTACAGTTTTATACGTTGAAGTCCAAGACCATACATTAATAATGCTGATGAACTTCGGATGTAGAGTACTTCACATCTACACTTTTGTTACTTTCTCATAAAGCTTTCTAGTTGAACTGCAGTCATTTTTCAAACTACATCAGACTACAGTTTGATACATTGAAGTCTAGGACCGTACATCGACAACATTGATGTACTTCAGATGTAAAATGCTTCACATTTATTCTTCTATTACTCTCTCATAAAGTTACACATCATTCTACAACTACTTTGCAACTAGAACAAAGTACACACTACAAGAGAAAGGGGTGTTTTAAGTAGAGTCCTAGACATCACGTCTTTTAAGTAATGTCTTTTAAGTAAGTTTTTAAGTAAAATTTTACTAAAAAGACTGTCTTTTTAGTAAAATTTTACTTAAAAACTTATTTAAAAGACATTACTTAAAAGACGTGATGTCTAGGACACTACTTAAAACATCCCTTTCTCTTGTAGTGACATGACCAATTTGGTGCAAATATGGAAGGCAACAGTTGTACAATAGTTGTACAGGACACATAGTTGCATTCTAGTAGGTTGCAGCGAACACATTTTTCTTCTGTTGCTACTTCAAAATGATTTTTTATGATCACAAAATGACTATTGATGACTAAAATATGACTTCCTACAACTTCAAAATGACTTCAAAATGACTTAATATATTGTATACCTACTCTTCTATAACTTCAGCACAACTATAGCACAATTCCTATATTTTACAAATCCCATATGGTTTGTCTTGCCTCCTACCACCTCACTTATATAAAAGGCTTGTGATTTGCATTCTTCACACTTGTATAGTGGCTTGGAAAGTCATATAAACATATACAAAATAAAGTGTACGGTGTATTATATATTTGTCTATGGTATATAATGTATGTTGTATGATATATGTTGTATTGCCATAGAACTTTGAATGTACTCATATAAAATTGTAAAACGACTACTCGATTTTAGAAAACAATCTTCAAATCTCCTAGATTTTAGAATGTAATCCTAGAATTTTTAAAAAACCTTCAAATTTTCTAAATTTTAGAAATAATCTTCAAATTTTCTAGATTTAGAATATAATCTTAGATTTCAAAAAATAATCTTCAAAATTTCTAGATTTCAAAAATAATCTTCAAACTTCCTAGATTTTAGAATATAATCTTCAAATTTTTTAAATTTCAAAAAATAATCCTAGATTGCAAAAAATAATCTTCAAACTTCCCAAATTTCAAAATATAATCTTAAAATTTCTTGACCCATGACTTCACCAGAGTATGACTGTCCAATGTGGAATTTCAGTTAATCATTTATATTAGGGTGCATTGTCCACATGGCAATTTGTCGTCCATTTCCTTTAAGCCTAAGTTTTATTATCCCTACTCATCCGCCTGATTCTTCATCCATTCACCAAAATGGATGCTCATAGTATATTGTCACTGCGACTGCTGCGCAACTTGTTCACCATGACTGCAGGGCCAAAAGTCATCATCCAATTGTACAACTCATCGACGACTATTACACAATCACATTTGGTGCCAATTTCTAGTACTGTTAGGTAGTTTTTTGAGGTAGTTAGTTTATCAAGAATACATTTCTATGTGGGCCCAAGTTCTGGATTTCTTGGGACAACTAGCCAACGGCATTCCAATCATTCTAGAACGGTCGGTTGTGCCGTTGCTCTAGTTTTGTGGTAGCTATTAAGCCTCTTTGTTTTGGTTTTGAAGGTGGGCAGGTTTGTTGCCCTTCCATTCCATCCGAGCTTATCCCATTATGTTTGCATTCCTTTCTTCAATTTAAGCAACCAGGCTTACATTCTAAGTTCAATTCCTTATATCAAGTTTTGTCTATTTGTTCACATGGATGTTAGAGTATAAAAGGGAATGAATAAAGGGGAGTCCGGATCTTCAGCAATTGGTTTAGGTTGTGAAGATACCTAGTAGAGGGATTTGGATTTGTGAATGAAGATTTGCACGCAGTGCCTTTAAATTACCGGAACAGTAATCCAATAGGAGCCCAGGAGGGATGTGGATGCAAATCTGGAAGTCCAAGACAGATTTCGTGTGAAGGTAAGCGACTACCAAAGGAAAATTCCAACCTGTCGAAAAATCTGCCAACCACATAATTAAGTCTAGAGACTAGAAACAAAGATCTCTCTTAATTCCAGATGTACGCAGATTCATCGTTGTAGTAAGAGGAGACTTAACGCGGCCAAGGCTGAATGATCTACTTTCTGGCCGGCCATCCGGAAAGCTGTGAGGGTGTCACCCCCTTGCATTAACTTGTGTTCTTGGTGTTTGGTTGTTTTGAGAGAGCAGAGAGTATGTGAGGATTACGAGTGGTGAAGTCCCTACCCCTCTAAAAGAGCAATAGTGGACCCTCTGAGGGTAAAACAGAGGCAAAGAAAACCATCAATTTGGAAAGTTACATTTGGAAACCGGAATAAATCGGATCCGGATTGTAATTTGAGTAAAGAGGGTAGATGGATTGATAGTCGGGTGAGTAGATCCTGGAAACGAGAAAATTTGAATACCTATGTTTGAAACAACATCCTGGAATCCCCTAGAACGATATTTTGAGTCATTTTACAACGTTCTAGTGTTGTAAGGATACTTACGCCTAAACCGTGCGTACGACACGTGGATGAAGGCATTTGTCATGATTTTGTTGATTGAACAACATCTTTGATTAGTGAAGAGGTGTCAAAGACATCAACTATGAAAAATTTGGCCATTCAATTTGTTGCTAGTAAAGAATTTCTTATATTTGAATTGTTCGGAGAGGAAGGCTACAAGGTGATCGAAAGTCCTTCTACAAAGAGGCATTGTTTGATCATGTAAAGAGGGTAAAAGGATGGATGTCAATAGTTGCCCACGTATACAACCCTAAGTACAACCCTATTGGGTCTAAACTATTTGTGTTTGCGATATGATAAACAAAGATGTTCGGTCACAAGAACAAATGTGGAGATCACCCAACTTTGTCATGGCATGTCATGGAATTTTCTCTCTAAATTTGAAGGATTTCATGACTAACTATGCGATGCCAACATGGACCTCATTGGACGATTTTGTTAAATAGATATACAAAAAAAACTCATTTGACTAGAGTTCCAAGAAACTCACAAGAAGCTCTACAAATAATATAAAGATACAAAATCCATGGTGGAAGCAAAAAAAAGATACCGTGGAATCAAAGGTTGGTGGCTTTCTTCAAGGGTTGTGTCAGAGAACTCTCTCCGAGAATTGAATGGTTGGTTTCTAGCACTTCCAATATCAACAATGAAGTGAATTTTTAGAATTAGTAAGGCACATGCCTCCATGACTTTCAATTTTGCTTCTTCATTATTCAACTTCTATACACAAATAAATTGTTTTATTATCCAAAATATATACAGTTTTCTATTTAATTTTTTTCCTTCATATCTATAGAATTTGTACAAATTTGAGCTAAATATACACAAATTTAAGTATTGAAACATGACTCATAATAGGATCACTCAAAATTAATGGTGGAGGTGTAGAACCTCAATTTAGAGGAGCTAGCCAAAATGCCTTCATGCAACTTGGCGGAGACAATTCACAACAAGTGGTTGTAAATGTTTGAGAATAGAACATGCTTGTACATCACTACTATAGATGACATAATGTGGTCTATTTAGCAATCGACTAATCATTACAAAAAAACAACGTCTAAATTGACACGTCTCAATTGATAGACAATGTTCGTAATGACAAAAAAATGTCCGAATTGATAAAAAAAATGTCTGAATTGACAAAAAATTGACAAAAAAAAAACATATCCAAATTGACTGAAAATGACAGCATTTCCTTGTAGTGAATTATTGGGCATACCTCCAAAGGTATGCATCTAGAACTAGTCCGCAAACTAAATCTACTACCTAGTTCAAACAACAACTCTCACCGCCACAATATAGTGAATTTTTCTACACCTAGGCTTCAGACTTAGTCGACTAGAGTACACATAGAAGCAAAAGCATCAATGCCAACGCTAATACCAATGCTAATACAAGAAGGACAACCAAGTACACTACATCCTCAAACTACCAAGATACTTGAAACAAATTGCAACCCTTCTCTTTGGCACATTGCTAGGTGTAAAAAGAAGGAAAGACTTGTCATGGAGTTCAAGTGGGGATGAAGAAAAAATGCAAGGCAAAGATAAATAAATTAAACAAAAATAGAATGGGAGTACCTATCTACAACATCCACATGATAGAATATGGAACCAAGGTCATCATCAACTTTGATTTCTAGTTCTATGTAGATGACCTTGCACTACAAGGATATTTGTGTCCTTATTGACAACAAATTAACAAAAATTTGTCAATTGCTTTGTCAGTGGGAACGTCTTGATTTGGCCAATTAGTTGACAGAATTTTGTCATTAGTTGTCATCAAAATTTGAGACCTTTTCAACTTGGTTTTCATTCATGATGTCAAAAAAACTGATGATTTCTAGGCTCATGGTCCAAGTTTGCCACATTGTTCCTAAACAACCGACTAATTAAGTTTTATTACTTAAAAACATTATCTATCAAAATCACGCTTCACATTCAGAAACATGCCTCTAAATGCCTCTTATTGCAAGTGAGGCAAGTGTAGAAGACAATTGCTTTATACATAAAGGGTGGTGGTAGGCAAGGCAACTCATATGAGATATATCAATTGCAGGAATTGTGTTCAAAGTGAAATTTCAGACCTCACTTAGGCATAGTAGAATATATTTTTTCAGAAAATTTTGAACAAAGATAAGTTGGGAAATCAATTTAAGTTTTACCTCCAAAAATCCGTTTCAGATTTAGATTCTCCAATCAAAAGTTATGAACAAAATTTAGAGACAATGTAAATTTTGAACACAATTCTTGCAATTTTTAACAATGAGCGGTCAAGCTCTCATTGTTAAATTATCCCATAGTTTTTGAGGATTCTTGATGGACAATACATTTCACTATAAAAACAGCCTCTCTACCCTCCAACCTTACAAAATTTAATTCATAGAATTCTCCTCATTTGATAGTAGCATATTGTCAATATATGCTTGTTGTCAATTTGGATAGTTTTGTGTCAAAGCGTTGATAGAAACAAAGAATTGATAGGAATAGGTTTGCAATTGATTGCTATTGTCATTTCTGATAATTTCGTGTGAAATTCTTGTCATTTTGGACCCCTTTCCCTTGTAGTGCTCCAAATGAACCTTTAGGGTGTTCCTTGGTTCCAAAAAACACTAAACTAGCCTCAAAATAGTGAACAAAGTTTTGAGGTCAACAATACAAATGTTAATATTTTCTCTAAATTATTGTTTTTAGAAGAAAAAAATACCTTTTTAATTTAGTAATGTACAAAAATTGGATGGATGATAAATGGATGACATGGATGAAGTGCTCTACAATTGTGAAATCATCTAGTTGTGGAAAATTCTAGTCCTTCATTGATGCTCATTTATACAACATTTGATTGCAAAATTTATTTTTTTGAATAGAACTTCTACAATTTTAAATTTTTTTCTATTTTTAGTTTCTAATATTACTATATTTAGATCCTATTTATTACTTTGATATGCCTATTCTTAGTTAAAATCCACATAGTGAGCACTCAAATCTAATCACTCATTGCTCAACACTCATCGCTCCCTACTCACACTTTAGCACCGTTGTTTGTTCATGCATGCAAAGTTAATTTGTTCATATAGAAGGCAACTCTTTGTTCCTATTAACTAGGATTTGGGGTATTTATGCTCTTAGGTTCCTTTAACTTGACATTCTTTGCCAAATTGAGTCTTGTAGGTGTTTTGAGAGAAAGGCAATTTGTTGTTGAAGTTTGTTTAGCTATGGTATTTGCCTTTCAATGAAGCTTCACTTTCTCTTGCATTTGCATTTTTGGATTCTTCTTTTGTGGAGTGAAAAATAACTTACCTCATATGTGTTCAAATATTATATCCAATCCTTTAAAATGTTGTTTTTATGTATTTTGCTTTCATATTTGATGTAAGTTTATGTCACTTGATTTGTTATATATTACAATCTATATTTACATGACAAGCAATAAATTTGATCTTTTTAAGTAAGTAGAGTTAAATCCAAGTAAATCACTAGCAATTGTTTTAAAAATAATGTGAGACCTACTATAAGATACATTTTAAATGTTGAAGCTAATAATTTGAAAATATTCAAGTTACTATAGCATCACTTCTTTGAAGCATACCATGTTACAAAGTTTACTATAAAATACATTATAATGATCCATAGTACATAATTTGTAAATCTACACAAGGGGTAGTCTAAAAGACAGGGAAGAACCTATATGAAGAGCTTCCATTTCCATCTACAAATAGATAGAATAAAAAAATCTCATTTTGGGCTGTGATTTGTATAGGTAGGAATTTTCTTAGGTAGGAACTATAATTTTACTGTATCTTGAACCCTAAACTCCAAAACTAGTCTACTTGCTAGAACATTTTGTGAGATTTTGGAACCCTAAACCACTACATTTGTAAATGCATAAGTCAAGATTATCCAATATAATATTACTTGTGGGTTTTTTTTATTTCCATGAATTTTTTCATATTGTACATATATGATTCATTTGTATAATTTGTTTGTATGAATTGTTTGATATATGATGTTTGTATACATGCTATTTGTGTGGATTGTATTCAATAATAGTTAGAGTATGTATATTGTATTAATCAAACCTAAAATCAAATAAATTTCTTGAAATACATTAGGGACATGTTTAAATGCCTAAATTTTTTTATTTTTAATGACATAGGATGTCAAAAAATGGACAAAAAATAGATCTAGGAAAAAATGGATACATAACTATTGTAAAATAATAGCTAAATAGCCCCCATAACAAAAAGTTTTAATACTAGTATATATAGATTACAAACTATAGTGAAGTATATGGAAATTGAAACTCAAAAAATCTTGGGGTTAAACATGAAGGGAAGACCTTTGAAAAATGTATATAAGGCCACCCCTTCTTTCCCCAAACCACTCCCATTTCTACATTGAAACTTTCATATATTGTCTTTGTAGTGTTTTTTGGCCAATTTGGCCATTTATTGTCCACACTATATTTGGGAGCAATTTTCACTTATCTTTTTAAGTGTTCTTGGTGCACTCTTTGAAGGATGTGGGGTCCCTTCAAATCTTGTCATTGTGCTTCTATTCTCATGTTTTATAAATTTTGGTTACTAACACTTGTGGTTTTGCGACTTTTATTCCAATATTTAAGTTGTTATCTTGTGATTGTGGTTTTGCACTAGTTTCTTGGGTGGAAATTAAAGCTTACTTTAAATTAACATGCATTGCAAAAGAGGTTCAGTGAATTTGCAATACACTACTCATTTTTTTGATGAATTTTTGTGCAATAAGGAAATTTTTAATTTGAAATCCAAGCAGAGAAAAATTATAAACAAACATTTAGAATATGTAGAAAAATTTCAAGAACTTTGACTTCATAAATAATAGGGCTTGAAGTTAGAAGAAAATGTTTTATCTTGGAACTGCCCTGACATAGCTAACAAAGTTTGACTCCTCTTAGAATGTGATTTGAGAACTAAAATTTGTTTTTCTGGAACAATTGTTTTTTACATTTTGTTATTTATATACATGCCAAATTTACAAAAATTGATGAGCATTTTTGCAAAAGATATCCAAAAGATGCCCAAATTGCCTAGGTTGCCAAAAAAATTTAGGGAAACATAACTTTTTATTCATGCACATGATTGAAAAAAATTATATTTCTACTAAGGGGGCACATGTTCACACTTGTGTCAAAATTTCATGAACATCCAACAAAAATTGACTATATAAGAACCACTAGAGGAAAAATGTATCCGCAACAAACCACTACAATGCAACTAAATGTCCTATACAACTATCTTGCGACTGTAGTCCTCTCTATTTGCACCAAATTCTTACATCATTGTTTAACATCATTAAAACAATGTTTTAATTGCAAAGTAGTTGTAAAATGAAGTGTAGGATTATGAGAGTTGTAACAGAGTTCAAATTTAGAATGAATGTAAATTATTCTCCATCCAATATTCATCACGATTGTCAATATTGACAAGTCTACCCTCTGTGGAATTCACCATGTTTATTTGTAGTAGCAAAAAACAACTAGGCCAAACGACTAGAAAATGATTGCAACTATTAAATGACAATAGTTGTTTTTGAGTCATTTTGTAATTATTTCCTAGTATTTTTTAGTCATTTCTTAGTTGTTTCTCAATCATTTCCTAATTGTTTCCTAGTTGTTTCTAAAGTCATTTCTTGATTGTCTTATATCAGTTGTGCCATATCAATTGTCAAAAATACCATTAGGTTGAACATATAAGACTTGTAAGTTGATGTAATGAATTTTGTTAATAGAATTCTAAGATCTCTTCAATCTCAAGATTTCTACATTTTGTAGTTTTCTATAGTATGTAGATTTCCATAGTGTGTAGATTTCTACAATTTGGAGATTTCTATATTCTATAGATATATAAAAATATTCAAAATCCAATAAATTTTAAAACACATGAAATTATAAAGTTTCCTAAACTAGTGAAATCTATCAAACACCAATATTCAAATTTTTGAAATCTAAAAATGAAGCTAAATCTGAATTTTTGGAATCTACAAATCATTGAAACTAGAACTTTAAAATCTACAAATCATTGAAATTAGAACTTCAAAATCTACAAATCATTGAAATTAGAACTTTAAAATCTACAAATAATTGAAAATTAGAAATTAGAAATCTACAAATCTATAAGTCATAGATAAATTTCAAATGGATCTTAAACAAGTTGCAAAGAAGTCATAAATGAATTGCCAACAAGTTGTACAACTCATCATTTGAGTAACCAACATCATGTGGCAGCAAATACCACATGAGCAACCACATCAAAAAAAGTTCATTGACAAAGTTCCAAATAGTTTGTCGCAACCTACAACTACAATTTGACTAAAAAACTTGTCCACAATTATTGTAGGTCTCCAAAGTAGCACCAATTGCAAATGTATGATGTAACCCAAAAAACAATTGTTTTTTGCAATCACAAAAACTTCATTTTCTTCTAATTAACATACCTAGATTTTCAATTGTTTGTCCAACAATTGATCTTTAAGGATTAATCCTTATCTTTCACCAATCTTGATTGGATTTTGCTCATGTATGATTGCCCGCCACCATCCATTCAACAACTCGTTCAACAGGCAAAGGCAATGGTAAATTGCTAATGACCCATTGGCTAGGGGCCTAAACTTTCGAGACCTAACCTTAAAGTTGCTTTAGTGTTCCACGTTGTGAGAAAGATTCGTCATCATGTTTTTTGTTAGAATTCCCTCTTCCTTTGGGATTGTTCTAAGAATTTAAAATATTTAATTAATTTAAAAATAATTTTGAAAAACAAAATTAAAAAATGTTTGTATATCTATCCTTAACAAGGAGACTTCTATTGAAAGTGTCCCATAAAGTGCAATTAACTCCAAATAATTGACTATTAATTCCGTAGATTTTGGTATTATAACCATCTATGCAATAGTTTTAGTAACCTAGGAAGTCCTACTTAAAAAATTTATAGTAATTATATGTCTTATCCAAAAAAAAAATTCATTTGAAAATTCATTACTAATACTGCAAAAATATTTTTTTTAGAAAAAGATGCCTCTAATTATGTTGAATTGTTTATTACACCTTCTCCATTCTGGGTCCAAATAACAGAGAAGTTCCACGTGGTTGCTTTTTGTTGGGCACCCACGACTTTCGGAGCAACCATTCCCCGTTAATGTGCCGGTCTCATTCTTCACCTCCGACCCTGAAGTTTTCCCGGTTATCTTTTCATCTTCCGACTTCGAAAATTCACCTGCGTTCTTTCTTTCACCCCTTGCGTTGCTTTTGAATTGCATTGCCATTGCTTTTAAAGAGACATTGCTATTGGGTGTCGTTGCTTGCGGTGGTTGCTTACGGTGGTGTTGCCGAGGTTTGCGTATAGGGACGTTGAAGGCGCCTTCTTTTGGGTTCTCTCCGTCACTTGTTGCAAAGAAAGGTATTGTTGATTATAATGAAACTATAAAATATAATAAAAGTTTATTATTTCAAATTAAATGTTATATAAAATTAGCTATTTTTTGAATATTTTAAATTTATTAATAATTAAATATATTTTATTTTTATATAAAAATAACTTATTATGATTTAGATTATTGACAATTATCGGCAACCCAATGCTCAAGTAGGGTTCACTTCTCAAGTGACAGGCCACTTTGGAGCTCAAACAGACTTGTTATTTTTAAACACAACAACTGTAAAACTCCAATTACATCCTCATATCATTATGCAAACTTACAAGCTTGTAAAACCATTCTTCAATTTTCATTCTCCATGATTGACACATCAGAAAGGGGGGGCACACCTTCTTCATGCACAAGGGCTCCCCATTGGCTCCCTTTTTCTCTCACTACGTTCTCATTCTTGAAGAAATTTCGCTCGTTGGAGAAGGTGTGACCCCTATTGGGTGTTTTCATTCATCATAAACGAAAATCCATCCAAGCCGTCCAAAAAAATGGTCAGATCGAGGCGGGCGAACGAATGGATCACATTTGAAGCGTTCCCAATTTCCCATCCGAGTCATCGTCTCTCTCGTCTTTGCAGGAACCCCAGACCCTTCGCAGTTTTCTCTGGAGCTTGCAAATCGGGTTGCAATTTGCTAATGCGTCTGGTTTCTTACCACTAAGTTTAGCACTGATGGCCACTGAAGGTTTTCCGGCTGTTGATTTAGAATTGCAGGCCGGGAAGCCAGGCAGGGCTGCTAACGAGAATCGGCTTGGTCTTGAGGCTCTGAGCAGAGAATAGCCTAGGTTCTCGCCACCTTGCGCGCTTTATGCTCGGGGAAGGAGCGGAGTAGTTTCGGCGGAACTTCGGTGGAACCTGCCGCAGGGGATCTTATTAGAATTTTTTCCCATTGAAAACCATCCCTAGTACTTTGGCGGGGGTACAAAAAGGAAAGCGCGAGGTGTGGGTCTGGATTTTCAGAACTGGGTTCTAAGCTTAGCCCGGGATCCTGCTTCAAGACTCCAGAGCCTCTGCGACTGGCCCGACCACGTCACTTGCTGTTGTCCATCTGAGATCCTGGCGGAGAGCGGAGAACAAGACCGCAAGAAAAATCTCGTGCTGGCTGTTGTCTGGCTAACCAAAGACAATTGAATCTCAACAACGAAGCTTCCGAACAACATTTCGTAGGATTGCTGCAGTTTCAGGGACAGTTTGAAGGTCTGATGCCAGTGGATTGAGTTCGGTCAGTGTGAGAACCAGGAATTGGTGAGGTTAGAATCGGGTTGCGGATTAATCTTGCGTAGGGAATTCCCGAGATTTGGAGAGCCAAGCCCGGCGTTGGAGAGTTTCCGACCGTCAACCTGGCTTATCCTGCAGTGAGCTCAACGGCTCGAATGAGTATGTCGAGAGAGAAACGAGCGCTGGACCGAGACGCGTCCAAAGATGGGATGCCGGACGAGAAGCGGCCGCGGCCTCAGCTCGCCAGGTGCGTGCGTGCGTCCGTGTTTCGGTGCTTGCGTGCTCGGCATCCAATTGTGCCTGTGTCTTGATTTCAGTGAGTTCACACTGTTGTTGTGACTGGTGTGCGCAGTGTTATCGTGGAGGCCGTGAAAATGGACAGCCTGCAAAAACTTTGCTCCACTCTTGAGCCTCTTCTTCGTCGAGTGGTGAGCTTTTTATCCATCCATTGTGAAGTAGTCAAGGAAGGAGTCAATGTCTTTCTGTTTCAGCTTCGGTAGTAGGGTTGCCAAAGAAACTCATCTCCGTGTGCAAGTATCTGGAGCGCGTGTAAGCTTTTCATTTTCAAACCCGGTACTCGTAGAGTGTGCTTCATGAACTGGTGAGCGGCTCTGCAGAGTGTGCTGCTGGCATCAATTTTGATGTCCGTTGCGTGGGCATGGACTACTTTTGAGATGTTACTAGATCTTTTTGTCAAGTCAAGAATCCACTCAATCGCAGCTCTGCCTGTTCTGTGGTCATTCTGAGTCTCTCTATGGTTTTGGTAGTGCGACATTTTCTAGATTTCAAATTTCTTTGTGCAATTTTGAACCCGGACCTGAGCTTCCTCTCTAGCGAGCCCCTGCAGCTGAAGGGAAGGGTTTGTATATTTGATAGTTCATTTATAAAACAAGTTAAACGGTTGTGTGTTCCAATAATGCAGGTTGGAGAGGAGGTCGAGCGTGCACTTGCTAAGTTTGCTCCTCCGAAAGTGGGAGTGAGGTATGCTACTGGATTTGTCATGTTGATCTTTCATATCTATCCCAAACCTTTCGGTGCACCAATTTTCCAGTGAAGTCAATTGATATATGCCGGACAGGTTTTGAATTTGATTTTGAGCGGAGACGTTCGGTGTTTTCTTCAACTTTGGTCTCTTCTGCAGGTCCTCCCCGAAAAGGATACAAGGTCCAGACCAACAAAATCTACGCCTCCAATTCAGGAATAAGTTAGCGCTTCCTCTGTTCACCGGAAGTAAAGTGGAGGGGGAGCAGGGGTCCGCCATTCACGTGGTGTTACAGCATGCGGGCACCGGCCAAGTTGTGACCACGGGACCCGAAGCCTCCGCCAAGCTGGACATTGTGGTGTTGGAAGGCGATTTCACAGCCGAGGATGAGGATAATTGGAGTCAGGAGGAATTCGAGAACTTTGAGGTCCGTGAGCGCGACGGGAAGCGACCTCTTCTGACCGGAGATCTTAGTGTGGCACTGAAGGACGGTGTGGGCACCTTGGGCGAGTTGACATTCACAGATAACTCGAGTTGGATCCGCAGTCGCAAGTTCCGTCTGGGCGTGAAGATTTCTTCCGGGTTTTGTGAGGGCATGAGAATTCGGGAAGCCAAGACGGAGGCCTTCACTGTGAAGGATCATCGTGGAGAACGTATGGTTTCCATTTCTTCTGCACCTCGAGAAGCTCCTCCTTTTTTGCGTTTGTATTGTTTTCGTCACACGGTGATTTTGTTGTTGTATCCCTGGGATTGGTCCCATCTTAAATGTCAGAATTGCTCCCTATTTTGTGACGAAATTATCTGGAGGTGTGAGGAGATTCTGTTTGTTTGCGGTTCTTCCTGTGTTTCTGATCCGTCGTTGTCGTTCGTGTGTCCAGTTTACAAGAAGCACTACCCTCCTGCCTTGATTGATGAGGTTTGGCGCCTGGACAAGATAGGGAAAGATGGAGCTTTCCACAAGCGTCTCAATAGTGCTCATATAATGACAGTGGAGGATTTTCTGCGCTTGGTGGTCATGGATCCTCAAAGGCTCCGTAATGTAAGCTTGACTTCGCGATTCTAGTGAACTGTATTGTCATCATCACCGTCCTTTTGGTTCGTGAACAGTGAATGTCACTGGAGCGCTGCGGTCGTGTTTTGTTTTGGGGAAGATGCCCGATCCAGTCTGAGACGCTGTGTGTGGTTTGTTTTCTGTTCAGATCTTGGGAAATGGAATGTCCAACAAGATGTGGGAGGGCACCGTGGAGCACGCCAAGACTTGCGTTTTGAGTGGGAAGTTGCATGTGTACTACGCCGACGAGAAGCAAAATATTGGCGTCATATTCAACAACATATTCCAGCTGATGGGTCTGATCGCTGATGGATCGTATATGTCAGTGGATTCCCTCTCTGACAGCGAGAAGGTTCGTAGGAAACTCATCCAGCGTTGACATCTGATGTTTGCGTATTTTTAGCATACTTTCACGTGGATACACTACTTTTCCTTGGCACTTGTTAGTTCCCCCTTTTTCTCCAGAAATTTTCTTTTTCCGGAGGGTTTCGCATTGAATTCGTTTTGGGAACTGTATGTGGTGCTGAACGGATGTATCTGACTTGGTGCATCCAGGTGTATGTGGACAAACTTGTAAAAGTGGCCTACGAGAATTGGGAGAATGTGGTGGAGTACGACGGGGAGGCATTGATCGGGGTGAAGACGTATCAAGCCAAAGGGTTCGATATCCGGACCGAGGATCCTCTGGGAGGGGGTCGCAATATGTCCAATATTCACTCGCAAGGTCCGAGTCTGAACCATCAGCAGGCATACAGACATGCCAATTACTTTTAGAGGGAGGGGATACTCTTAATGTCGATTGTGTGAGTTTCACTTGCACAGAAAGAAAAGGATGTGTATGCTGGGAGAGTAAGGAAAACGGAGCCAGCTGTGTGAGTTTCCAACTTCCCTTTCTTGAGGGGCTACCATGACGGAGTGGTGTTTTCCCTGCGAGTCAGCCCACGGCCCACAGGGGTTTCAGAATCCTGTTGAGAGCTTTCAGGTATAGCCTGGCCAATGTTGTACATGCACATTTAGTCACTGGCAGGAGAGAGTTGACTGCAGTTTTGTTAGTTACTTTCAGGGCCATCCATTCGTGTACCGTAGAAAAATCATCGCACTTTGTGCTTTTGCTGGGTCCTTGCATAGGCTCAGTACTCGTGCTAACTATTTTTTTCCCATTCAATCAATAGAAGAGTCAGTCTATTTTAGGCAGCTCCTGTTCACTTAACTCTGATGTGTTGCAATCTTGTTTTCCTTCTTTCATGTTCTTCTCTGGAGACGGCTTTATCGCACAGGCTCGTTTCCGTAACGCTTGTAGCTTCTCGTGTAGTGTAGCTTTTCTGTCCAGTTTGTGGTAATGATATGATTCTCAACCAATGAGTAGCGTGAGTGGTTTTCATTTTCATTAATTGGAAGACTCAACTGCTCAGGTGATCCCCATTTTGTGTTCTGTGGAAAGAACATGCACCAGGGGTACATTTGAGGGGGGCTTGCCACCTGTGCTCGGTCAGCATGAGTCCCGTGTTGAGCGTCCTTTGCACTGGAATCAATGCTTATTTCAGTGCAAGAGGGCCAATTCCAAGTCGCATTCCAGTTTGGATGTGTATTGGTTTACCTGATTCGTTGCATGTCTCGCCAACCGTGCAGGTAGTGCAGGGAGTGGAGGAGGATCAGGGTCTCTTTCGTATGCACAGGAACCGCTAGCTTCCCGTGCACCCCGGTCTTTTTCGGGTCCTATTAGTCAGCTGCCGGATAACCATTCCATCACGGGGCCTACACTGCAAATGAACAGCAGCATGGAGTCTAGGCATCAACAACCTACTCCACCTGAGAAACTGCTGCTGGGAGGTCATGCAGGGCTGACTGGCTTAGCCCTGGGCCCCCCTCAAAGCGCCTCCAGCTCTGGCATGACTGCACTACCTTTGGCAAATGACACCTCGGGCGAGAATGACTGGCAGCGACGTGATTTGAGGAAGCAGGAGAGCTTCGGCAGGCTGTTTGCTGGCACGGGCATTGGTGCATTTCCGGGCGATGTGACGGAAGAGGAGCTTCGTGCGCGAAGCCTGGAGCTTTTAGAGAATGAGGATATGCATACCCAGATTCAGCAACTGCTGCGCATGTATAATGGACAGGTAGGGGACATTCCATTTAGCCCGTATGGTCCTATTCCTGGAGACGATGCTTTTCCATTTGTTGGTTTACCCGGTGATGAAGCTGTCGGGGAACATAAACCTCCCCGTGCCAATGGCAAGGCGTATGTTGGGTGGTTGAAGCTGAAGGCTGCTTTGCATTGGGGTATTTTCATTCGGAAACGTGCTGCAGCGCGGCGGGCTCAGTTGGAAGAGGTTGATGAGGAGTCATGATATCCACGAAGCATTGGGGTTGTAGTTGGTAGGACTGATTCTTTTTATTTCTCCTGTCTCGCTTGGAGCCATTTTCTCAAGGCATTGGTCCTCAGGAAAGTGCACCCCTGCAAGGCTACAGACGCGCGACCACACTGAGGGTTGTGTGCTGTATATACTCAAGCTCTATACTGGATCTGATCTCTCCCTGTTTTTCCCGCTCTTGTAAAGAGATTTACTGCGCAGCCATGGTTTGTTATGAGATTTATGGGGAGGGACACGGACTTTTTTATTTGGTTAATGTGAGCATTTTTTAACGGTATGGGAATCCGCTTGTGTGGTTGGCTATGCACTTATCAGTTCCATGATTTTATGTAATATTATATGTGTGAAGAGAGGTGAGTTCTGGTTTTTTGGAGCACTCTTCCTTCCATTGAACGCTTTATCACATTCCTCCCTCCTTGGATTGGGCTGGAAGATTTTTTATACAACTGGTTTAATTAGTTTGAGTTTCACTCTACTGGGTTTTGATGGATTCTCATTTGATGCGGAGTACTGTTGGCCCTCAGACCAGCATGAAAGGGACTTCTGACGATGTAATCTTGTGTCAGCGAGTAGAATGAGGACATTATATATTGTTGATGAAATACAATGTTTTGTTCGCCACTTAGAGCTTTTGGTCAGTGATCGTCTAGGCTGCAAGATGTCGCTGTCTTTTGACTCATAATCTGTTGGACTTTAACATACTGGACTATGTGAGAACTTATCTGTGCCTCTTGATTTGTAATCGCAGAGTTATCCCTCCAATCAAGCTGAATCTTATGCATTTGGAATGAAAAGAGAGAATGTCATACCTCGTCCTCCTCCTTGAAGAGTGAGATCAGAAGAATCAGCTGAGTTACCTTAAGCAGACTGGGGAGAAGTAGATTTCAACTGTCTTGACATCATTTATTTGAGGAGTATTCAGTTGTAGCCGATCATTCAAGAGTTACATTTCTGGACTCTGAAATCATTTATTTGAGAAGAGTATTTAGTTGTAGCAGATCAGTAAGAGTCACATTTCGGTACTCTTTAACTTGTACCAGAGTTGAAGAATTGAGGAAAGGAGGAACTCCATGTTCATCAGTTCAGCATCTTATCCCACGCTCGAGTTCTACTGCTATTGCATTGGAGCATTTCACGTACACCTAATCAACGTATGTGTTTTGTTATTAACTATTGAAAAAGTACACTGAAATTTGAATATTAAACCTATTGTTGATTATATGCCTATGCCTATCATTAGCACTTCAAAAATTCATAACTCACTAATGTGCCATGTGTGTTGCCACAGTCAAAATAAAAGCAAGTCATTTTCTATTTTTTTTTTATTCATAAAAACTTTGAAATTCAATATCTTTCACACTGTAGGTCCAAACTCCATGGAATAAAGCTTACTCACCAAGAGCAGTCCAAGAAATTTTATTGTAACAATAAATAAATAAATAAAACCTAATTTAATGGATGGATTCGTACAATGTCCAAACAATACATTTGGCTATTTAAATGTGCATTCTTTCATGCTTGTTCATTGCATTTGGCTTGTGGCTTCTTGTCGACATTGTCCTACATGAGTTCCTTTCCTTTTATTTGACATTGTTTTCTTTCATTTACCTTTGTGGTTATGCAATTTGCATGTATGGGAATTGAGGTTCCCTTGCAATGTTGTTATTTTTTTATGTGTTTCAACCATTCAAACATGTTCTTGAAACATAGTTCTTCATATTTGTAGTATTAATTTATATGTTTTTATGTTCTTCATATTTGTAGTATTAATTTATAGAATATAAAGAATTGGATTGAAGATGAATGCAACCAAACTACCTCTCCTTTTGCTACAATGTTGTGCACTTTCTGCTTTTGTGTAATGATATGTATAGTTTTAACCCATGAAGGACCAAGGTCATTTTTTGTGAAAAAAACATTCAAACTATTCCTACTACTACATTCATCAAAATTTTCAAAAAATTATTTTAAGAATTCTAACCATAGAATCATGTAGAAGACCTTTAGAAGGAGTGGTAAAAATTTTATGACATTTGACCATATAAGTTGAAACATATAAGCATTTGCAAGGAAAAACTTTTTTTTTCATTGTGCCCAACGATTTCATATGCCTTTTCTTTTTCATTGTACCCAAAATTTTAAATTGATAATTGATAATTACCTTGCATTGCTTCAAAAGCATTTTTAACTTATTTTTAATTTTCAAGCAAGAAGAGAAACTCTTTACATACATATATGATGGAAGGAGGTAGAGCAACCTTTGTGGGATGTATAAATTAGAATTAGTAGGAACTCAACCACATATAGTTAAGTCAAATTTGAGAATTGTGTTTCAAAGTAGGCATAGTAGAATGATTTATTGTAAAAAACTTTGGAGTTGAAGAAGTTGGGAGATGAAAATAAAGATAATTTTCATCTTCAAAAATCCACTTGAGATTTTGAGCCTCCAATCAAAAGTTATGAACAAATTTGAGAGAGGGGTTGAAAGGGAATTTATTTTGAGATTTTCAAAAATCCACTTTGAGTTTCGTCCCTAACTTTTGATTAAAGGATCAAAATCCCAAACAAATTTTTAGATATGAAAGTTATCTTGATTTTCCAACTTCTCCTAGTTCAAAGTTTCTTAGAAAATTTATTCTACTATAACCAAATGAGATTTGAAATTCTACTTCAAACACAATTCCTAAATTTTGACAATGAATAGTCAATTTTTCATCTTCCAATTATCTCATATTCTTTGAGGATTCATGATGGACAATGGATTTCATTACAAAAACAACCTCCCCACCCTTCATTTAGTCAACAAATTTTTTTCTTGATTGCAAATTGTCAAATGACATTGGTATTTTTCATTTATTTGTAGATTTATTTCTCCAATCCTAGAATTTCTTCCATGAGACCATGGCATGAAATTCTAGGGGCTTTGACATGCCTAGGGGATGGCCAATGGCCCCAACCTTTCACTTACTACTCACCCAAGCCTTCATCCCTCTAACCATCATAGCTTGTACACGTGCCCTTGGCCTCAATCAACTAACCAACTATTAGCAACCCAACGAGTAGTCCAACCTGCCTCTTGAATTAAAATTTTGCCTAAACAATCTAGCATAATTTCTTCATCCAATTGAAATGAAAAGTATTCAAGAATCTCTTGCAAAAACTACCCAACCTGAAAAAGTTTTAGAAAATCAAATACAAATTCAACTCATAAGAACCTACCTAAACTCCAAATTGTCTCCGAAGGGGACAATGGTCCTTTAGGGATTAAACACTAAAAAAAACATATACCAAACAAACATAAAAGCATTTCAAATGGAGAATTTGGGGTAAGGCCCTCATATCATATTTGATATCTTGTTTGTTTCATGAGGTGTTAAAAATTTAACAAATAGGTCAAAAATGAAGAATTCAAATTGAATCATGTTTTAAATGTGGGTGAACTAAAAAAAATGCATGGGCTCATATGAAACCCTAACTCCATTTCTAAGTATTGTTATGATTTAATAAAAAAATCCATTAACAGTCATTATTGGTGCATCGAAATGGTTATTAGATATAGATGAATAACTAGTTAATATGAAAATTAGTGTGACCAATCTAACAATGACACCTCCCTACGCACTACAAATACTACAATGCCCTTCCTACAATTGAAATTGAATAGTATGTCCATATGACCTATAAATAATTTGGAACATATTAAATAACCATTTTGGTATAACATCTCTCAACAAGATTTCACATGCTTCACCACTAATAAGAGTATATACAAGCAACATTGAATAAGATGAAATTACACTTGACTTCTCAAGAATGAAAAAAAAATTGGATGTAACTCAAAATGCTTTGCAATTGAATCTAAATGATTGTCCAAATTCTTTTTTTTCAGAAGTAGGGCGATAGCATCGAAAAGAGCTTTAGTCCGTGTGAAGAAAAAGAGAAGACAATAAATTGAATTTGTCCTTTCTCCCTTCACTTCCTCCCCATGGGGCCTCCATGTGAAGCACCGCCCCCTAATCTACACTTGGTGACATACAATACTTCCTAGTTGTATTTTAGGGTTTCAAGCCTTTAAGTGCCATTCATAGGTTTTTCATCCTATGGTTTACTATAGTAGAAGTACCCATTTCCAAACAGGTACCCATGTACAACTTGTAGGGTGCTCTATTTCCCACCCAAATTGGGTTTGATTTTCAACCAAGCCTTGAAATGTGTTCCAACTAATAAGGTCATGAGACATGTCCCAAAGTGGTGAGCAAGAAAGCAGGAAGTAATGAGCAAGAAAGTGGTTTAGCTAAGATTGGAATTAGAAGCGTCTAGTGATTGTCTATGGGTTGACAACACTTTTAGCCTTCCAAAATTCATAGTAATTTCAGTTCAAGTGAAAAAATTATCAAATTTTTTGCAACCCCAATCATTTCTATCAATGCACCTTTGGAAATATTTGCTTTCCCTTGCAACACTCTAGACCATGTTTAGAATTGCTTATTTGATCAGTTATAGGTACCTTCACCATATAAACCACCAAGTTGACATTGATTGGGTTTCTAAATGCCATGGCTTTTTAATTTACATAAATTAACTTTCAAAGTTTGCACGTTCTGTTCACAACCAAGTTGACGCTGCTTGGGTTTCTAAGTGCCATGGCTTTTTCATTTACATCAATCAACTTTCGATGTTTGCGCGTTCGGTTCAAGAAATCATGCTTTAAAATGGTGCGCGCCGACCCCATCTTACAGCCTGAGTGTCTGTGCATAATGCGGCTCGGTTTCTAAAAACTGGGAAACATTTGGTTCACATGTCTAAAACTTATGACCAATTGGATCAAAATGCCTGCTGAATTTGCGGGCCTTCAGCTCAGGCTTTAACGTTAAGGTAGGACCACCCATTCCTGACCAAAGCCCCGTACGTACCCAATCTGTAGGATGTAGTTATTTCCAACCAAGGATGGAAGAGAATTTCCAACCAAAGCTTTGGAATGTGGTTTATTTTCTCCTTTTCAAAGTTGGGACTATGGTTGAGACACCAATAGTCAATCATTTAAGCAATTTGGGAGCAGATGGTAAGGAGTATGAGGTGGTGGAGATTTTTCACCCCATGTAGGAAGATAGGAAATATATATATATATATATATATATATATATATATGGGGATAGCGAAATGTTCAAAATTTCATCCTCAAAATTGAAATTATTGTAAATTTAAAGAGCCCCAAAGTGCATTTGACTAGTAGCTAATGTCTAGAGTCTTCCAATTCTGATCATTCAAGAACAACTCTACCACTCACTACTACTTCCTACTTTCTTGCTCATTATTTTGAGACATGTGTCATGACCTTATTAGTCTCAACTTTGAAAAGAACCAAAAAGACACATTAGTGCAAGCTTGAGTTCTAGCGTAAGGTTGGAAATAGTATACCCTACAAGTTGAGTACTAGGCGTGGTTGAAAACTGGTGTTTCAACCTGAATAAGGTCATGACACATGTTCCAAAGTAGTCAGCAAGAGAGTAGGAAATAGTGAACGGGAAAGTAGTTCTCGAATGATCGGAATTGAAAAACCCTACATATTGGGCATGGGTCGAGACCAACTACTGGCTTCCAAAATTCACAGCAATTTCAGTGCAAGCGATAAAATTACCAAATTTTCGACAAAGCTCCATCACTTCTATCTCTGCACCTCTAAAAACATATATTGCTTTGCCTTGCACTACTCCACATCATGTCCACAATTGTTTATTTGATCGGTTATGGAATTGCTTATGTGATCAGTTACGGGTGGCTCCACCATAGTTGCTTTGGAAGAAGCAAGGTTGGCTACGGCTGCGACGCATGAAGGTGGAAGCTCATAAATTGAAATGGACGATTTTTTTGAGCATGGAGGCGCCCACCAAACAAACGCGCCCACTCCTCCTCCCTCTTGCAACCGCCCTCCCTTGGCCTCACACATCATTCATGGCACCGTGGGGTCCCAACAAATGAAAGGCAAATCCCGGCCTGATAAAGGATGGAAGAAAAATGCGTGGGCTGCAGACTTCCACCGGTCGGTCGTCGCAAATGATGGAGTGGAGTCGTCTGTCATCTAGTTCCCTAGTTTTTGCGCACATAATAAAATGCGTTGCTCGAGTGGCTTGGCTATGGAGGGGGTCAACCCAACCCATGACTGACTGACTGACTGAGTGTCTTCCTGACATGGAATGGCGTAATTGCAGTGGTCGGATTGGCCTCCCCATTGGAAGATATTGGTTGGGCAACCTGTTTTTAAAATTGTTTCTCAAGGTCAAGGGAAGGTGGAGGAAGTCAAAGGGGTACCAACCTGATCATGGGATTGGAAAAAAATAATCATATTAAAAATGGAAGGAAAAAAAAATGGATGGATAGAAAGATAGATAGATGGATGGATGCAACCAAGGTATACATAACGTAATCATTTTAATCCAAACTAAACCACTTCCCGTCTTGGAGATTGGGATGATTTTTCCTTGGATCTTTGGGAGTGAATCTAGTTTAGTTTGCAGAGAGTGGCAACTACAAAAGGGCCTTGGAGTGTTGATTGACAATGTTATGTATGTGGATTGACTAATATCAAGGTGAATATCTATACTTTTATTGAATCAAATGTACAATACAAATTCAGTAGGATGTTTGATAGTTATCTATTGATCTACTTAATGTGATATCTTTCTATGTAACTCTTTGCAACTTTGTTGGGTCGCGACCACAAGGAAGGAGCCTTTTACATAGACATACGCTACATGTGAAGAAATTTAACCCATAAACAATGTAGAGGACGTTTTCCGGCCGATGAATGACAAAAAATCTCTCCGTGTAGGATACACGTGCAACTCTTCATCCTCCAAACTTTGTGTGAAAAAAGAGAAAGTCTTGTACAATCATTTCCTTTCCAATGAGTGCTTTTGCATTTTTTTTTGAAGCCAACAATTCACACAGTACCCAAACAAATGATTTCCACAGTGACCAGCTCGTCCTTTACGAATTAAGTAGGATCTTACTCAAAAAGCAAGCCAAGGCCACAAGGCCCAAACCTGTGTAGTACAGTACTGTACAGCGTCTTGTTTTCAATACTTCCACTTTTCTTTGTTGCAACATAATTCTGCGAATTGGATTCTACAAAGAAACAGTGAAGTTGGTGTAGTCAACAAGCAGCCAAGTTAACTTACGCACACCAACTCAGCATGTGAGCTTCTTCATAACTGTAGAACAGGCACGTCACTCCATGGATGGTGGAATTCCACACTTGGGATTCTCGTTCAAAGTCTTGCAGTCAGAGGTTGGATGTGTACTTGGCATGAGTTGCCAAAGTCTCACTTGCTTCAACAGATGACTTACAAAAAAAATAAACTCTCTCATAAATATGCCACTTTGATTGTTGCACCAAACAACACAATCATAATAACGATAATAATAATAACAACACTAGTTTGAAGGCCATCGTGAGTGAAGAGTATATTGGAAGTAAGGTAGAACTATCCATTAAAGTAGGTGGTTCTAAAACAGACCCGCCTCTTTTCTTTCTTGCAATGAAGCCTTGTTTCATTGTTTCAAAAAAAACAAAAAGCAGACCCGCCTCTAAAAGCGATCTGGCTGCAAAGGGTACATTCTGCTTTCTTCAATGTACCAAAGGTGTACATTTCAAGAGGGGGTCGCTTTAAGAACCAATGCATTTCAAACTTCAAAACTTCAAAACTAATTCCACGGAGATCCAAAAAATATGAAACAACTTGGGTTGGATGCCAATTCAATTTTTCTTCTTACGAAATTTACTGAATTTTTTTCGTAGAGATTAGTTTTCCTCAAAATGTGATCAGCTCTTAAAAGATCGCTTTTAGAGCCTCCTACCTTACCACACAGATTTGCTATCTAGGTACTTTGGAGAAGTTGTTATCCAGATCTCATATTTTTCAGAGATTGAATTGTTTGAGAGAAGTCAATTGCAAAAAACATTCCGACTAGAATTGAATTTTCTGTGATTTTTCAAGGCTGAAATGTAAAACTGTGAGTAGACCCTTGTTGAAGCATGACCAGACCATTGTTGAAGCGTGGGCTGATGTTTCCGCTCCCCAAGTGTATTGCCATCATGATGAAGGATTAATAAGATTGTAGTAATAGATGGGTTAGTGACAAAAATGGGAGGAATCTGTAGGTGGCAGAATTGGGTAAATGGTAGTTCTACCTTAGTTCAACTAGCTGCATCTTGAAGACATGATAAACTTAACCCATGAGTGCCCTAGTGCTTCAAATATGGCCTCTCAAAACGCAAAGATTTCCTTGTTTGACCATTATAACTTGTCAACAGTATGGTCAAAGGTCGTGTCCCTTTCCTTATAGTTCCAGCCCTATCTCTACTATCAATTAGTACGGTCAATTTATATGAATCTCATTTTATGTGATAGTTTGATTGGAATGAATTGAGAAGTGTCTGGATTTTAGCAAATACAGTTTAGGCACTCATGGATTAAGGGCATTCTAAAGGTATAGGATTAGTATATTGCCCTTCCTAATGAACTTCTAAACCTTTGTTGGTTTATAATTAAAATTGTATTTCTATGATTGGAAGCTCATTCAAAAGTATTTTGCATGTGAACAAAAAAACTCAAATTTAGACAATGGATAATGAAAACAAACTGCTTCAAAATTAAGCTACTATATAGAGGCTTTGGTAAATTGTGCTTTCAAAAGCAAAAATTGGCCAATTGCAAAGGTGCTTGGAAACTAGGCGTGAACACATCTTCTATCCTTATCCTTATGTGTGCCACAAAGTCAATGTGATGTATTAGGACAATATAAGCTAAAATTAGATCCAATATAGCATGGAATGGGGGTGCACTCAAATTGAGCCCCAAGCCATGTATAGGATGGAATGGTAGAGTAATTTGATTGGGTCCACTTTTAGTTAGCATGGCTACATTCCATGGCCACACTAACTTTGTAGCCAAACTATCAATCAAGCTAAGGTAAAATTTATTCTTATAAACTTAGGAGCAAGCCATTATTGCAACATTGCATGATTTTGGACTAATTCTTCAGTTCAAATACTAAAGTATAGCTGGCATTTGTGAGGATGGAGAAACTACTAGTTAGAAAAAGATTAAATATCTTGAATGGGAAGACTATTTTTAATAGATTCATTTGTCCAATTGTTGCTAGATAGTTTTCATCCAAGTATGATCAAGTCTATAGTAGGCTTTTGTTGAAGACCAAACTACTTTATTGTTGTGGTAACCAAGCTTGGTGAATCACACCGGCAATGCTTTAGTATCTTTAAGCTCATCCAAAGTGCTTATGTAGCTTTTTACTTTTAGTGACACCAAAGGTCACGATCTTTTAATATTGCACATGCCACGCACCTGCAATGTTAGATATCAATTTTAGTCATGAGGTTCCCATTTCCTATGACTCACATCACTTAATTTCCACAAAGACACCAAGCATATCATTTGATGACATTGGGTAGAACTTCTATTGATGTCTAAGTAGTTGTTGGTACTACACACTACCAATGCTAACTCTCTTTGAATAGTATCCAATTCCCTACTAAGCTTAAGCAATCCTTTTCTGGAACTTACAAGCCAGGACTCTAATTATGACCTAATGCAAAATTAGACATCATCCAATCAATGTCAAAAAGTGCATAAGAGAACTCCACGGAAACATAAAGGTTGTAGTGAAGCTCCATCACCATTGAGGTTGCCTAGGAAATAACCCATTGTGGGTGTTTTTTTCCGTATGTGAGATGTGGGCTACAATGCATGTCTTATATGATAGCAATGGAGTGAACACTGCCCTCATTAGGAACTTTTGATTTTTCAATGTGAAGTTCATAGTAAAAATTGACTTTTTAGGCCTTCCTTGATAGAAAATATTTTGAGTGCATTAGGTAGTAAGATGAGCATTACAGATTCAGATTTTTTGCTTATGAGGTAGTTTACAAACTCTTTGGGGTTGAACACTTTAGGTGAATTCATACTTTGTCAAAAAAATATAATTTCAATTGCACTTGCTATTTCTCACACTTGTACTAATGTAGGAAAAAATTGAAAAATTTCAACAACAAGATGATGTCAAACTCCTCATTCCAACCACAATGGGTTGGTTTATCTTATAGCTTACTATAACACTGTTCAAAAGAAAGGAGGTGGTCTTTGCGGGATTTAGTAATCTACCCCCTTCTATGGATCTCCAACACATCCAAGACACACTCTGCACTTAGAAAACCGCCTAATCTCCATGCCTTAGATCCAAAATCAATTTCTAAGGCCTCTTACTTTTTCATTGGAATTACTTTTAGTTCTAGACTTCAAATCCAATGTGTAAGACTATTGTCATAATCTACTTTTTGTAGATATTCACCGTGGATTATTCATTCTATCAAATGCAACAAGTATTGATCAAGTTATGACCCTCCAAAGAAAGGTCTTAGTCCCTTGGGAGTTGTAGTTCTTTGAGACTCTATCTCCTTTGATTGCCCATAATTTTAGCTCATAGCTAAGTTTCTTCTAAGATTTAGCATTCTAAAATTCTTATCTCATTATCTTTCTAACAATATCTGTCATGCCCTATTTAGACAAGGTATTCTTTCTATAATCCCATTTCCCACATTCCATACATTAGATTCATAGCTACGACACTGTCAACTTTGAAAAGCTACAACTTTTGACTTATAATTTGTGTCCTTGCGTTCTTTAGATCCATGAAATCAAGCTCTCACCAACTTTCCAAAAATGTGTGTTATACCATCCAATTTGTCCCAACTAGAATGCTACAACGTCCTACTTACTTAGAAGTCTTCAATTCTCTCACCTTCTCTCTTACAAGACTTCAAAAGTCACCCTAATGTCCTCCTTGCTCACCAAGGTGGCATGGACCAACATTTTGGACATGGACAATCAAAAGTATAGATAAGTTATATCGATATGGTCTTATACTACAATATCTACCTCTATCATCATACACAAAATAAATGATTGCAATGTGTCTTTACAATATCAATTTGTCTTTGAAGCATGTCCACATATAATCAATATTCAATAGTATGCCAAAATCTATTAATAATTATTACCTTTTGCATATATTCTAGTTAATCCTTTACATCTAAGGGAAATCCAGAGTAGTCACATAAAGCACATGATTTTGAAAAATGTGTAACCCATCTATATCTAGAATTTTTGCTTAAATTCACTAAATCTTTGAAATCAAGTGGTTCAAAAATCATTATATTCTATACCATAAAACATCTCTAAAGATCACAATATACATTTTTAAAAGTAAGCTAATAATACATTAATATTCAACAATGTATGCTTATATATGATAATATACTATTGTGTAATAACATTGGATATGGAGAATTTCATTAAAATGGCGATATTCCATGTGCCATTTTTACAATGTGCGTTCCCACAGTTCAGATGGGGTGGTCTGAAATCTATTAGTGTCCTAGATTTGTGAACTCTATACCACTATTAGATGTATTAAATCTAGGAAAGATGTAGATTTCAGATCAATTGATTTAAAAAATCTACATATTTCCTAGATTTCAGATATCTAATAATGGAATAGATTTCAAAAATCTAGGACACTAGTAGAGTTCAGACCGCCCGGTCTGAATTGTAAGAATGCCAAAGTCACAAAATAATCGCCATTTTAATGAAATTCCCCATGGATGCAAATGCAATTTGCATATTGTTGTTTTTAATATCATAAAAGTTGGTATTCAAGTATTGGGATTGAACTTCCAATCTTATAATAAGTACATGAGTTAGTGCTAGAAGTGTATATAAGCCTAAACAGTAACTTGTATGTAGATTATGTTTTCAACTTTGAAATTCAATAGAAACTTAAGAAAAATTTGTACATGGGCTTAAAATGTGTCATTATAAAGTTTTAAAATTTCATATTTTATGTCCAAGTTTCCCTAGTAGATTTTTTAAAAAGTAATCTCTATATGATTGAGAATATAATAAGGTGGCAGAGTAATGCAAAAACTATCTAATCATAACACTACTAAGTGCACTTTCTATGGTTGAACCCTATGTATACATTTATGTTTTTTTTTAAAGAGCAATGTTTTGTAACTAGATCCACATAAAAAATGTTTTTCAAAAAAATGTCTTAGATCTAAATGTTAGCCCTTTTGTGCCTAAGTAACCATTATGTGGTTATTTGGTGTTTGAAGATTGTAGTAGCGGCAATACAACATAACTACATAAATATGAGATGTAAAGAATGAAATTAAAATGTAGCCAAGGTCTGTTACCCACATTATGTACTAACCATACTATAATTAGAATTTATCACTAAGAATTCTTAAAATATATGATTGTACAAAGGCATTTGAAAGCTTGATTTATGTACATCAATGAGAAATAAATTGATGAATAGTACAAGGAAACATGTTCATGAAAAAGGAGTCAGTACTAGTCTACTTTTAAAGGATGAAGAAGATAAATAGAAGACAATGATGACTATTTTTTTGTCACAAAAAATCACAAAAGTTGCACTAAAAAATTCTATAATTATACAACTTTTTAGTAAGATGTGGTATATTATGGCATAATTCCAAATCTATATGTCTTTATTTCTTCGTATCTTGATCTTCACTCTAAACCTTTTGTAAGTAGATGCTATGTATATAATTCTTTGTAAGATTGCCTTTTATAAATGACCATAAATCTCCAAAATACTAAAAAATTGTATGATAATTGGGCTCATGTATAGTGTCATTTTTTAGTGTTTGAGAGCAGAGAAGTGGATGTTGTGTGTAGTTTAAAATTCTCCAAGTTAGCATTTACTTTAAAGGCAAGCCAGGGTGAGTTTAGGTGCCCCAAGACACATGTGTTTTTATTTTATAAAATTGTCTAATTTTCTTAAGTGTGATTCTTGTGGTTTTGTGTAATGCTTTATGCACTTATGCAATGTAGTAAGATTTCCGCTACAAGCATCTACACAATGAAAGGCTCTAGCTTTATAGTAGTGACTCATCTTTCAAGTAAGACCTTACTCAAACTTCATCACATGTAAATTTTGTCAATGCAAAACTTCCTTCTTTTTGGTCCAGAGCTAATAAAGTAAAATAAAAACTATATTGTGACAAAAAAATTACCTTTATAGCATATAATCACATTGTCTTGTTTATTGAGTCAAGACTTATTCAAAGTTCTTCACTCTAAATGTAGATATAGCTTCTATTGATGCAAAGTTTTTTCCCTTTTTGTGCAATGCCAATAAAAAAAATGCTTCTTTCCTTTACCTTGTATGGTGTGAGGAAGTATCAACTTTAGGTTATTTCTCAAAAAATTGAATAACATAAGTATACTACCCTAAAATGATAGGTCTATTAAACATTTTGCAAAACTACAAAATTCTTAATTGTATATGCCTCCATGGATGAAAGCATGAACCCATCAATGATTTTGTTGCATTTTAGAGGTAATATTGGAAATATTTGAGCTTTTAAAAAATTAAAAATAAAAATAAAAAATATATATTATTAGTAGAACACTATGAATACTGTATTTTCAAAAATTAGGCATAAGAAATAAATTCTCCAAAATTCTCCAATTATGGCTAAATTTAAAATAAAAAGAAGGTTGTTTGAATACCCTTCAAGGTGATATTTAGATTTAGCATCATCTTTTGTAGAGAAATCAATAGCATCATAATGAGGAAATTTCCAACTACAACCTCCACAAATGTATTCAAGCAACTCCCAATTATTGGATGTAAATGTGTACTTTTAATTCTCAAGACCCTCGAAATTTGTCCATTAATGGATACATTTTTGGTCAATTGCAAGCATTGCAAGGAGAAGTAGGAATAGTACATCATGAATACTTTATACACTACAAAAAAACAAGGATATAAATGACTTTTTCACAGTGACTGCAAGCACAACAATGACTACAAAATGCAGTCATTGTGGACATGAAATGACTGCTAGAGTCATTGTAGACAAGTCATTTATACTCTTGTTTTTTTGTAGTGAAATGAGGTTGTTTGTTTGATATGGTGAGATCTCTAGAACCACGTGTCTCCCGGTCATGTTCTAAGTAATGCTAGAAAGTTCTTTGTGAGGAAGGGTGCATGGGTTTGTTTTGTGATATTCCAAATGGCAATACAAAAAAAATTGAATTTTGAAGTTTTTACGAGTTAAAAATTTAGGAAATTATTTTTATTCTATTCTATTCTATTGTAGCAATGGCAAAGGGTATACTTACTTAGTCAAGTTGAATTGAGCAAGCTATTCCATGCAAGTTTCTTTGGTGTTGATATCAATGAACAAAGAGGCATGGAGGGCCTCAATGTGCCATGGTTACTCTACTTTAATTACTTAGATTTCTCTAGAGTTTAAACTAACTTTATCTAGTTATGTAATTGGTTGCTTAACTATATTTTGCATCTTTGTTATTGTGTAGCACATCCAATTTGAAAAGCATGACTAAGTTGAAGCACTAACTTAGTACAAATATGGGCATCATACACTACGCCTTAAGTTCTAGGCTTGGTCTAATTTGTCAAATTACGACAAAATAGACCATGCTTGGGTCTTACCTCCCCCCAAGGATGTTGCTATTTTCTATATGCCTTCCTTTGTTGTATATAGAAGGAGAAATTGAGTAGCACATGAATCCCATTCAAACTATAAATTTCAGACCAAGTGACAAACATACTACTGGTCAACTGAGAATTTTTGAGGGAATTTTTGAGTGTTTAGAGAGGATTAAATAAATTCAATGTACAAACAACATACACTAGTTCATTTGGAGGGCAACATCCTTAAGGGGTTAACGAGCTCTAAAGTCTCAAGAGTCTTGTCACGAAATTCTCAAAGGTTTGGGTAGGTACCTATGATCTTAGTTTTTAACAAGATTTTTTGTATTTTTTTTCAAGATAGGAAACTAATTATATTTTTGGGAATATAATTTTCATTTCAATTAGTGCTTGGAAGTAAAAGTTATTCCACAACAAGCCCAAAATAGGTGAGGACAAGCAATAAAATATTTCAAAAATAAAAAAAACTTGAAATAAAATTCTTAGATTTTATTTTTGTCTATGTGGAAAGATTTCATTCATTCTATTTGGATAAGTGATGTGAAAGTTATAAAGCTTCTTGTTTTATAGGCAATCTTAGCAAATTCTTGAGAAAATAGTGTATTGGACTCATTTATGAACTCAAATTTAACAATTTTTCCCCCAAAATATTGCATATGATTTAGTTTCTATCTAAAATAATCTCGCAATTGGGATTAATGTGTTACAATCTCATCTTAGAGCTATCAACAATTCAGTTTTTCCTTCTACTTCACACGTGCTTCTACTTAACAATTTCTTAAAGAATGAAAATTATAGGGGTGTGGATGTGGGGTGTGGGTGTGGGGTGTAGGATGTGGGGTAGTTAAATCTTTTTCCCTTCAACTCTCTATTCAACACAAAAATATTTAAATTCACAATCTATCTATAATATAGAGAGTTTAAGTTAAAGAGGATTCAAAGCCTTATAATCTACTCAAGCTAGGACAAAAAAAAATCATTAAATTTTTTTTTTAAACTTAATTTTGTCATTCATATTGTTGAGGATATAGTCAAAGTTTCTTAAATTTCTTCCAGACATTTTTATACTAGTCTAGTGTATGATCCTATGGTTGAATGTGCTAAAGAAATATAATTTTTTTTTTGTTATTTGCATAGAAAATGGCAATTTTAAAGTATTTTCTTAATGAAAAAATGGCCTTGGGACTTTTAGGAGTTAAGGCTTGATGTATACAATCCATATTTGGTACTAGTGAAGCTACAACCAACAATGTCATCCTAGGGATGGCTAGGTCACATTAGCATAAACAAAAATTGAGAGTAGAGAGCTTGTTAAAAACATGTAGTGGTTTTTTCCACTAAACTTGTAAAAGGCTAAGGGTGTTTTTCAAGTGAAATTGTCAAAAGTGGCATTTTTTGGTGCATTGACAAAAATTAAAACTTAAAATTTATTTTTTATACTCCAAAAAATATATTGGATTCTTAGGACAATGTGTAGAGAAAAAAATAACCCAAGTAGCTGTGTGGATTGCAAGATTACAACTTTTGAAGCTTGACTAAAAAAAAATCTTCTTATACCTACCAAATAGAATGAGAATTTTGCTTTATTCAAAACCGAGTTTCTATACCATTGAGTACTAAATCTTGTTAGATGCACACATATAAGATTTCAAAACAAATAAAGGTCTATCTTACTTTGAATCACCCTCTAATATGACAAGGTAAAAAAATCCACTAATACATTAACCATTTTTTAATATTTTTTTACTGAGGATTTCATTTTTAGAAATCTAAATGGTGAAAATATAGAGCCAACTGCGTGGAATATGTATAATCTTTTTCAAAACTTTGATAGTAAAAACTGCAAGATTACAACATTTAAAGTTAAAAAGAAAATGTTTGTTTTTTGAATTTGCTAGTTAGAATTAACAAAGTTTGACTCCTCTTGGAATGAGATTTTTGCACTAAATATAGTTGGATTTGTTTTTTTATAATTGTTTACTGTATCATGTTAGTTACATGTGTACCAAATTTTAGAAGTAGATGAAAAGATTATTACAAGTAATTGGATTCAATTGGAAGTTTTGGCCTCCAATTGGATTTACCCTGGCTTGAAGGTCGTTGATGTATATACCCTGTGTCAAAGTTTCAAAAACATCTTTTCAAAATTGACTTTGTATGAACCTACCTTAACACTCATTTTATTATTCATACAAGGGAAAATTGTCTTTTAGAAATTAAAATTATTTATAGTGAATTTTACAATCAAAATTTTGGTTCCAATTCAAATTGATTTTTTAAGCCCTCTTTAAGCTTAAGTCTAGAGGTGATGCGAGCGAATTTTCAATTATTGTAAGCTTCAAAAATTGAGACAACCAAATAATGCAATTTTACTCTTGAAAATTTAAGTTCAAGGAAAAGAATGATGCAAACAAGACTTTTGTTCTATGTAGCCAAAAACTACACAAATTTTGAGTCCTACAAAATTGCAATCAAGCTCATTTAGAAAGATAGGCTTGACTACAATTTCAGGGGACAAAAACTCATAGCCAATCATTATACGTTACCTTAGTCTCAAAAGAATCTACAAATTGTAGATTGGACATTTTTGTTGCCCCTCACTTTACACTAGTTACCTCCAAAAGCCATTATCTCCAAAGGCTTCCCTTTCAAAAATAAGCCATAGACCTTAAGTCCAAATGAAAAGTGTCTCCATATTGTATTTCTTGAAATGTGCATAGGATATATTTAATCAAATACCAAATTTAACCTTGAATACAATTCTATTTTTTCCGTTCTATTTAAACTACATTTTATTCTGTTGTCTACTCTAAAGTGGTAGTTATGGCTATTCTAACATGAATAGGTCTTTGTTGCATCCAACTTTTATGGAAATCAACCTTCAATTTCCTCAAGGGTTCTTTTGTTTGTGAAAATAATTGTTACCATCTTCATGATGTTCTTTTCAACACCAAATTTTGAATTATTGTTCCTAAAACAAAAGTAAACTACAAAGTTCAAATACCGCTCTCAATATATGGATTGTTGCAAGAAACAATTACCATTTGGGGCTCAAAACGGCCTATTTTAATAGGTGCTATGACTTTGAAATAACTTTTAAAAATAAAATAAAGTATAAATCATTTATAAACCATTAAAAATAGTATGTCTTTATAAATTCAAACCTAGACAATTTTATTTCTAAAGTTATGCACAAAAAAAGCACAATAAAATACCAAGAACATGGACACTTTGATGTTTGCTTTTGAAAAGAATTCAAAAAAATAAAATTCAAAATCCATTTTTCTTAACTTAAAGATGCTCCTTCTCAACTATTTTCATCTTTGGGAAGAAAAAATTTGTGTTCTTTGCACTTGCACAAAAGTAGCACGTGTGGAAGGATGAACTTATTACTTTTAGATTGTAAATCTCTTCATATGCCTGTGTAACCTTAATAGAAGTCCTTGTATCCCTTCATGTACTTGTTTCATTTTAATAAAAGCTTCACATTCGCATTTTTGGGTCAATAAGTGGTGCTACCCCTGCAATGGCTCATGTAGTAAGACATCCAATTGGGATCTATTTAAAACTAATAAAATAATTTTTTTTAAATGGAAAAAATTACTCAATGTCTTATGTCTACAACTACTACATGTAGCTTTAAGTCAAGTGTTTCTCACTACAAGGGAAAGGGGTGTTTTAAGTATAGTCCTAGTAGTATAGTCTTTTAAGTAACGACCTTTAAGTAAGGTTTTTAGTAAAATTTTGCTGAAAAGACAATATTTTTAGAATTTTTTTACTGAAAAACTTACTTAAAAGTCATTACTTAAAAGACTATACTACTAGGACTATACTTAAAACACCCCTTTCTCTTGTAGTGTCTTGCAATCACCTATATGTAAGTACCATACTCCTAACCTACCAACTTTCAAACCAAACATGTGGTATTTTGTTATGCTTTCCATTACTTCATTACTTCATATAAATAAGACTACACTTATATATTTCTTTTCCAAAAAATGTGTGATCAAACAAGAGTTGCACTTTTAATAATAATTGCTAAGCATAGTCCGATTGATTGTGATATTCACACAGTAAAAAAATTTATTCATGACTACAATGAGAGGCAGGACTCGTTAAATCATGCCGTCAAAGGTGGGCCTGTTGGGTGGATTTAACCCGGAGAAAACGCAGGAATTTTTTATTTGCCACATATGATTTTTTTGGCAAATTTTGAACTCATATTTGCAATCAGAGACCCCAAATTAGCTAAGTGAGGTCTACAACATCCCCTAGACATGATTCAAAATAGGGCTTTTTTTTACTTTTATTCCTAAAACACAAATTTTATCCTGCTGGGCCTACCTTCGATGGCACAATTTAACGTCCTGCCAATCTAAGAAGTTATTGAATGTTACACAAAGTGAAGAAAATAGCATTGAATTAATTTTTAGTGAGGATTTTCACCATTTGCACTAAAAAGGGTACAAACACCATTGGTATAAAATGTATTATGGTAGAAATATTGAATGTTGGTATCAATTTAATCCTCGTATGTCACAACTAGGCCTTGGACTAGCTTTGTGGGAATGTAAAAATGCACCCTTAGTTTGTGGGAACATGAGAAAATTATATTGGATGTTTGGGTAAAAGTTATACTATATTAAAAACATTTAGGTAGTTTGGGCAATTTTGGCATCTTTTGCAAAATTCCTCATATATTTTTGAAATTTTGCAAGTATGTCATTAATATGATGTTATAATGAATTGAAAATAAAAAATAATTTTGGTGAAAAAGTCTCATTCTAAGTGGAGTCTAAACTTTACTAACTTTGCTAGGCAAGTTTGAGAAAAAAAAAAAAACATTTTTGTCTTACAACATACACTGTTATCTTGAAAATTTACCCTCAAAATTCTTGAAATTTTTTCCATGCATTTCAAAAGATTATCTATGAGTTTTCAATGTGTATATTCCACACTAAAAATTTCTTTGTTGAACAAAAAATCATCAAAAAAATGACCACTAAATTGCTAATTTACTTGATTTGTATGGTGATTTTGATTGATGTAGGTGGTCCCTTATTTGTTTATGAAATCTTACAAGAGTGTATTTAACAAGATGTAGTACTTCATAGTATAGAGCCTCAATTTTGTGCACAACAAAATTTTTACTTTCAGAAGGTTTTAAGTCTATTGACCCCAATTTGCAAGAATGAAAATAATTTTTTCTTATTTCGCTTCAAACATTATAATCTTTCTATTCACATACTTAGTCAGATGGGCTAATTTTTTTTTGTACAATTGGAGTTCAAAAAATAACTTCAATTTTCAATTTCGGCCAATGCTCTAAAAGAATATAGTCGTTTGACAATTTTTCTTGAAAAACACCCTTGATCTTTTAGGGATTCACCAATCACAAAAATTTACATGCTATATATATGTAGATAATTTTTATCAATGATGCATAACATAGTCTCTTTCAATGTAAACTTCAAAATTTTATAAACCACATAATTATTTTACAGCACATTCAAGGTAGGAGTTTTATAAAGCACTTAGGCTTCAAAATTGCCCACCTCTTCAAATATACACTATCTGTGTACATTTTTCTTTTTCATTGTACCAACAATATACAAATAGTTCAAGAGGTGGGCAATTTTAGAGCCTATATAATTTCAACTCCAAAAATTCATAACTAATTCCACAAAGCTCCAAAAAATATGAAACAACTTGGGGTAGATGCCAATTCCATTTTTCATTCAAGTAAAATTGACTGAAAAAAATATTTTAAGAAGTTCCACCTCCCCAAATTCAATTTCAGCTCCAAAGTGGATGCTTTATGGGCCTCTTAAGGTAGGAGGCTTGAAATATGATCAGGCATTAACAACTGCCCATATAGATGGTTGTGAATGGATATTAAGTGGTTCTTAAATGGACCTTTGTAGTCCTTGAATGAATATAAAGAAAAAAGCATTGTTAATGACAAGTGAACAATTCATGGAAGCCCTAGGGACATAAATAAATAGGGACTGATACCACATCTCGTTTGAAAATTCATAACTAATTCAAAAATGATCCAAAAAATATGAAACAACTTGGGTTAGATGCCAATTCCTCTTTTCTTTCAAGGAAAGTTTACTGAAGTTTCACCTGCCCAAAATTCAGTTTCAGTCCTTCGATGCTCGGTTTATGGACCGACTACCTTACCTTTAAAGTCTTGTGACTCTTGTCCAACATTGGGTCCGTGAGGGAGGCTCTCACACCTCTCTCCAACAGAAACCCAGAAACAGAAAGGTTTGACTTTGGCCCATGTCCTGAGACTTGTTAGCTCTGTACATATCATTAAGAGAATCACGACTCAGCCTCACCGACCACGTAGGCCCTCATCAATCAATCGAAGATGTACACAGTTTCGCTTCGCGGTCTCCGAGTACCGAATCCACATTTGTTTTCGTTTGACTATGGCCATGCCAAATAAAATAAAATCAAGTCACAATAATGGGCAGTTCCAAAACCAGGGCTACAGAGAGGTACCACAATTTTGAAGCAGTCAAGAGGGAAGACTCAAGAGAAATGAGTGCAAGGGTTTCCACGTTCTCTTACCTTCTAGGAGCACGCATGGCGAGTTTCATTAAAATGGCGCCATTCCACAACTTTGGCAGTTTTTTTTTGTGGTTTAGATTGGTTACTCATCCTAGAGGTCTGAAATCTACATTAGTCTTAGATGGCACTTTTATGGTTTAGATTGGGTGGTTTGAAAGCTACACCAATCTTAGAATTTTGGAATCTATACTTGTCTTAGATGACATTGTAAACCCACTTTTATACTTTAGACTGGGCAATTTGAAAATGGCACATGGAATACCGCCATTTTAATGAAATTCTTCATTTGCTCAATCTGCCCACGACAAGTTATGGATTACAAAAAACAACGGAAACAACAAAATCTAACTTGATGTATGCTAACAACACCTTTCATGTTATCTTCAAGAGCCTGGATGGGTAATTTCATTAAAATGGAAAAATTCCGCAAGTTTGACAGTTTTTACAGTTCAGACCAGGCGCCCTAAAATGTACAACTGGCCTAGATTTTTAAAATCTACATCAGTCCTAGATGTTTGAAATGGAGGATCGGGTATTGACGTTGCACTTGCTAGATCTTGCGTTGCAGATGCCTCTCACTTGAGGTTTCCGTCTGCTAGAAATTAAAGTTCAACGAATCATCTGTGAGTATGAGTGCGAGAGGTTTGTGTGAATATGGCGCGTGAATTGAATTATCGATCGATCGCCAATTCAAGCAGCAAGGCGAAAACTAACTAACTCGCAGGCAGAAATGCAGATCGATTCACGATCGTGCAGGTGCTGCTACGAACCTTTCCCATCACCGCGATCAATTTAGGAGTTGTATTGCCAATGTTCCGATCCAAACAACGGCACACCATCTCCGAATTCAAGATGAGCGAATGCCAAGTAACCAATGCTCTCGGTCATTCAATCACGGTTGAAAATTGATCGAGGATGGTATCACTGGCGGTGGCGGCTGCGGACACCCTGGGATTCAACGTTAGCTTGCAGATTAGCTTTGTAGGATTGTATCAACACCGATCATAACATCAGTACTGATAAATAAGAAAATTGGGGGTGGGTGGGTGGGTATAGTTACATACCCCCCCCCGTATCGCCCTCCCGGTCTCCCTGTGAGCGTCGATCTTCTACACTGATTCCTTGCAATCGATCGATCATCTATACTGGTGTTGAATGTCGATACGTCCAGAATCTGCATGCACGCAGTATGGGTATGAACTTTGATCGGTCCTCTTCAACTCCCGCTCCGTCGCGCTTCACCTCCCGCGTTGTCGAACTTGTCTGCCGTTCAGAGCATGTTTAAAAGCTCCAATGCGGCAGTTGTAGTCAACTGCATTTTCTAGGGCTCCGCACATGAGAGCCCTTGCTCAGCATTTTGTAGCAATTTATTGAGCATGGAAAAGGACACTAGAAGTTAGATTTCTTTAAGTGGTAGTGGTTCTAGAGTTTGAGAGAGGAGGAATTAGTCGATATTTTTTTTTAAAGTTTATTTCCTGTTCTTGGATCTATTGCCGTGTTATAGGCAGGGTTGCAAGTGCCACGTTGCAAAGTAGCCCAATCCATACTTTTCTCCATTGGCTCCAACAATAGATCCATACTGGACAAGTTATTGAGGCTCTTTGTGGGTCAACATTGGAGCTGCTCTTAGGGTTTCAAGTACCATTGTTGGGTTAAAGTGCTTCCACTAGAAAGAGACCTAGTAAAAAAAAGGAAGGACTTTAGTGTAAATTGTACCTAATTTATATAGCAATCTAAAAAAGTATGAAGACTTACTTGAACATCATTTGTACGATATAGATTTAAAATGTCTAAAACGACCATTTTTGGGTGCATTGATCAAAATTTAAAATATAAACATTTTTTAAAGCTTTAACCATACAAAAGTGTAGAAAAACTTTATAGCAAAGTGTAGGAAAAAATTCATTCCATTTGACCTTGTGGATTGTTAAATATAGTGAGTAGACTTTGAGTGCTTTTGGAATGATATTTTTGCTTTGTTCACATTTGAGCTTCTACATCACTCAATATTGCATTTATTTCCTTTGTAAGAGTTTGTGAACATTTGTTCAAAATCGATTTTGTAGGGAATTTCATTAAAAGTAGTCCCATCTAGATTTTTGTCTAAGATGTAAAACTCTTGAATGTAAAAGCCTAAAGTCGATTTTGAGTACCATAAGTGGAGGACATGATTGACACTGAATTTTTATTTTATTTCAAATATAAAGTTTGACATATGCTAATAATAGAATTTGGATCAATACTCCTTTTTCCACTATATAGAAAAAATTAAAATTTTGGTATCTACTTTTATTTTCCATTGATCATGTCCTATAATTATGACATATCTATTTTTAGTACTTTGAAAATTCTTGTTTTTTCATAAAGTGTCTAAAAACAAATACTCTAGGGTGATTGCAAAAAGTACTTGTCCTTTATTTGATTCCCTTGATCTTGAATGGGTATTTTTCTGCTCATAACTATTGTGTCATATGCCATTTCTATATAGAAAATTTGAAATGAAGGTTACATATAATTTTAAACATTGAATATTTTTTTTCCCACTTTTCAAAAATTAATTTTCTAGTTTTCAACACCCTTGATTGGATGTATACTTTTGTCATTTCAAGGGATTTCAGTACTATTTTCAATCCAAAATGATAATTTGAAGGTCAAAATTAGGATATGAGTAAAGTTGTACAAGCCCACAAAGAGATTTTCTTAAATAAAAAACTGTCTACCTTCCACATTTGCTCAAAGTGCAAATAATACAATTTTTTTCCCAAAATGCAAATGGTTGAGAAGGAACACCTTTAAGTTATACTTTTAATTTTTTTTTTTTACTATTTTCTAAAAATCAAACATCAAAATTTCTTAGCATTTTCCATCACCCTTTTATTAAGCACGACTTTTAAAAATAAATTTTTCTAGAGATAAATTTTTATAAACATTCTATTTTGAATTATTTATAAATAATCCATATTTCATTTCATTTCATTTTAAAAAAAATTATTCTAAAAGTTGTATTCATTGAAATTGACCATTTTGAGACAAAGTTGGTAGATGTTTTTTTATAACAACCTTCTAAAAAAATCTCCTTTTGATTATCAACAAGACCTATCAGAACGATATTAGGTATTATTACCTTAGAAGCACTTTGATGCAAATTCTCACAAAACGCAACAAAAGAATCAAAAATCTATTACTCACCAATCTAACTAGACGCTTTTGGAAAGTCTAACAAACAATTGTTTGATATTCACTTTTCTTTATAAGTTACTAAAAAAAACCGAGGCACTTTACGTAACATTCATTGTCTTCATTCATGAACCTCACGAAACCAACAACTCAACATCTCCTAGCCAGTTCTTTTGTTTTTTTCCTAGCGATATGGCAGCCACTTGTACCACATTTATAAGCCTCGCACCATACCCTTGGTACTAAAAAGGGCAGAAAATTGCCAGAAAAAAGAAAAAAGAAAATTTTGGATTAAATCACCCGATTGTTTGTAGATGAAAATAGAATTATGGATACAGTATGTGATATATGCACACATGCGATATTTTCTATCCAATATATGGATGAATGTTGAAATTTAGAACACCTCTATTAACGTTTAATATTGCCACTTTCGCACTTCATAAAAATTGAAAAAAAAACCCAAAAACTCAGCAACTCGATGAGTACCTACCAAAGAATCTACCGAGGATGGAGAATTCTTGCTTCCGGAAATCTTTCGCTTGCTGCACTCGTGCACAACTTCTTCCATTCGTAGGGAATACTTGAGAGGTTAGCCCCCCATTCAGTAAGTTCGTAGGGGTATACGGACAACCCGCACGGACGGAGGCTGACCCACGTGCGGAGTATCAGAACCGTTCAAACAAAAACAAAAACAAAGTTAAATTTAAATTTTGAAAAACACTTAAAATCCACCCTAGTGAATGAATGTTGGGCAGCGGGAAACCAGACTCAGTCAGTAACCTACCCCAACTGAAGCTCATCAGCAGTGAGGACGCTAAATAAGTAAACCCGCTCCCACGAAGTGAGACCAGCCTGGTGAAAAAACGCTAGAATTTCACCCCAGGAATGAAATATGCAGGAATGGAATTTTTTTTCTCCCGGATTAAAAAATTTACAAACTTTGTGCAATTAGAGACTGTAAATTCTCTTCAGGTAGTCAAGAACGTACCCTAGTAAACACGGCAAAAAATTGGGGATAAGGTTTTACTTTTATCCTAGAGAATTTGCGTTTTCACCCTATTGGTCACACTTTGTAAAACGGATTTAACGCCGTATCACGCGCTCTATTTCTGCCCATCGTATAATACGATGGGCAGCGTACGTATGCAGCAGGTTCCTTCTGCCACCTGGCATTCTAGTTGGGTCGGTCCTACGTGGACACGGATGACGTGGCTGTGCGGAGTCAACGCTGAAACCTTAGGAGAGACAGAGTGGATGTAAACGATCTCACCGTACTACTCCGGAAAGGCCAGAATAAGCTTACTCGCACACTGTTCCCACTCGTTACATTCTTCTCAAGGATCGGTAGATGCACACGTTTGACTTTTGGTCTCTGTCTTTATTTCCTAGATGCTCGGCGACGAGCGTCCATTATGAAATTTGGAACATGGTTTTGGTGGTGGTTAAGTGGTTAAGTTCATTTTTCTTTTTTCATTGGATCTTGTTGGTGACTAAAAAGACGATTCCAAAATGATTTAGCATGCATTATTTGAACACCATGAAAAAAGATATGAGTTAGTTTAGGGTACTTTCATAACGTTTTTTTGCATATTGTATGATTAGATTATGTATTCGATAATTGATGAGTTGTGCTAGCAGCAAATAGGTTATCGCACATAATTGGTTGTACATTTTTCAATCACATCCTTTGATCTTCATGATCCAAGACTGTAGGAAGCAAGTTGAAAGGAAAGAAGGTTATAAGTTACAACTTGTAATGGTGACATGATGCCAATGGGATGATGGTGACACGTTAAAGTCGAGAAGTTGACAACTGGTTCTAATGGAACTTTGCATCATCTTCTTAATTTTTTAAAAATTTGCACTAAACATTTTGAATTTCTAATTTTTTATGTTGAAGAATTGAGCTAAGATTTTGGAGAAAAAATTCTAAGGAAAAACCCACTTTATTTCCATTTAAAAAAAATATTAAATAGAAATAGGTACAAGATAGACAAAAAAAACACTGAGCAAACTTTAAAAGTAATATTTATTTTTCAAGGTTCAAAGTCTTAGAATGGTTTTTTGGGCAAGTTCCAATGATGTCAAAATTTATTGCAGTTTTTGAAACTTGTTTTGAATCTAATGGAATATATTATCTTTTTGAAAATAAAAATTTTGAAGGCACAATTTTTGAGAATAAAATTTTTCCTTTTTAATGTATTTGTGTATATAGGAAAACTTTATTCATTCCATTTGAATTTGTAAGAGTTATGAAAAGTATTGTTTTTGGACAATTGAGATATCTTCTTGAATTAGGATTAGTTCCAAAATTCAATTTTGACACATTTTCAAAACAAAGACATCCAAAGGTTGTAGATTGCTTGCTACAATGATTTGACTATGAGGATTGACGTATTTCAATTTCATCTTAGAATTGTCAATGATATCATTTTTCCTTCCATCCTATATTTGTTTCTACTTGATAATTTTTATTAATAATGAATTTTATTTTATTTATTTAAAAAAAATTCCCTAGATTTTTTATTCAATTATTTATACAAATTCCTAATGCAAAAAATGTCTTTAAAACTTCAATGGAAATTGTCCATATTTCAAAAAAAAAGTCTAAAAAAACAAGTTAAGCAAGGTGAAAAATGTTTTCTTTTTTACTTTCAGCAATAATATCTTATAATCTACATAATCAAAGTGTTTTCAACTTTTTTCCATATTTCTCATACAAGTTAAATAAAAGATCCTACAATTGCATATGCTTCTCTCTCTCTCTCTCCATGTATCAAATAGAACCAATGTTCATAGCAAAACGCTGGTTAGTCATTGTTAGCCGATGGAATTGGGAAAAAACCTAGTTGCAATTTGGGAACATTGGAAGAACAACCAATGAAGAAAACTTACAAAATATCTTTTTATAATTAAAAAAGAGAGAAAAACCCAAACTCGGTACTTAAAAAAATAGTTCAAGATGGGAATTAAAGGAAAGTAGGTCGTTAAATTCAAGAAATATCTCCAACAATAGGGATAGTCACACCTTCTCCAACAAGCGAAATTTCTTCAAGAATGAGAAAGTAGTGAGAGAAAAAGGGAGCCAATGGGGAGCCCTTGTGCATGAAGAAGGTGTGACCCCCCTTTTTGATGTGTCAAGCATGGAGAATGAAAATCGAAGAATGATTTTACAAGCAACGACACCCAACAACAATGCGGTTCAAAAGCAACGCAGGGGGTGAAAGGAAGAACGTGGGAGGGTGAATTTTCGAAGTCGGAAGATGAAAAGATAACCGGGAAAACTTCCGAATGTCGAATTCTTCAAGGTCGGAGGTGAAGAACGAGACCGGCACATTAATGGGGAATGGTTGCTCCAAAAATTGTGGGCGCCCAACGAAAAGCAACCAGACACGTGGAACTTCTCCATTATTTGGACCCGGAATGGAGAAGGTGTGACTACCTCTAATGGGCAAACCTTGCATTGTCTAGGGGGAGACAAAAAGGGCTTCTATTTGTCCCCTCTACTAGAGGTTTTCAAATCACATAGGCTATAAAATCACCCACCTCTTCAAATGTACACAATTTGTACATGTTTCTTTTTCATGACCTTCAGCAACGTACAAATGACGTACATTTGAGGAGGTGGGTGATTTTAGAGCCCTCAACTTCAAAATTTCAGAACTAATTCCACAAAGCTCCAAAAAACATGAAACGACTTGGGTTAGATGCCAATTCCACTTGTCTTGTGAGGAAATATTTCCTAATTCCAGAAGCTTCACCTCCCCCCAATTCACCAAAATTCAGTTTCAGCTCTTCCATGGGCGGTTTATGGACCTCCTACCTTACGAATGCCAATTCTTCTTCCCCCTGTGCACTTGTCCTACAGAGATCTCGCTACAGAGAGCTTTGGTGCCATTTTTTTTTATGTGAAAATAGAACAGAAGTAGACACGCTCGAGTTCGTGCAAATTCAATGGAATTTATTAAATTATTTAAACCCTACCGAAGTACAATTCAAGTTCTACCTATGCTTGCAGATACCTACGGGGCTGTGGGCTGGTTCCCTTTTCTTTTTCTTTATCTTTAATCTTTAATCTTTTCTTCTTTTTCTTTGACGCAAACAAAGTGGGTTCATTTGTGAAGTTTTTACTTCGAGAATCTGCATCATGTGCATATTGTGTTTGGAGTCAGGTTCATAATGACAGATGCTTGTAATAAGTTTGAATTTAGCTAGCTACAGGGGGTGGTTGTGGGGGTGCGAGAATATTTTTTTTACTGTTTGTTTTTGGGGGGTGGGGTGCAAATGAGAGGATATATATATATATATATTCCTTTCATTTGCGGATGAGAATCTCTCTCAGTAAACATCATGCAGGCTTCATCATTTAATTTTATTTATTGGGAGCAGGATTTAGTATCCGTCACTTAACTTACCCCCCCCCCCCCCTAAAGCTAAAGTGGATGAATAATTAAAGGCTCAGAGAGCCATTGCATGATCTCCACCCGGCCAGCTAATCTAATCTCTCAAGCAATTGCAATTAATTAACGTATGCTTGGGTTGGTTCGGAATTGGCTGAATTAGCATTGTAGTTCAAGGGGCAGTAATTAATTACAGCTCTCAATTTTAGAGAACCTTTTGTAATTTGTAATTATCCCACAGTCCATGGGCGATTGTCAGCGTTAATAATAAATAGAATGCCATTGCAAATACACTGAAAAGGGACATTTTTTTCCTTCTCTTTCTCCTTTTTTTATAAAGCTCTTTTCAGAAGGCCTTTGTAATTCAATTAAGCAGGAGCTATTTAGAATGTTAACCCTAATATTAAGGGAGAGAGCTGGGATGGGTGTGGGTGGGTCTAAATTGAAGGTCATCAAGAGGCGATTGCGTGTGAGCATACCAAAGAAATGGAATACTTCCAAAAGGATTTAGAAGGTAATTATTTTGTATTTTTTTTTGTACAAGGTTATGACTTGGTTAATGTAGAGATAATTATATATTTGCATTCTTCTCGAGACATGATCTAATTCGTCTCAAAAGCTTGAGACTTATATGAGGCTTATATTTCTCCTTCTAGAGGCTCTCAAAGATTGGCATAAACCTCATAAGGTTGTTAGAGTCTTAAAGTGACTTTCAAATGATCAAACAATACTTGTTTTGAGTACTTCCTCTAAGATATCCAAATCAATATTTTTTTTATAGTCACCCTTCCGTTCATGCGTAATATGGTTGTAAATCAATAGTTTTTTTTAGCTTTGTTTTACTTTCACTAGAGACAACTTGTTCTTTTAGTTTTTTAGTTTTTTATTTAGCTCCTTCATTTCATGTTGATTTAGTCCTTTCGTTTTGTTTGGCCTTTGGCTTGGTTGTTTTGTATTGTTTATGCTTTGCAATGGAATTCCACTTGATTCAAAAGAAAAAAAAGCATGTAATATTCATCCAAGAATCCAATTATAGTTTTGGGTTGATTATCTTGTATTTTTCTCAAACTCAACTTCTAGTCCCACATTGCATACACTTTACGATTAACCTCATTGACTACTGAAAGCTTGTCATCGAAGTTAATCACAAAGGTTTGAATTTTGAGCCAAGTCATTGAGCTACAAAATGATTTTCCATGGCCCCAAAATGAGAGGTTTAATTTTTTCCCCCTTCTACCCCCAATCCCAAAATTAAACCTTGAAATGACAGTGAAGGAGGATTGACCCATGTATTGCCCCATCCAAGGGTAAACGTAAGAAATTACCCCCTATTTTGTGCCGCTTAAATTTAGTGTTCCAATAGCCCTTTGGCAATAATTTGGCCTTTGATTGTAAATATGAATTCAGAATTTGTAAATTTTATCATGTATGGCAAGTAAAAATTTTCAATGTTTTCTACATGGGCAATATATGGGTCAATCCACCTTGGCCCAAAATGATGGCCACAGAGAATAGACCCATGTATTGCCCCAAGTTTTATCCTTGCAAAAAATTGTGGAATTTTTAATTCCTGCTGCATATGATAAAATTTACAAATTTCTGAATTCATAGTTGCAATCAGAGGCCCCAATTTTGCCAGGGAGCTTTCGGAACACAAAATTCAAGCGGCACAAAATATTGGGAAGTTTTTACATTTACCCTTGGATGGGGCAATACTGGCCTTCCAGAGAGAAAAGTTTAAGTTAGCGCCCGTAGCACCCGTAGCGCCCGTGGGTTCAACTGAAGGCTCCAAGTCCGCCACTGAGCCAACCAGTCGTGCAGAAGCGGAGGTTCGTTTGGCATTAATGGAATTGGCGGAAGGGTCCGTCTCTCTAACTTTCGGGCCATCAGTGGCCATCTTCCACCCAAAAGGTTTCCAGCGTCAGTCAGTCGGGACGGGAGCTCCGGAGTGGCGTGAAATTCTTCACTGTTAATCGGACCCAGCTGCAGGGCCTGCAGGGCCTGCAGAGCTGATCCGATTCGTTGGCCACTCATGGGCCCAACGTGACTGCCTGACATTTACACACTGGCCCCCGAAACCAAAACCCACCAGACTTGGCGACGGGCGAAAATAGCCCTGCTGGCTCCGCTAAAGCTTCGGGAGCTCCACACCTAAGCTTAGGGCTGCTCCATTTGGGACTGGCCAGAATTGATAGCTCCAATACTATCCCCAGCTCCTCCGAATTTAGCTTCCTGTACGTACGTATAGGCCGCCAACCCGTGCGGGCGCTTGAATCGATTGAACCCAGTTCCAAAACTTCAAATTAGCAGCTAGAATTCAGGCACGGTTTAGCAACAGTTTCAGCAACACAGGTTCCAGGCGGACCGCGGACCTGCTCATCATCATCATCATCTCCGACGATCCTCCTGTAGTCGCAAATATTCCCGATTTCATTAATGGCACCAACGCTTCCTGATTAGCAAATTCATGCATCGCTTGGGCTTGAAAACACAATCCCCGTAAGTAATCCCATGATCTTAACGATGCATTTTTAGTGAAGGCTGTCAGAAAGCCCTCCTTCATGTGAGGAACACGGCAATATTGAAGGGAGCTGGAATCGAGAGCATATTCGTCTCTGACACACAGGGGACGCCCGGCCAAGGAAAAGCCGGGGAGTTTTTATATATATGTATTTCACTGCACACGAGTAGATTCTTGGGGTGGAATTAGCCAACGCTATGGACAGGACTGACTTGGACCAAGACTGATGAATCGTGGGAAAGAAATGATTTCAATCATGCAGCAAGTCAAAATTCACATTAAACTCACCACCGCATTTCTTGGTTGATTGATCCAATCACGCCTGGTTTTGAGTTCCTGCAATGCCGGGGAATATTCGGGCAGCAGAAGGGAAGGAGGGGTCGATTATAGGCGCGTGTGTGTGGCTTTTCCCATGGCAAATCATATGCGCATGTGTCACTGGAAACGTACGCTTTCTTTCAATATTTTAGCTGAAAAAACATCTCGACGACAGAGATCATGAGTGTGCGCAACCTTTTATCATGAAGGCTCTCCCTCTCTCTCTCTCGTTCTCCATATATCAAGGCTGGGAAGAATAATTGGTCATGTGCCCAATTCAATCCACCGCCTGGCTAGCAATCCACTCCGCAGCTCCTCACGAAGGAATGAAGTTGCCACGAAAATCTGAAAAATCCTTGCTTCATCAGAGTTAGTGACCTTGATATGACTTTGATTAGAGCAGCCCCAGAGCAACACGCTGAAGCAACACTGGGAAGCAAATCAATGGTGGACATTCCTCATTAGAAGATCAATGGTGCAAAACTTTTCCAGTATTGCTTCAAGTTGTTGTTGTAGGACTGCTCTTAGGGTGATTCACAATAGTAGGGGTCAGTATTTTGAGTGGAGAAGAAAGTTCAATAAACTCGTTGAATTGGAGCTTTGTCATTGTGACTCCCTTTATTGTTAGGGTCTCTTGCCATGTGAGTCCACTGGGCAAAAAAAGTACTGAAAGACAAAAAGAGTTCCATCGATCATTGGTGAGTGTAGAAGTGGGAGAATGAGTTCCATTGATATTAGTGCATTCCACATTGTAGAAGGGACATAACAGTGCTTTCAATATTCCTTGCAATATTCTAGTATTAGTGATGCATCCATCCACTAGTACATGGTCGGAGGCTCTTAGAGGAGGCATCCATTGTTGTAAGCATTGGTCTTGAAAAGTCCTTGTATAGGTTTCTCCAAAGTCCCACATAAGACATGATAGTTTTCTTGTAAGCAACTTCACCAAAAACTAAAATTATTGTAGGTGCTACTAGAGTCTACCTTCAAAAGGAGGCAACAAAAATAGCCCTTACTATCATGTCTTTATCTCTTATACATGGATAGTTGAAGTACCTCCAATAGATTCTCCATTCATAATAGTGTTAGGACCAAAGTTATGTATTATGGGCACTAATAATTACAAAAAAGTTATTTTCCACTACAAATTATCTATGCACATAAAAGAAATCTTTACAGTTGATGATAATATTGTAACTTTGACCCTACATTTAATATCAATTTTTGGCATTGTAGTGGAATAAGTTTTGCTATCTAAGTAGAATTCTACAAATCTATAAGGAATAGATATTGTAGTTAAACAATTGCATAAAACATGTAACAATATTATACTTGAAAATACTAGCTTTTAGTGTTTTGTTTCTTAAAAAACATTGGCCCCTATTTAGTGAAGAACTTTTGGAACATGTATATCATTACACCTTTAGCCATATATGCAATGTTTATGTGAGACTACCCCTTTGCTTCTTAATTACATTTTTTAAAATAGAATTCACCAAAGATTATCCATATATGAACTAATTTAAAACCTTATACCCATATTGTGGAACACAAAACAACCAAGGTAGTCATTAGCTAAAGAATAGACAAAAATTGATTTTTCAACATATGTAGATAAACTTCATCTATTTACATAACTCTTACAAGATGCTTTCAATAAAAAACTTCATAATCCACCCTAAGGTATGTGCACCCACAATCACTACTACTACCTAAAATGCAACCCCTTTATTTGGACCAAAAAGAGTTACCTTTTCTTAAATATTGATTAGCCAAGATGTATGCAATCTAAAAATGAAAATTTGTGAGAGTCTAGCATTGTTTTTTAGTACACTTAGATATTATACTTTTAAAAATTCATAACATTCATATGGTGTCCAAATAATGCATGTAAAAGTATGTTGGAATCTCCTTTTAGTTTTAGTTGCCAACAAGACCTAATTAAAATCAATCATGTTTAATAATTGTTACTTTGCTCAATTGTAATTAGGTTCAATTGTAGGTGCACATACTTTAGTGGATGGAATGCTGCTCTCTACTAGAAGTCAAGGTGTGTATGTCCAAAAATCACACCCTGCCTAAACTCACCATCATCACTCTTTGTACACGTCCAAAATCAATATGTATGCATGTTGACAAAAAAATTTACAACATGTACCAAAAAAAACTTTGACCCTTCATAACTTCTCCATAAAGTATCCAAATGTCAAGTTCTTTGGTGGGTTAGAACCTCCTTTCACTTCCCAACAAAGAAAATATGAAAATTGAACCCGACTAACAATAGTAACTACGCACAGTAGCAAGAAAGTGGCGGTTTCGGAGGTACCCAACTTAACCGCAAGCGAAGCTATGGACCTTTGCCCCCACTCCCCCCAAAGGGAGAAGCCACCCGAAAGAAAAAGAAAGGCCTGCCGCCGGTAGGAAGAAAAGGTACCAGAAGCGACATCTGCTCGTAAAGCCGGAGAAGAAAAAGCCGCTAGGAATATAATGAACAGTAAATAAGTCCAGAGGAGTGCATCCAGACTTCCAGAGCTGATACCCCACCAGTTGGTACGTTGCCACGGTTGCACACAAGGTCACCACCTCTCTGTTGACTGGGGCGTCGAGCCCCAAATCACCCACTCCTCTAGATTTCACGCCGTGTCCCCAGTCACGAACCCGGACGAAGAATCTACAGTAACAGAAAGATTGGGGAGCGCCTATATGAGCGCAGCAATCCCATTCCCTGGCGGTCATATTTGCATTCGAAGCCTTTTGGGATTCTGTGCTGCTGCTGCTGCTTGCTTGCTTGCTTGCAGCGCGCGTGTTTTTTTTTTTATCAAATATATTGCTTCCGCTTCCTTCCTCTAGGAAGTTAGTTCTCCTGGAGCGACAACCGAGGCGAGAATTTCCTCTTCCGTCCTGAGCTGAGTTGTCAGTGTGATATGTACGTGACCTGGTTTGGTTGCAAGCGCAGGGAGAGAGAGAGCGAGAGAGAGTGGGAGGAATTCCATTGATTGTGTGAGGAGAGTGGGGTTGTGGGTTTGATTCGATCAATTGAGATCATGGGGGTCATGGTTCGTGAGCGAGCAGCGCAGGAGTCTGCGTTGATGGAGTCGCGGCGCGGGGATTACCTCGCGTCCTGCGCACTTCAGCCGGAGCCCCAGCTTCCGTGTGGTTGGGAGAAGTGCCTGGACCTCAAGGTATGAATTATTAGGAGAGTGTTGCAGTATTTCTTGAATCTCACTAATTCGTTGGAATTCTGACACAAGATTGCTGCACTCATGCACGATAGATGGATTGGGAAAGCTCGCGCTTTGGCCGTCGTCTTGGATCTGTGTGTGTCTTTCTTTGGTTTTGGTTTTGGTTTTGGTTGGTTGTGCTCATGGTTCAACTGAATTTGTTTGGTGGAGTTGAGTTGAGTTTTAAATTCTGATTGTGGGAGCGTTTTGCCTTTGTTGGATTTGCAGTCTGGTCTCATCTACTTCAAGGATTGGAACTCGGGCACTTTGACGTACCGCGACCCCCGCCACCACCAAGCCGTCGGCCCGCCCGCGACCCAGCGCATCGGGCTTATCTCGATCTCGCTTTCCCCAGAACACACCAATGCCAACGACGAAGGCGTAAGCAAGAAACTGAAGCGCGCGACACCACCACCATCACGACTCCCATGGACGCTTGCCACCGCCACCGACGGAGACTCTTCCGCCACCGAAACTACAACCACAACGACCTCCGACGACGAGCACTCGTTGGAATTGTCCCTCAACTTACCCGGCACCACCGTGCGCGCCCTCCTGCCTCCCTACCACGACGACAGCAGCGTGTGCACCATGGAGAAGGTGCGCCGCGCGCTCGAGCGCTCCAACTGTCTCAGCCCTTTAACTCGCAAGCGATCTATCTCCACCACGCTCTCCACCGCCCTCTCTCTTCTGTCATCCTCTCGGGAATCGAATTTCCCACGACTTGCAACTTCGGACGCCGCGTGTAATGCAGAGTCCTCCCCGAGCATGTCGTCGCAAGGCTCGGACTCGGAATGCTTCACCTCGCCCTCGGCGATGAGCTACGAAGGCGACGACGACGAGGTGCAGCAGCAACCGCGACGAGGGTGGGGAATGTTTGAATCTGCTTGTGCGCCATCGTCGTCGCCGTCAGGAGAGGTGATGGTCACGGTGGGGTGCCAGAGCTGTCTGATGTATGTGATGTTGTCCAAGGCGCACCCGTGTTGTCCCAAGTGCGGGAACACGGATGTGCTGCTGCAGCTGCCGCAAGCGCCGGTGGCGAAGAGGCATCGCGGGGATGAAAGCTCTAGTCCCACTTGGAGCTGGTGCACGACTTGACGCACTTTGGCTGTGCACTTGCGACTGTAGCTTACTTTGCCACTTATTTTGCGTCTGTGATCCGGTGAGACCATTGAATGCGTCGCGAGATCGAGCTTGGAAGGATTTCAATCGAGCCTAGTTGTGGTTGGGATATCCAAGCCTTGGGATGTACACTTTTGGTACATTTCTTTGCAGATACATTCCACTTTGGGGATTAGATGTGATCGCTTATTGGAATTTGCTTTGGGGTTAGATTGATTCCTGAGTTTTATGCTTCCGCAGACAGATCATGCAAGGCTTTCAATGAAGCCTTGCGTGTGGTTGTGATGCGAGTGAGAATCCAAGCCTTAGGATCTACACGTATGGTACATTTCTTGGCAGAGACATTCCTCCTCGGGGATTAGATGTGATCGCTTATTGGAATTTGCCTTGGGGGTGCACTGATTCCCGAGTTTTTTGCTTCCACAGACAGAGCATGCAAGGTTTTCAATCAGGCCTTGTTACAGTGTGGTTGGGATACGAGTGATACCAAGCCTTGGAATGGACTATACCCTTTCGGTTTCTCTCTCTGATTAGACACTTCAAATAGCTGTGATCGCTTAATTAGAATTTGCCTCGGGGTTAGACTCACTCCCGAGTTGTATAATAGTCATCTCTCTGAAGGACAGCAACCAATTAGTTTGGACTGGCATCGATTGATGGGGTTGCATAGGGGTAGGAACTGAAAAGCAACGTGTAGGGACAGACTGGACTATTGAAGCCAGAATACAAATCAATTAAACGCAACTTTGTTCAGTTTCTTTACAGTGTGCTATGATCCTTACTTCGTTTGTTTTCTTATGGTATTTCATCAGGGTTTTGAGGTTGGTTGCCTTCCCTTCTATTGGTACAGTTTGCACACGTGAAGTGTATTGTAAGGCCCTTACCTCTTCACAGGTTCTTCTTGTGTCTCTCAAAACGTCATATTCGTTAAATCGGTGCATTTCACAGTGTCCAAAGTCTAAGCAAATATGGTTCGTGATTTTTTCTCTTAATGAATAAAAGTTAGACTACGCCTGAATTCTGAAGTCTTAAAACACCTGCTGTGTGCCATGGGACATGAGTAGATGTGAGGTTCAGCTTAGAACTGCACTAGTTCCTTCTTGTAAACCCTTTTACCATGGACGCCAGTTTTGTGAAATTCTGACAATCTAACAAACGTGACCCCTCTTTTCAGTTGTTGCAATGAATGTCAAGGCTTGGTTCGTTGCCGAAACTTGTGGGTTTTTCGGTGACGCCAACGGAGTGGGTAAGGCTGATAACGATTGTGAAAGCCTTGAGGTTGTGGAGTGATGGTTTTTGTCGTGCACAGAGTGGACTTGGTAGAGATGGGAGGACAAGGCATGTGCAGACTGCCAATGTTGGGTACATTGATAGTTGCTGGTAGGGGCGGGATTTGCATCGGAAGTTGACACTCGCATCATCATCAACTACTGTGACAGTTTGGATTGCTTCATGCAAAGTCAAGGGCTCCGTCCTTGTGGCTGTGCTCTGCTCACGAGTCACGGCCCTCCACTTCGCAATGCGCCGTGGATGTGCAGAAACTCACGGCCACGGAACTCGTGGAAAGAAAAGAGTGTCAGTTTTGTTAAATCAGTGACGTGATTGTGAGTGTCACGTTTTGGACATGCACCTGCTCAGAGCTCTGAGAAGTGAGAAGCAGAACTGGTGTAGATTTGCATTTTGGGTTGTGTGCTGTGGACTCTCAAGAAATTGTGACATTCATTTGCGAAATGATCTAAAGTTAGGACTAATCTAGATTTACTTGGTGGTTGCTTGCTCTGGACTGCAGAAACTGTGACATTCATATGCACAAAGCTCTAAAACTGGGTCCAATTGATAGATTTACTTTTGTGGTTTCGTGTGTTACAAAAAAGTGCCAAATTGTGGAATCCTGCCAATTTAATTAAAGTGAAGTTTGAAATTCCATTGCAAATGTAAAGAAGGAGAATAAACCACTTTAAGACACCTATAACCCAACTCTTGAAATAAATGTCACATAGGCCATCTCAAAATCAAAGTTGTTCATATTTGCATATGTCATTCTCTGCATTTTTGAGTTTTGAGTTTTTTTGTGTATTAGATCTAACAATGCATGTACTAAACAAATTGATACGATCTCCCTTTCATGGTATTCAAGGGTCAATTTCTTCCTCTTGTCTATTTGCTTGCTTGAAGAAACTCAAATCTCTTTGAGCATGGAAGGTAGAATACTCTACCACCTCAATCTTATGTTTCATGCATGTGTTAACCTCAATGAGATTCTGTAAAAAATAGATAATTTGTGTGAGTTTTAGTTATTAAGCCAGTGAGTTTTAAGAGTTGCATACCAAACTTAAAATGTTTTGATTTTCAAACCACTTGATACTTAATGAAGCCCGGTAATAAAATCCAAGAGTATGTACACATGGGTATTTACTCCTTCATATACTAATGTTGCAAAAAAAAATATTAAATAAAATCCATTGCCAATAATATCTCTCAACACCAATTTTTGAAAATAAACTTTTATCAATGTAATGAATACATTTTTACATGGAAAATTTGGGCAAGTATCTATGCAACAAGCCGAATTGAATTGAGTCTATCATTAAATTCAAATCTACTAAAAATTAGTAGGAGTTAAAAAAAATAATTGAAGTCTTCAAGGGCTATTGCCTATGGGAAGTGGAGAGCAATAGCAATGAAACTCATCGTAGCAATGACAAATGTACTCCTTTACAGTGCCATCACTAGAAGGAATTTTTACTATAACGCCACTACTAGAAGGAACTTGTGTTGTAGGGGGAATGACTTCAACAAGC